>WFKH01007768.1:41644203-41668473 GCA_016163765.1 Magallana hongkongensis
ACACATTTTATTAGCATTCCATTTTTTCAATGTTTTTAATCACAAGACAATAAGACAGTGTAAAAAGTTTGACTTTATCATTAGACTGCTTCATAATTCTGGGGCCAGGTCTTCTTATGGTGGGTTATGATTAAATAATATCCCAAATAATAATCCCATAAAAAAAGTTAATGTGTCCATATTAATATTTAGGATAACTTTTTTATGGTACATGTTTATCTATATGCTGTTGTCGTAGGTTGAGATCCTCCCGTGTTGGGGGTAAGGGGTTAACCTAACACAAGGATCGAAGAATTGAACTATAGCTAATTACAAATCCTTCCTTCGGGCGGATCAAAACTAGCAATGATCATGATACTGCGTACAGGTATAGTTATAATTGATAAAAGTGATTTATGATTTTAAAGTTTAAACGTAAATCATATTGAAAAGATGTGCAAAAAGAGTACACTTTTACAATTAATTGTTTACATAATAGATTAAAACGGTCAAAATTAAAGCTTAAAGGAGTCTACCCTTAACACCTACAGGGTGGTTTGTAGATGGTCAATGAAATATACACTTACAGAAAATGCACACAAGGTTAGAAGGCGAGCAAGGAGTAAAAGTACCAAATTTAAAACAACGCAAGAAAAAATACCCTAAGAACATATAGAAATTCTGAAACAATCAAAAAACATTATACCTTGTACTCATGTAAAAGAAATACATGATAAGTTAATAATTATAGGTGTCTTATCGTTGAATGTTTTTCTTTCTTTCAATCTTTTTTTTCTTGTTTAAACGGTATACGCCATAGCTTGTTGGTTTATATGCTACGCCGCTGCTTTAAACGAGTTACAAAATACCATTTATTTTGTAACAAAAGACTCAAAATTGAAAAGATTGAAATAATGATTAAGCGCCTACCCTATACTTTTTTGTAAGACGATTCTTTTATTTTTACAAGGTGAACCTTTCTAGCGCAAAGGTGGACCCATAATTTTAACATTACTGGTCCATTTAACGAGATGGACCTTTTATAAAACAACTTCGGGTAGATAACTTTTCCTGATGATAATGGTAACTGTGTTTCTTATAATATAGTTGTTTAAACTAGATACAAGTCTCCTTCAAACTCAAATATGTTATTATATACTGTGTCTAGTGAATAACACTCACAGGATGAGACAATTTTTGTGCAATTAAAATCATTCAATGACATAATATACATTAACAACATTCACAGCATTTCTCAATTTTCTGCCTGAACTTGAACTTCTATAGCTTTGTCAACATTCTGACTAGTTTACCTTCTCTATAGAAGAGTGCAACAGCTAGGGGAGACAATTCTAACAATAGTAATGAAATGCAAATGTAATGAATAAGATTTATATGATAAACAATGATCATAACAAATATTTTTTTAAATTAAAAGCATAATAAGTTTTTTTTTTCACTTTTATTTACATATATTGACTTCAGTAGATTAAAATGGCTTGTAAAATAGAATTTTAAAATCCACCAAATTTTCATTTCATTTGAAATTGGGATGCTTTTGTTAATTTATTACTTTTTAGTCCTTGTGAGTCCAATGTGGATTTTATATATTAGTAACTAAACATAAGACACTTTCTTATTAACACAAAATATCAAAAAATGATGCGCCACTTTCTGAGAAACTCTTTCTAAAAAATTGACAAAAATGAACAATTATCATTTCTTGGCATCCTGCCAACATTTGCACCCTTGGTTCATCATGTTATATATAGAAATATGAAACATGATATGCAACAATTAAAGGTTGGAACTTCCTCTTTAAAAATATAGTCTTCTTTTCTTCAAATGTTGTTTATAAATTTTATAATTAATTACTGAATTTGACAATTTTTTCCTTAAATTTTCTGTATTTTAGAGGCATAATAACCAGAATGAAATACTGGCTGTTACTTTAAATAGAAACATCCTGTGCAGAAACAAACATCATATATCTGACTCTAAATAGGTATGCTTTAAAGCTATGATATAATTCTGTTCATTCTTGAGACTTGTTACCAGAGCTTTTTTCCACATTTGCATGGTTTTCTCGTAGACATGCTCTTATGTATTGGTTGACATAAAAAATTAAGACGCATTTAAAGAATTTCTTTCATATGAATTGGTTACAATTTTCACATTACGAACATATTTTTATAATTGATTATCTTTGAATGAAAAGAGAAGAACGCAAAACTTAATTTGATTACATGTATACATGTATATTTAATTTAACACTTTTATGTGTTGCACCTTTGGTTGTCGAACTTTAAACGAAAGATACATGTTTACAACTTTCATGTTATGGCCATTTACTAGTACATTAAAAGATTTACAGTTTTTAAAGAAAAAAAGGGAAAACTTACTTTGATGTACGTATTTGGAACTCAGTGTTCGTATGTTCGCATAAAAACGTCAAACTTAAACCGGAGATACATGTAACACCTATTTCACTTCCTCTTTGCCACGCCTTAAGGTTATTCTTCAAAACCATAGTACCGTACTATCTAGTAAGACAAATTTAAACGTAGGCATTTATAAGGGACAAATATTTATGCTTGAATACTCGTACTCGGTGATATTATGAATTACGACCCAAGCACAGATCAGATTTAATCGTCTCCTAAGCATCAACGTTCCACTGATGCAAACGATTTGCAATATTTTACTTACAATAATATTAGTTGATGTTTGATATAAATTGTTGATTACAAATTCAAAGATGAACTAGTAGACTAATTGTTCTCGAACAATTAGAGGTCTATCCACCTTATTTTTTATGTTTAAAACATTTTGTTTCGATAGAATTGGTCAAATGCTTTCCCTGCATTACTTCATGAAAAAATAATGTCAAAAGATTTAGAATGATTTTTTTTTTTAATTGACCTTGACTTTTGACCTTTATGTTATTTTGATTGGCCAAGGTCAACTTTTCATTTTCAAGTGGTCTGATGTCTCTAGGATGAATGGTTCAAAAGTGGCAAGTGTTTTTAACAGAATTAAGAAACTTTCAGGGGCAAAAACTACCTAAAAGAGACACCGGTTCCTTTAGGTATGACTGAATTAAATGATCGTTAAGGACAACTACAGACATTGGTCAAAGTTTCAAGTCTTTATCTCTAACGATTTAACAGGAGTAGCGATAACAAGAATTCTGTACAATAGGGGCATTAGCTCTATAACTATTTCAAGATGGGGGCTGAAGGGCTATCTTTTGAAATGTCTTAAGAATTCCTACTACATCCATAGAAAAGTTTTTCTAGTAATGGCATTCCAGAAATAATTTTTGCTGACGTTTTCAGATTGTCACTTTCTTTTCTATTTTGACCAGCTTCAGTGAGGTCGGTAAAAGTTGATGAAGATAATTTTTTCAAATTTGTCAGTTTATTTAGATTATTATATATAGACAAGTTGTTGATTTTAAACTTAGAACGATCATTGTATTATTATATTTCGCCGATGACCATCTGATTTATAGATGTCCACGAATCTGAAACAGAAATCAATATCACAAAGACCATGGAATAGTAAAAGCGGTCTTTTTGAGTGTTTTTAATATATTCGATCAGTGCCTACTATCTATTCAAGATATATTACTAAAGTCAGGTACTCTTTACACAATTTGCGCTGAAAAATATAGTTCTGTTCATGATCAGCAGATACAACATTACAATAAATGTTTAGAATATCGATGTATATGTAATACGTGGAAGATAACAAAATTAACGTAAAATTATTTTGAAAAAACACCCCACCCCAAGAAATGTAAATGTGAAGTATTCATATTCCTATTCTAGCTGCCTCCTCAGTCTTTTTCACGAAAATATAGGTCATTCGATTGACAATATTTTCACTAATGAATATTGCTTATATTATTACAATGATTATAATTATTGTTTGTTAGTTATCACACAATCTCTTTTAATTATTTGTAGTGTATGAGTGTGTGTTATTTCTTTTCTTTTTTTTAAACGACGGAATGGTTACGCAACACCTGCACCATATTTCTGGTCGCACTTGTGTAGACTCAGTTTAAGCACAGATGTTTGCACTGTTTGCTAATGACGGGTGGCAGTATTTAATACGGACATGAAGAACTATATACGTCAGTTTCTTAACAAGTTCAGTGATTTTAACTTAAGAGATCGGCTGGGCACAGTGAAAATTTAAGTAATTTATAAGTCGAATATCTTGGATATGGGGTAACCCATATCTATTCTTGTATATGAGTGACTTCATACAAAGAAAAATTAACTCTGTAGGAATTTGACCATTAGACTTACCGAAAAGGTTGAAGATGACTTGTAGTGAAGAATCGAATGTCACTGACATCTAAACTAGTTCTTAGCTTCAACTGGTCCAAATGAATTAAAACATTAGATAAGAAATCTAACTCTATTGTAAAATAAGTAACATCATGCTGTGTAAGGTTTGTACTTTATGAGTCCTCCACACCAGATACATTTATAACAGAACGTCACACCATTTAGATTAAATTACATTTGAAAAATGTTTAAATAGACACAAATTTGTTTTTAACTTTAGATAGTTATTGATATTGTTTACGTCGCGAATGTCATAAATAGCCACCTCAAACTTTGCTTAACAATGACTACTCTGTGTCTTACCCTCTTCCGGAAAAGGGTAGATGAATCTGCTTTCTTGTTGTTTGCTCCTCCGTTATGACTTGCTGATAGCAGAATGTTTCGGGTAATACACCAAGTCAACATTTGCCAAATCCAGATGCAAAGGGTAAGAAAATGAGTTATCCCTTGTTTAGTAATGTAATTGTAGCGTTTCCGAGTAACTTCTTTTTACAATTAAAATTTCGGTAGCGTTTTATCATAATTTCCTCTTTCTAATGAAACAAGGTAAAGTGTTCATTAAATCTTAATAAAAGTAAAATATAATCCAAATTAATGTCACACAATTATAGATCCAAAATAAATGAATGAAAAGCACTAAAATAATAATTCCAATACAACTCAAGTTGAATCCCAATTACTATTCCATGTCCATTGTCGGCAGTATCTAGTGGTCCTCCGCAAGAAATCCAAGCTCAGACAACGGCAACTTCTGTATTTACGCCACCGACACAGGCAACAATGACTAAAGACATTTCTGGACCAGCTCCTCAGACGTTTATCCCCCAACATGAGACCGCAGATACAAGTCAAAGAGAAGGTACGGCTATTAGTAATACCACAAGTATAAATTGTCTTGAACCAGTTATGTTGTCTTCAAACTAAAGTCAACCTATTATGAATAATTCTGCACAGTTCTCTTTAGTTTATCATGTTGACAATGCTACCAGTTCTCCTCCCAAAAACCACCCAGACCGCAGTCAAGACATATGGACCCTGAGCGTTTCCTTAATTAAAATTGCCCCAAAACTTGAACATTCGTTTAAATATCCGGATTAGTCTTCAGCACATGCATTGACAGAGGGTTTAGTTAATGGGTTTAGATTACAATGTACAGGTCCTCCACTTCCTGTCTTCGATTCAGTAAGAACTTATTGTCAGCAGTTGAGCATTCTGATATCTTGAGAGAAAAATTGATAAGGAATTTTTGAGGGGCGCATGGCGGGTCTTTTTCAATTCTCTCCATTGCACAATCTGCACACAACCCCTTAGTTGTCATTCCAAAAGCTGATGGCGGACTTATTCCAGTTGTTTCATGCACAGTACAATGTATTGTACGCTATTAAGATTCCATCGATAAATTTGTCCCAATCAGTTTGATGTAAGAAAATGTATTTCGACAGCATATCCTCAATTATAAAATTTAACCTGTCCACCATTACATCTGATCTTGGATGAAATGGAGTTGTACCGGTTTTATAAATTCAAAGTAAACACAAGTTTTGAAAAAGTTGACTTTCGAATTTTCGGCCTTGATCTTGTATGTAACGCATAGGGGCATTGTAACAACCGTTAATGATACAACGCCGCTTAATGATATAAATATCATTTAGCGTTGCAATTGCAACGCTAAATGCTATAAATTATTGCATAATTTATTGCATTAACAGTTAACACCTTCAACTGTTAATATAAAATGATCAGCTACCACAAGAATATACATATTTTCATTAGCTGATTTTGGAAACGGTCCAGCAATATCTGCTGAGATTCTTTCCCAACGTCCTCCTCACCCCTGCGAATGTTATTGTCATTTAAATTTAGACCACGTGGTTTTATTTGACCCTTTCAGTTTCGCAGTAAAAATCGTGCCTCGTGTTTATAGTCTATTTCCTAATATCTAGGTACTTGTAGTCAAATATAAAATCTAGACGTTTATTGAATTTAAATTTTATCTTCATTAGTTGGTGGATAAAATGAGTTCAAGAAATAAATGTGACAATAGAAAATATAGTTTTTTTCTGCTGTTGCAACAATTAACATGCTTAGTAGCGATCCCCCCTAAGGATTAATTTTCGATCCGCGCCTGACCTAGTAATAGCATCAATAGTGAAACAGACTATACTATTTTATGCGGAATGTTCCTTGAAAATGGCTCGATATACCGTATGTCAGGTTTTTTCCGCGTGTATCCAATTTCCGCTTCGTTCGCGACAATTTCCAAATAGCGGAAAATAAATCAGCGTAAATTTGATACAAAGTTTTGTTCTTGTAATAGAGTTCTCTCTTTCCATATCAAGTAAGAAAAAGTACGGTGAACTGTGTTCAGTTAGTTTTATTAGAGGTAGAAATTGCGGGAGCGGAGGACAAGCCTTACATAACAGGTATATAAACCTCGTTGTTTATTTAAATTTTCCATTGAAAATCTAATTAAAACGGTCACTTTCCTTGCGTAAACTGGTGTCTAATTATACTTGAGCTACTGATATATGTAACGGTACATGATCTATTGATCTATGATTGTTTGCGTCTCTGAAAATAATTATCGGTAATTATTTCACATCAAGGAAATCGTGTAAATTGTTTCATATTGTCCGAATTTTTCATTATTAAGAATGACAATTTAGATACTTTTTTCCCTCTTACTTCACAGGTTTAAACAATCGTGAATTATATTTTCACTATGACTCTGAAATAGTGAACATTTGATTCGCGTAAATTTTATGTCTAGGTTCTGATTGGCGGAAAAAACATGACGCGTAAAAACCTGATATACGGTACTAAGTTTTTATACAAAACAGACACCCATTCTTTTTTTAAAAAGCATGGTATTGCACACCAAAAGCCTCAAACATGGCTATGATTTTATCGACCAACCCAATGTTTATATGTTCAACCACGTGGTGTAGAGTGGTTGAACACGAACGATAACTCTGTTCTAAATGTCATCGTTTATTTTAAATAACCGCTAGATGATGAAATAAGACATATATTTAATTTGATTTTCATGTTTTAAAATAAATCAAAATAGGATATGATATGAAGAACGACCAGTACTTACGTATTTTAAGAATATTATCCGAACATTTATACTTCCGCTCGAAATTTCACAGGAACTGAACAAATCTCGGGGAAGTCTCGTGAACTTTCATTCGAGCACCTCTTGATTTATTGCATACTTAGCAACGATAACTAAAACATCCCGAACACATTCGCAGGGGTGCTCCTGCTATGAACGATTCCATAACACTTCGTTTTTGTCGCTGTGGATTCCTTCGTTTCCACACACCTAACACGATTTAATATAACGGTCACATATTCACGAATATTTGGCCAATAATAGGAACTCCGATTCACTTTTTGAATATTCCTTTTAATTTCTAAGATGTCCTGAAACTGGTGAATCATGGAGATACCACATCACAACGTCACGCATTAATTTTGGGGTACATATCCTACTTTATTCATTCCACCCATTTAACACACAGCCATGTTGATGAATTTCTAGTGTTTCCCATCTATTGTACCAAAAATTACACCGAGGATCAAATTCTGTGATTACACTACTAGATGGTTTGTTTTTAGATCCAAGTTTTTTAAATAATTGAAGAATCGGTCCAATTCTTTTATCATTTTCTTGTTGATCACGAATTTCTCCATACGTAAGTTGTAGATCCGGTGTTGTATAGCAGTTTTCCCCCATAGTAGCTTTTCCCCACGGAAAACCTACTATGTAGTAGCCCCCCCCCCCGGGGGGGGGGGGAAGCTACTATATAGTAGCTTTTCCCCCATAGTAGGGTTTCTCCCTCACGTTTTTGGTTCAGATTTTATAAAAATATTTATGGAAACCCAGTTAGGATTAAAATCAATGTTTCTTCGCTCCCAGGTTGCATATATCTGCATTCATCTGTACTGGTCAAGTTTCGTTTTGCCAATTTATTATTTTTTATAGACAATGCTGAAAATTGAACATATGTGTAATGGAATTATACATAGAACTTAATTTAGGTAATTAATTGAAAAAGTACTTGGTTTTACAAGACATACGCGTATACGCATAACTCTGTGTTCTGAATTTGTAAGTAAAATATGTTTTGAGAATGTTTTAATAAATCTATCAGTCATTCTGTCTGTTTGTGCAAATTTTGTCCAGGCTAAACCTCTGTTTTAGAGAATTCTGGAAGAACTGAAGGATCGCTCATGAAGTAATAGTGTTTTCAGACCTTACCCAATTTTCATCGAGGAAAAGTAATTAATATAGTGATGATTCAAAAGTTGTATAATATTTTTGAATAAGTTTTCGCGATATGTCACAAACGAGATAATTTTTTTCATATGCCCTGAAAATTGCTTAATCACATCGGAAATAGTTATATCGCCCCCAGGAACAGTTATATTCCACAGAAAATAGTTACATAGCCCTCCCGAAATTGTTATATGACACTCACGTGCATCAATTCTGAATATTAATTACGTTGGGTTCGAAATTTAGCTAACGTAAACGTTTAAGCAACGTAAACAGTTTTTAGTAAATTAAAATGTCAGGACAGTGTCTGCTATTCGAGACGCTGCTATTCAGAGGAAATTACTTTAGTTGTTTAATTTGAAAAATAATAATTTTTATTGAAAGCACAGATCGACATTGAACAAAACATCTTACATTGATTTGTAAGATATGAAGATCTGTCACATGAAATAAAATACACTTTTTAATGAGTAAGATATGTTCTTAAACTGATTTTGATTTTTTTTTTAAAAAAATGTTATATAACATATATTACATGTCTTCTCGGGCGACAATACCAGAATATTTGTTCCTAGTTGAAAGGAAAGCCCTGGGGTGTTATGTCGCCCTCTACCTTCGGCATCGGGCGACATAACACTTAAGGGCTTTCCTGTCACCTTGGGACAAATTTTCTGGTATGTCGCCCTATATACGTACATGTATTTACTGGCTATGAGGTCGATGGCAAGTTTATTGTCCCCCAAGACAGCAACTATTTCAAGAGGCGAAGACGAAAAAAATAGTTGCTGTCGGGGAGGGGGGGGGGGCAATAAACTTGCTATCGTCCGAAGAGTCAGTAAATATATCAACGAGAACTTTATTTGTCGGCGGTGCAGAATGTCTTAATGATCCAATAGATCCTAATAGAGCGTTCGTAATAACTATATATGTAAAGTGTACGCTGAATAGATGTAGCTGCGCCCCAATAGAGCGTCAGTAATGACTACTGATGTAAAGTGTATGCTGTCTATATGTAGCTCCGTCCCAATAGAGCGTCCGTAAAAACTATACATAAAAAGAGTACAGTGCCTACAGCTGCATGCGTCCAATTAGAGCTTACGTGATACTTTTGTTTATTTCCTTGATTTTTAAGATCTAATTTTTTTTTACAATTTTATATCAACAGAACTACATTATTTAAAAAAACACATTCACTCATATATTTCTTTATTAAAATGGTTGAAAATTAGGTTTAATACAGTCTTTTCTTTTTGAATTTACTAACAAAAATTTTAATAAAAAAAGGTACGCGGTAAATTCATTATTCTTCAAAATATTAATCAATTCATAAGATGACTAATGATATAATAAATAATTAGATAAATAAATCAATAAATTCTTATTCATAAAAGTAGCAACCGAAAAAAAAAAACAACAAAAGCGCACTTGATATACGACTTTTTTTACTTGCCAATTGATTAGAAGAACAAACTTATATTTCGAAAAATAAGTCATCTCATCACAAAAAATGTGTTAATTTTTTTAATTTTCAGTTACCCTTGTTTCATTGTTCGAAGAAATAATATGGTAAACAAGTAAATCTTTATTGCAAAAATATGAAATAAAAAGTATGATAAGATTTTTAGGTAAGTGAATCGTATATCTTGTTTTATATGGCATTGTTTTCAAAATTGTATATTTATAAATCTGACATGTTGCAAAATAAAAAGCGGACAAACTAGCACGCAGTGAATGGTAATATATATACCTGTATACATAAGGTTAGTTTAGGCTCCATTTCACATTTTCCGAAGTAACCAGCAAAGATATCGACTTTGTTCTGGTTGTAAAGCCATTTCATTTTTTTTTTTAAAATGTTTACATCATAAAACCTCGCGTTTCGTAAAAAAAGGTGTGCTTAAAAACATGAATATGAATATGCGTGACTTCAAAACAAAATTGTAAATACTAACTTTACACATGCCTTAAATACATATTCAATTATAATACCCCTTACCCATGATTTAGAACCCCATCAATCGAAGTAAAACATTTTAGTTTCTCATCATATCATTTTACCCTGTCTCTCGTTTGATATTTAGAAGTAGAAATATATAATTATATTTAAGATCGTCAATTCTAACAGTATTAGTTTAAAATTTATAGCCTTTTGGACGAAGGGGGTAATACATTTCCACTTCTTATTCCTTCCTCTACAAAATTAAGTCAAGATTGGTCAGTAAGTTTCCTGGAAGGAGCTTATATATAGATGATAATACATGGCAAAATTAAACTTCCAAGTCGGCGTTTTTCACTCAAATGTATTCTAACGTATTCTGTGAAAAATGTCCATGTATTGCCGAAGTCAAAACTGTAGATAAGGATCGATTAGAGGGGAAAGATTCCAGAAATACCGAAATCAGAATAAAAGGTGTTCCAAAAAGATGTAACAAAAGGTGAAATAAATGGTAATGACACAGGAATGTTATGAAACCGCGTGCCTTTGTTCATATCAGAGTGAAAAAAAAAACCCATGTATTTTATACTCTGTATTAATTATGCCATTATTATCCTTTATTATGAGAAATTAATATCATATCAGTTATTGCAAATTATTGCCACGAATGGTCCGACAAAAACATGACCGGAATGTAAAAAAGGGGGAACATCTACTATACAGTAGGCTTTCCGTGGGGGTAATCTGGCTATAAAAAGGGGGAAAACCCACTATATAGTCAGCTTTCGTGGGGGAAAACTGCTACATAGCCATTTTTCCGGGGGGAAAACTTCTATATAGCCAGTTTTTCGGGGGGAAAGATGGCTAGGGGGAAAAGGCACTATACAACACCGGTATTTCTCGTGGTTTGGCGCGACGTTGACGATTTTGTTTTCTCCTTGTACTTGAAACGATTTCAGGCTCAGAATCACTTTTCTCTTCATCCTCACTTGTCACATCAAATTACTGAAAAAAAAAGTCACATATGATGTCATTAGGCCCTACGATAGTCTCATTTGAAGTTTTCCGCAGATCTTTCGCATGAGTCTCTTAACCACCATCATATACTAGTATACTATGTTTTTGTTTACACTGTTTATACATTTCCTCGTTTAAATCCTCTTTTAGTAATATTGAAAGTGCATCAGCATTTGCATGTTGTTTCAAGCCCGATAAAGTTCTATGGTCCTAACTGTTGCAACCACCTAGAAATTTATCCATCTGGCTCTTTGAATTTATGAAGCCAGGTTAATGATCTATGATCTCTTCTCAAGATAAATTCTTTTACTCATAATGTTTGTAGTATTTCACAAAGTAGATAACAGCTAACATTTCATGTATGTATCGACTCCCTCTCCCCACTCACCCAAAATAAAAACCTTGAATTCATCGCAAATCACCTGAAAATCATGTTTGATATGTTGTTGGGTTCCTAGTTTTATGATAGAAGTTACTTTCACTCTATTGAAGTTCCCATATCTCAGGATTTATATAAAACAGCATTAAATATATGACATTTGGGGTAATTTCTTAATTGAATGCTGTTATCACGCCAATATTAGTATCTGCATGTGTAACAGTGTTACATTGTAAAATATTCATATTTTAACTTGATCAAAGTAATATTTGAGTTTGCTGAGAAATCATATTTTATATGCATAACTCTTATGCTGAGTTCTACTTAAATGAGCCATTCAGCCATTCCTTAAAATGAAAATGTTAAATGTTATGAAACAATGAAGGAATGACATGTAATGCATTGTGAATGAAATAATAACGCTTACCTTAAATACCAACTCAACTAAGTATTTAGATTTTTGAGGAAAATGTTTAGAAATTTTCTGCATGGGTAAGCTGCAGGAATTTTGAACATTATATCCGTGAATAATAAATGACAATCCTATCACATATTTGGACAATTTACATTGTAAAGTTTAAACAGATATTTGACAAATTCATGATCATTGATTTGTTTAATAGAAAATATGGAATGAAACTAGTAGCCAGGAAACTCGTATTTTAATCTAAGGGGACATGCTTCACATCCAATTCTATTCAACGACTTCTTTTGTATTAAATGTGTGGTAAATGAAAAATAACCAAGCAGTTTCCAGGCAAGTTTAAAAATATTTAATCTTCTCTGGTAACTGCTTAGTAATATTTATAGCCTAAAGGTTTACCAAGGAATTGAAAAATTCAAGCTATCTAAAGTAAGCAAAATAAATATTTCAAGCAATAGAGACTACAACACTCGGAATTCTGACCAACCTATTTTTTACAGTTAATTTTTACCAAAGGGTATTCATGTAGATGAAAACAAGTTTATCTTCATTCGGCAGCATAGAATCATGCAAGCATTCACAAACATAGAATACGGTATAATCAACATATGTTAGGTTATTTACAAGTACATTTGCATGTATTTTCAGATATATTTACATTCAATTTTAAAAATCGTAGCTTCAGTATTGTCATCTTTATGCAATTTTTTAATTTCATTAAAGTTATTGATAAATGAAATACAAATGTATGATTTCATTAGCGCTGCACTAATGACCAGAGTATGTGGTTTGTCTGGACTATGGTAAAGAGTTTATTAAAGTCATTCTTATAAAAAAAGATGGCAAAGGATTTCATGACAAGTGCTATAAGACTACTATTGATAACCATTACAATAGATAATTACCAAAATATATTTAGGCACCTTTATTAAATTTCTTTGAATTAGAATGTCATTCAAAGGAACGAGTCAACTTATTTTCCGCATTGAATAATGAATACATGTACATGTAGCATAATGTTTTTTCTTACCATATTATAATAAAATTTCACCATAGCAAGAAATGCTTCGAATGTTTCCATGATAACTATTTATTATTACTTTCCTTGATTCATTAATTCGTCAAAAATATCACAAAGACTTTAAATATATTGGGTATCTAGAAATTTTAATCATTTTTTCTTAAAAGGACATACTAGGTTACACATTTTTATGAATAATAATAAGAGTTTCAAACAGTTTGTAATTTGTAAAATATGTACTTTTGTTTCCATGGAAACACTGATTTTAAGGTAACTTCCCCATGATGTTCCATTGTTTTTGATAACAGAGGAACTAAAGATTTAGCAAAGCAGAAGTCAGAATGCATGTTATAGTCTAAGACGGTATATCATCTCGCATATTATTTGCAGTATATGCAGTTGATGGAACATTAAGAACGTTGGAATTTATGTGTTGTATGACTTGCAATTAACTGCAGTTCTGCATAGTGCAGAAAAAATTAGGTTGACATTCCAAAGCCCTACAGTGTCTCACTAACCAAAAATGTTTTCAATTTATGGCACACAATCTAGTTTGTTATTAATTAAATAGAAGACTTTCAAGACAACATACATATGTATGTTTCTTGTATATCTATTTTGAGGTAATGTGTTTAAAGGCTTGAAAGGTTATATATACAACACCACTCTTTTTAATTTAGATAAAACAACTTATACATTTGTATTCTAAAAAAACTTTATTCATAATTGATTTCCGTATGAAGGGGATACATTTATAACTTACTGTGGAATCATATTTATTAGTGGGGGTCAATATTTGTGGGTAGCCAAAGTTTTCCTGGTTCGTGGGGAAGTAATTTCGTTGGTAGCAAGATCTATTTCGTAAATAAATATTAAACAAATGCTTGTATGTACGTTCGTGGGGATGTAAAGTCGTGAGCAAGGGTTACTCTCGAAAGCCACGAACATTGGTCCCCCTCGAACAATGATGATTCTTCAGTATGTAATTTGCTCGAGGTACAACCATCATCTACATCTTTCGATAAATGATAAATAATACATGTACATGTAACATAATACTACATAATACATGTACTACGTACCATTATAATATCATTATCAAATCAATATTTCCGTAAAGATGCAAAGTAATCAATAATAATGTAAAAATATGAATATTATTAAATGACTGCATTGAGAAACTGAATCAAAAATTGGTTACGTAATAACGTGAAATAAATTCCTTCTGGTCTGAAAACGCGCCTATATACAAAATTTATGTACATATACACTGTACGTTAAATACACAAAACAAAGAAGAAAAAAAAAAACAAAATAATATAAAGCTAAACACGGAAAAGGTTGAGGGGATGTGATAGATTTTGAAATTGATAGTCCGAAGGAACAGAATCGGTATTCGAAAATGTTACCCGTGTGGTGTCTTCAAAGAAAGTAAATCAGCGCGTTTTTCTTAACAAAGAGAGCCCCTAGAATTCCCGCTTTTAATTTTATTGATGACACCAACATCACGTGTCCAAATATAACACTCACTACGTCTTGATAATACACATTAAAAATACGATAACATATAAAATTAATATATATAAATCATTTTAAGTAAACTTAAAATTTCTTTCATTATTTCAGAATGTTAATAATAAGAGAGCGATAACAAAACATAGTTTTATACATATATTTACATTCTACATATTTTTTGCATGTAAAGTGTGTGGAAAGCTATTGCAGTTATAACACTGTAACCCACACAGGGTACTGAAAGGTTAAAATGTCGAGTTTTATTATGACGTCACAAACGTTGAACGCTGTTAAATGCAGCGTCACAAGCGAAAATCAAAGTTCACGCTTGTGGTTGTTACAGTGGCTCTTCCATTTATATGAACTTACCCTAAGGATAAAATACAATTTTTAAGGTATAAATCACATTTGCAGATCTAGACAAGGCAAGAAGTTAAAAAATAATGTAAATAAAAGCATTAAATCATTATTTTCTGAAAGATATAGTCTCATAACTACAGCGGTGTATGCATACACATTTCATAAAGCGCTTACGCGCGTAACTCAATTTGTATGCTCACACAGCTGCAGTTATGAGACTATATCTTTCAAAAAATAATGATTCAATGCTTAAGTAACTTGCAGGTATCAGTAATTAATTTTATTTTAAACAAAATCACCACACATTCCACTTCAACTTTCCATTACCTTGAAATAATTAATCAAACTCGCATCTTTTAATAATTTTTTAAATGTAATTCAGTTTCTTATACTTTTGTGCATAAACGAATGATATCATAGTTTTTTTTAATAAAATTAAAACATGTGTTCATTACTTTTTATTTAGAAATTAGTGCGTTGAAAAGGTTTACATATACATGTATCGTAAGCTTAATGTCACAATTAAGTAGAAACAGAAAAAAACCACAAAAAATATATTTTAGTAAAAAAAACACCAAGAATTAAGATATTTTTCAAGCACGGATGTCGGTATTCGTATCATTTTAGTGTCATTATTG
Organism: Magallana hongkongensis; assembly: GCA_016163765.1. NCBI lineage: Eukaryota > Metazoa > Mollusca > Bivalvia > Ostreida > Ostreidae > Magallana > Magallana hongkongensis. The sequence continues at coordinate 41,660,119 of WFKH01007768.1, forward strand.
AATCGTTCGACATTCTTTAATTTAAATATCATTCATTACTTCCTTGTTTCAGCCACCAGATCTGTCATGGGACGAACTCCGTTTGAGAAAGGAAACATTCTAGAGGTTTGGCGGGCATATGCATGCGCTGTCTACTTTAATGACGTAGTGCATGTATTGCCGTAACTGCTTTAATTGCATTGAACAATTTTAATGATGTAATGGGAGGTTTCATTCATCTTTTGTGTAATAGAACATTATAAGATTTAATTGTTCTTGAAATTAAACAAATTTGATTTTAATGTTTTGTATTGAGATGAAAAATCTTGAAATCTAATCAATTTTTTTTTTAGAACTTGATCTTTAAAATAAAAGGATTGAAAATTTGTTTATAAGACATGCTATAGAAATAAAATATATCTAAAATGTAATCCAAAGCAAATATAACCTAAAAGATCTTAAACGCGCTTAAATGAAACTATACGGGCATGTTCTTTTTAATGATCACAATACTATGTACGCTTCTTTTTTCAGCTAAACCTTTATCCAAAACTAGTATACTGTTCTTGCATATTATTTGTCAACATTCTTCAAAATAGCTCTCTTAATAATTTGAAATTGAACGTATTATACACCATCATTGTTGGTGATTAAATTTAATATTTAAAGAATAATAGGTATTCCAAGTAAACACAAAAATTGACTATATACGAAACCTTTGTGCAAAACGCACTTTTTCTAAAATTAAAGATGGCTGACTTTGTTTTTCATTGTGCATGATTTTGCGCATTCTTGTAAAGTACAATGTATTTACATGTACACCTTTTAGAATTGTTTTTATACCATTAATGAAATTCAACACAATAGACAATTTATTTATAAAACGGGTTTTTTTAAATTTTTCATTTAAATTTTATCAATGTTCGGTAGACCGACGTTGTCCTTAAGCATTTATGACATTATTATTAAGATTATAACCGAAGTTCTGTAGGATTAGGTCATATGAATGCACATAGAAGAAAAAGTAAAAAGGTACGCTTTGCAACTCTAACAAGGGGAATATGCATTCTTATTTTTTTATCATCCATTCTGTTTTGTGTAATATGAAAATAACAAAACTTGATGCATTTTGATATCTTTTGATAATTCCTTTAAAAAAAACAGACGGTAGAATTAGTCTTCTTACATTAAACTTATTTGACAGAATGGCCCAGTTAAATCTTGTGTTAATACATTTCTGTCGTTTAAGTGAATATGGGCTAGTGACAAAAGAATAAAACAAAATAAATTTGTGGTGAAGGGAAGATTGAAATTGATTCATAAACATTTCGATTCGACATGAGTAAAGTTAATCTACACAAAAGACGCTCGAACCATGATAACATAAGTTTCACCTACATGTATAATGAAATGATACAATTGCACACATTTGAATGCGGATCAATGGGGTTTAATGACATTAGTATTGGTTTTCGTCACAGTGAAATTTTGGATGGCGACGAAAAGATGAAGAAAATTACAAGAGGTCAAGCAAAACAAAATTTTGAGAAGGCAAAGTTATACCAAGTATTATCGGTTGTATAGAAAAGCTAAGATTGATCCAAAACCATTTCCACTCGACATTAAATCGAGTCAATAAGGACTATTAACATCTTCATTTGAAAAAAATTGTGATTATAATTCATTTCCTGGTATTTGTTGAAAATGGAACAACTCTGACCTCGACAGGTACAGATGAACTTCTGAAAAAAGTAAAGAATGATCCTAATGAAAAAGTTAGTTAAAGAAATTTCATTACATTCTAAAACTTTTATCATAAATAACGTTAAGTGAATCAATTTGTTGTTTCTATGTACCTTCTTCTGTCCATTTGCAGAGCTTGGTCAGAAGCTCGAACCATGATTACATAGGTTTCACCTCTGTTTACGGTTCCAGAACAAATTATATTAGCATTTGTATACAGCTGATCTTGCTCCAAGATAAATTTGTCATTCCCGTTATTAGAAACGCTCTGGATATCAAATAATATATTACCGTCATATCCATCATCGTCATCTGTGGCAGATATCTGCAAGAATATGAGTAAATTTTTGTAGCAAAGTTTTTTGTATTATATTAAATAAATAAAGAGAATAAATTATTCTTAAATCATGATAGTGATATCTATCAATAAAATTAATGTATGATAAACAATGGTTGTTGTTTGTTTCTCTCACTAATTTAGTGCAGTGTTTAACTAAATTAAAAATATTAATAAGTGGAAAAAATGAACTGCCTGAATAAGTTGTAGATTATTTCTTGAGTAGTCCCCTTCTTTAATATTCACAAAGTAAACGGGTGCAAAAAATCTTGGCGAATTTATGTTGGTTCTACATTTAGGGCACCCCTTCACTTCAACGTCAACTAAAGCATGATCACTCAAAGGCGGAGAGCCTACATCGGTTGCGGTAATGTTGAACTTAACAAATAGAAAAAATATTATACCATCATACTTTCCACACGAAATTTAAAAAAAGATATGTTTCACAAAAAATATCCATTGATTAACAAATATTTACTATGAATCGATTGTCTGTCCCATTCATGCACTGTTTTAGAGTTATGTGTCCTGTCTCTGGTTGGAGGTAGAAGTAGTTTATTGCAGTTGTTTCACTCTCTGTTATCTTGTATGTTATTTGGTTGTAAGGAGCCTGAAAGAGAAAATACAATATAATATTTTTACAAACAAGAAGTCTTTTTATAAAAACCCAAATATATCAAATGTGACTAAATTATAATATTGAATGATTTTTGTTATAGATAGTTAGGTACAGTGTATTTGTAAAAGAACCACCATATTTTTTATAAATGTCCATTGAGATACTTTGAAAATATAATATCTTACTATCCTTATCACTTTCTTAACTAATTGTTAAGTGATTTATTATTAGAAATGCGTTTTTAGTAAAAATTGGTCTACATGCGTTTAATATTACAACCTTGGTCATGTTCGATATTAAAACAGCTAGACCCGGATAGTTTTTAACAATTGTACTTTTCTAATAAGCAATGTAGCAGTCTTCTCGATCATTTAAGCAATATTTCTCTGAATTGAATGATGTACAAAATTTGGATGAGGAAAATTCAGAAGAGTAACGGGCGACCGTAAAGATGCTTCGAAATGGTGAAATTGCGATATAATTTTGACATTCGCCACAAATAACGTAAACAAGATTTAAAAGGTGTATTAGCTAATGAAAATATACGCACAAGTCTACTTTTTGTAATCGCCTTTAGAATTATATGTATAAACGATGAATGTTGATACATGGTGCGTCAAGTAACTAATTAATTTCTGACAAGATAACTTGTGAGCTGGCCAATTTAAAGATGGGTTCCGATTTTGAGAGCGTATACATCTACAATATGATTTTTACATTCGCAATGATAATGTTGAAAGTGACTCGGAATAAAGTTGCAAGTTTCATAATTAAAATTAAGGTCATGAACATATTAGAATTACTATCTAAACAAATCACTAAAATATTTAATAATGGGGTTCAATGTTTGTTTAGAGTTCTATGAGAAGTAGTACTCTTTTTCATAATTAAAATTAAGGTCATGAGCATATTAGAATTAATTACTATCTAAACAAATCACTTAAATATTTACTGCAAGTTCTTTTTGGTATCTAGAATAGAAGTTTGACTTTGCCTTGCTTGCCAATTTAAAAAAAAAAACAGATTTAAATACACTGAAATCATTTTATGTCAATATCATACAATCAAACGATATTCACCTCTAAAAAACTCAATTGTTTTTAATAAATGTTATACTTTACATGAATTAATGATAATGTCAAGCATTCACAGTCACATTTTTCACCTGTCGATCGCTGTCCGTGGCGGTGACTTGAGTAAATGGGCGCCCTATCCTGTCTTGTTCCCAAACTGTTCCGTAGTATATCCTTCGATCAAAGACTGGTGCATACAAGTTTCGTTGTACGCGGATAATTAATATCGTTGTGGCTGTTCTTGGAGGATAACCACCATCACTAGCAAGTATTCTGAGCTAATCAGAAATGATATTCGTTCATAAAGCTTCTGTATCAAACGCTTTTTAGCATGTATTTTACTAAAGGGCCCCAAATTTGAAATGAATAGCTATTAGATCTTTGTTTTTACCAAAAAAAAACTAGGTTTCGTCAATGAGCAATACATGTAAGTGCCTATCTTGTATCGGCAACTTCATCTGTTAAAACTGAAAGGATATCGGATAAATTAGTTATCACATAACAACAAAGCTATCATTGCAAGTCTTGTTGTTATTGTATAATGGGAAAATGAAAAGTGACAAATAAATGAAGTATTTTCGTTTACAGGTACTAGTTAAGTCGAATCGAAAGTGATTTTAGGGGTACACAATAAAAGTATGTATATTGATAAAAAAAACTAGACTACATGTAACTCCAATGTAACAAAACAGAAATATATGGTTATGTTGTGTATTTTGATTGCCCCAGGATGGAGCGACCTACACATTGACTGTAATGGCCAGTAGTAGTCATCACAGGACTGAAAAGGTTTTTGTTTACTTTATTTGTTAGAAGTCCCTCGTCTTGTTTTTAAGGGTACCCTCATCCTATACACGAATAAGCAGAAGTCATTAAACCAAGTTATTAAAAGAGTATATATAATCCCTCCTCGTTTGCTACAAGCTTAACAGTATGCACGAGTAAAACGTTCCTTCCAAAATTTTTATTCACCATATTCTTTTACATTATGAACATACAAAAAATTCAGCTACATAAAACACAGGATTTTTTTTTGGGTGGGGGGGGGGGGGGGGGGGGGAATTGTCGTTTACCTTTACATTACGATCCTACAAAAATTCAGTTACATATAACACAGGAATTTTTTTCTAAAAAAAAATATAATTCCGAAACAAATTGAAAGGTTTAATAAATGTTTTCCAATATTTTTAGCTTAACTTCAAAGAACATAACAAATACGGCAAACCTGGAATGTGGCGGCAGGGTCTGATGAGATAGACTGTCGCAATGCTACTGCACCACCTGGTGAGACCTGGAAGAACGTCGTTGATGAGCCATCTCCCACAAGTTTAAAGAAATAGGCGTTGAATGGAGCCTTTGAAGACAAAAGAAAATGATTAAATAATTAAAGTTAATGATCATGTTTATCTCAGAACTGTACATATTTCACAACAAGGTAGGTTTAGCTAATACAGAGATAAAAAGAGAAACTCTTACAACAGTATCATTGTCCCTGCCGTTGACCCTGTAAATTTCCTCATTGACGAGTTGATTTTCTTGGATTTCTTTCTCTGCGGGAAGATTCAGAATTTCTGGTGGGAACTGGTTACGATTCACGTTTACTGTTAGTGTTGCCTCGGGACTGGTTCTAGCAGGATTACCTCCATCAGTTACAACAAACCTTACCTTCAAAACAAAAATTAAGTTCAGACATTACTCCCAAAAATTCATTTATCATACATTACAAAATAAACAACTTCATAAGTCCAGTCCTTTAATGACAGGTATTTTCATAGCATTCAATGCCTCTTTTTGACATGATTTGCAGAACACTGCATGCATGTTCTGCATGCATACATGTACACGATTGTATATTCAACACATATTAAAAAACTTTTAATCATTTTCTGCACATTTTACATAAATATTATTTTTACATTAACCTGATACTCAACGCATTAAATTAAAGCCAACAAACAATGCCATGCAGATGTCACAACTGTCACTTTGCTTTACAAACATATGCATTTTGACTGCTTTGCAATTCATTAAGAGATAGGGAAATCTTACTGTGAATGGGTCTCCTGTAATTCCCACAAGGCTGTTTCTCAGGTAAACAAAGCCATCCACATCAACAAAGAACAAGTTCCTGTTAGGGGAGTTTGCTGTCATAGCATAGCTGACATCATTGTTTGGCGCCTGTAGGACAAAATTTCTTTTTAATTGTATAGAATTATATTGCCGACCTAACTGTTCCTTAGTCAATACAACTGCAACAGTAACTAAAATACTGACCGACATCAGTTCTATATATCGAAAACAGTTGTTATAAAAGTAACATTTATTCTCACTTCTTAGAGTATACAGATCCACATACCTTGTCATCAGCATCTACTGCCTGAATTCTGTACACAGATAGGGATACAATGTGAGTTTCTGATATTGTTGTGACATAGTTATTGGCCGTGTTCACATTTGTCCACTGTGGGGAGTTCAAGTTTCTGTTGACAGTGACACGGAGCACAAGGGTTCCCGAGCAACTTGTGACTGTATTTACTGCATCCTCAGCTCTCACTCTCAACTGTAAAAATACATAAAAATCTGTCAATCCGAAAAATTGCCAATCTACATGACTGTATAAATAACCAAATTGCAGACCTTTTTTGTTATCCAGTTAAATGAATTATTTTAAAAATCATATTTAATCATTAAATTTTTCTTTCTAATAACGCTAAAAATGTATATTACCTCGTAATTAAGGATGCCTCTTCATTATGATATAAAATGCACAGCTTTGCAGATAAATACACATGTATCTATAAGTAACGAACAGTGCCTTCAATTTCAGCTTTAAAACAGCTAGCCTTTTCTTACCTGGTAAATGGTGCCCTGATCTGAGAATAATGAAGGTTCTACTGTGGAAACCTGCCCAGTTTGGTCATTAACTCTAAAGAATACTCGAGCATTTTCATCTCCTATGAGAAGGTATCCGACTGTACTGAATGGAGTATTCTGCAAGAAAGCAAAAAAACATGATTTTAATTTTTTCTTTCATTCTGAAAAATTGTATCAATAACATTTTTCATTATCTGAATTGCTACTTGACTTACTGCTGCATCTGGATCAGTGGCATTGGCATCATAAATAACCCTGCTGAGTGAGGACTGGTCAATGGAAAGGTCAACAACAGAAGATGCAAATGTTGGACAGTTCCTGTTTCTTAAAACATTCACTCTCACTGTGGCCAGAGTGATGCTGGATAGTTGAGGAGTTCCTTTATCATTGGCTCGTACAGATAACTGAAAACAATGACATGTAAATTTTCCCAGTCTTTTAATAATAATTGTAGTTAAGAACAATTCAATTCTAAAAAAAATTGATGGGCTGTGAATGTTACTGGGATTCAAAGAATGCTCGCAGTTAAATTTCCAGCTTTTTAAATTTAACAGCTGATATTTAAGAAACACTCAGACCATAATCGTTCTCCTAAAACTCTTACAGTGTAGAGTCCTGTATCAGCATTGTCATCAGTAAGAGGCCTCCTGACATATATCCTTCCTTCGTTGTCAATTCTGAAGTAATTCTGAGCAAGTGTATCACCAACTATTTCATAAGTTACTTCATTGTGGGGAGCCTGTTCAAAATAAATAGCAGCAAATTACCATCCTTTTTTCTTTCATATGGAAAGTAAGAATTATAATTTTTATTTAAACATGTCAGTTGCATATTATAAAACATAAAGAAGTCAACTGTCATATAATCCACCCTTACTTTGGTGTCGTTGTCACGTGCAGAAACTTCTTGTATTACAGTATCCAAGGACTGAATTTCCCAGATTGTAACCTCATAGATCTGTTGCACAAACTCAGGTGCAAGGAGATTTCTATTGACATTGACAATTAGAATTTTCTCATCATACTTAGGAGGGTTGCCTCCATCGGTAGCCCTGAATGTTAGCTATAAAAATAGATACTTGTATCATAAACACGTGTATAACTTACTTTGGAACTGTTTACATCTCTGTGGAATATAGAATGTTTTACTTTTGATTGAAGTAATGCTTTGAATAATTCGAATTGAAAACATGGGATAATTCTGATAAAATCAATCATTCAAAACACATGTGAATATTTAAGCATTATCTACAACCTTATGCATGGTTATAATTAGTTTCCTCAAAATCAAGTAACAATATTTTTACAAATATTTTTATGATGTGGGACTAGCTTGTCAAGAGATATTTACCCTGTATGTAGACGCTGTATCTGGCTGTATGCTCTGTCTCAGACTCACTACACCAGTTGAAGAATCGACTTGGAAATAAACGGTTGCTGTTCCATCACCAACCAAGGAATAGGCGATATCTTTGAATGGACTCTGTTAAAAAGAACATACCCTTACCAAAATGAATTGTTTGCGGCAAATTTGCAGCAAATTTGCCGCAAATTTGCGGCAAACTGATTAGGTTACCAGAAAACTTCTGAACTTGTTTGCCGATCTTTGCCAGTAGTGGCAAACTTCTGGTAAACCTCTTTTATTTTGCCAGAAGTTTACCAGACACTCAATTATGTTTGTAGCTTTTTGCCAGTAGTGGCAAACTTTTGGCAAACTCCTTAAAATTTGCC
>WFKH01007768.1:41689826-41700264 GCA_016163765.1 Magallana hongkongensis
TATAAATACGATATTTTTTTAGATCATCGAAAAAACTCTGTTGGGAGAACGTAAATACCCCGTGTATAAAGACATGTATACACAAGCGAGCGTATTTCCCTTGGGGCTTCACACCTCTTTCAATATAGGCTCCACCCCCACCTGAACTTACCTGAGGTAAACCGACCGGTTAAAAACCTCGGCCTTTAAACGAAGAGGAAAGCCTGATTGTTATGACAAGGAATTATATAAGAATGTAGTATTATTTTGAGAATGTTATCTGTTTCAGCGACCAAATAATGAAATAATCTTTGAGATGTCTGATACTACACCCAATCTGAATGGTGCAGGCTTAAACTACTTCACTATCCGCACTGAGAACAACACAGGCTTGATATCCATCACTCTACCTTTATACACAGACAATCTGAACACTGCAGTCTACACGGTTTGTTTCTTCTGATTCTTCTATTGTATGAAATGTCTGTCCCCTACATAAGAGTGTGGTTTAAATAATAGCATTTTGTGCAACCACATTATTTATACTTTTCCTGTTTACAATTGTTTGGGTATTAATTGTTGCTATTGTCCTCTTACAGTTCTCTGCCCGGGCTCATGACAATGGAAATCCTACACTCTTCTCAGTGGACACGGCAACAGTGACCATCACCGTGTACAGAAACTTGTTCCCCCCTATATTCCAAGGTGAACCGTACATTGCATCTCTGAACTTCAACAGTCCCAGTGGGTCTACAGTGCGACAAGTCAACGCCACGGATGCTGATGCTCATGTACATTTGTCTTATTTTACAAATGTATTTAGATTTTAGCCAATACTTTTTGTAAATATAGTTGTATTGCTGTTGATATTTTTTAGCTCTGATAAGTTGAATTTTTTATTTCAACTTGGAGAATTGGAAGAATTACATGAATTTATTTTTGCTTGTTGTAAACTGTTTTTTGGTGTACATTTTTTTCATGGGAAAAGAGATTTGTAAGTCATATAACTTATTTCATTTATCTCTTCATCATCACCTTTAATCCTAATATCATGATATATTTCTAGAGTCCACATAACACTGTGACCTATTCCATTATTGGAGATGGCACAGCACAGACTTTGTTCAGTATCAATACTGCTACCGGTTTGATCACCACCAGGCAGAGTCTGCAGAATAATAACGTGGAGCGATCCTCAGTGAGTGCTACTTCTACTACTAATTGAATATACTAGTACATGTCCACGTACTTTAAATCGTGACCCATTTTAGGCATTTCTTTTGATAGTCACAAAAGAATTTGACAATTTGTTCTTTACTGGGAACAGGCTATGTGAATGAGATGATATGCTTGTAATTTTGATTGACTAGTGATGTGATGGTAACATCTCCAGTATGACTGCCTCATTCAATAATTCCAAAGTACATCCTATTTGTAAAAATAACCTTTATACAATGAGTGTTTTATTTTAGATTCTGTACTTTAAATCTTGCCCCTTTTTATCTGATTTTTTTTTTGACAGTCAGATAGAATTCTGTTATATGTACATTATGACCCGAGAGCAAGCATGGAATGTATTGCATTATTATAACTCTGTGTATATTTTCAATGTAAAAGTACAACGAATAAACTTGCTATTCTATCTTACCGTGAAATAGCTTTCGTGCTATCTGCCAATGGTGCATTTTAAAGCAAGCATCTTTAATCGCACATTGATCGTGAATTTACAATCACATTGTATTTATGATTAATGCTTGCTGAAGAGAAAAACTGCTTAAAAATCGACTGGTTTGTATATTTGGTATGTTTTAGGTTTTTGTAAGCTTATCGGATGTCGTGCTTTCAATATATTTGTAAATGGCGGAAAGAATATTCGGATCTACTTCTTATTCATTTGTTAACGAGGGGATGACTTATTGTTTTGTCGTAGAATGAATTATTGAGTGAAAATGCATCTACATTCGATTTGACCAATGAGGTAAAATAACGGGACAACTAAATATCCACAAATATTACATATTCGATAATTAATATATCACCACTGTATGCGATATATCAGTTGAGAAACATAAAAGAAAATCACCACACCTTTTGGACAAATACTAGAAAGATGATTAGGTGAATGAAATGATCTGATTTAGACAGTGATGGCGACACAGTCTATCCGCTACATTAATATATCCAATATAGTGATGGCGACACAGTCTATGCGCTACATTAATATATCCAATATATATTTTATTGTAACAATATCCTATACAGAGTATATTATTTTAGATTCTAGTCATGGCCAGAGATGGAGGCACTCCCAGTCTAACTGCTACATCCACAGTATCAGTGACAATAGCCAGAAATCTTAACGCCCCTGAGTGGATCATTGCCACTTACACTGTAAACATAACGGAGACCCAAGAATTAGGACCCCCGATTGCTGTCTTAAATACAAGAGATGACGATGTAGAGGTAACAAGCAAAAACATAAAATTGTTGGATATTGAATCATTCATTTTTTGTGCTTTGCAGTTTACTATATTTTGTTCTTTGAAAAGGATGTTTTAGTACTATTTTAAATTTTGTTGAAATAAATGCACAAGTAAAAAAAAATAAACGTAGTCAGATTTTATTTTTGGAAAAAAATAAATAGCAAATGCATGTGTTTGCTAAGTATAGAATGTCGTTCTATTTATTCCAGACCTTTAATGTATACATGTAAATATTTCTTGTTCAGGCTCCTTACAACACAAGGATCACAACTTTAACTGGAGATCCAAACATGATGCAGTTTTTCACACTATCTGAGAATGGACAATTGTCGGTTAAGACACAATTGACCAGTACTAATATCAGAACATTTACGGTAAGAATTTTATTGCATTTTTTGGAGTTTCCTCTTGCATCATCTATTTTTGTCCAAGAACTATTTGGTTAAAGTCTAGAATCTTATAACATGTTAACAAAAACTCTTAGAAGCTTTTCTCGTGACATGCAAAGCAGATGTATGCATAACGAAGTATAAAAAGAGTTGACTGTAGGTTTTTTATAAAAACAAAACATACATGTACTATATAATAATATTATACATAATTACATTTGTGTTATTAACTGAGATAAAAATGATGATTAAGTTTAATAATACTCAGACATAATTTCAAATTTTATGTGATGTTTTTACAGGGAACTGTCTCGCTAAGAGATGGTGGTAATCCTCCACTGACACCGACAGAAATAGAAACAGCCACCATTACTGTCTATGTGACCAAAAATGACCACACCCCATACTTCATCAGTGAACCCTACTTTAAGGATCTGGAGGGCAACATCCAACTAGGTGCAAGCGTTTTCCAGGTCACAGCCAGAGACGATGACCACGGGCTCTTTGGTTTGATTCGGTTCAGAATCACTGGAGATGACTTGGCGCCAACTTATTTCCGGATAGATGACAACAGTGGTTTGATCTCCATCAAAAATGTCTTAAGCAGTGTAAACCAAATTCAATTTCAGGTGACTGCTGTACACATATATTGATAAAATTTTGTTTAAATATAATCAGGTGCATTATTATTATATGCTTGGCTGTATAAGGGAAATAGCTGGATGCAAAATCTACTATTTGTCAAAATACAGGAATTATGACGAGTACATGTATTAATTTTATTAGTTTATTCTTTGTTTAAAGACATCCAGTGCTCATCAATATTCGATAACTCATACAAATTTGGAAATTATTTCTTTCCGTCATAGATTTGGCTTCTATGTTTAAATGGAGATTTTATAGTGTTTATATTACAAGTTATTAAGGCAACGTAGTCTTTGACTCGAGCTCAGTTGTAACACAGACACCAAAAATAAATATTTTCGGTTCGAGTCTCCAATACTCAATTTCAACTTTAACAAAAATCTGTAATTTGTTTTTCTTTCATTATACATCAGTTTTGCCATTACTCTGTAAAATGACTGTATACCATAGTAAAATTTCTTTTTCTATTAGTTGAATTTATATATAAAATGTGAAATATAAATAACGTTACAGTGATAACTGTAATAACAAAACTTTTAGTCTGATATCTCTGTAGAATAAATGGAAAGCAATCAATGAATTTAGAGATTGATAAAGGTCAATCCAATATTTAAATTATACGGAATGAACACAAGTCAATATATTTTATGAGATTTCTAACTGAGTTTTGTTTTGTCAAGGTGAGAGTGGAGACCTTTGATGGAGGAAGTCCCAGCAAAACCAATGTTTCTGTGGTAACTTTGACTGTGAAAAGCAACTATCAGCGTCCCATCTTTAACCAGCAATCATATTTCGCACGTATCCTAGAAACACAGAGTCTGGGTCAACGAATCATTGCAGTCACCGCAAATGATAGTGATGCTCTGGCACGAACAGATATTTGATATGTTTATAACTATTCTGTAAATACACACTGTATTTTTTATAGGTAAAAAAAACATCTATTTTAATGTTTTAAAATATAATATTTTCTATATATTTTTTAATTGGAAGAAATGCTTAAGAAATTCAAAACTTTCACTCTTTAGGCAAACTAGAGCACATACGAATGAATCTTTCAATGACGCCAGTCACTCTGCAGACTAAGCTGCAGTCTAATAGCATTTTATCCATGTTTAATAGGCACCAAACAATGTTGTGAGGTACTCTCTAACAGAGGGAGCTGATGACATGGAGTGTTTCCTGATAGATGCCCAAACAGTCTGTCTTTGAGGCGATCCCTTCTCTATCCCCCTTGCACTGGCAGTAGATATCAAGTAAAATGAAGTGCAGAAAATTTAAAATTATTTTATTTTACTATTTTCACAGATTTTTTAAGTAGAAAGTGATTTTGTCTTTTTCCAGATGACTGTCACTGCCACAGACCTAGGTTTGAATCCTCTCTCCAACACTATAAACGTTACTGTGGATGTTGATCGCAGTGCCAATCCTCCCGTCTTACAGAACATCCCAGCAATTGCAACACTCATTGAAAAACAACCCACAGCACAAAGCTTGTTCACCATTAGAGCAACAGATGCAGACACAGTGGTATGACAATATCATCAACGACTATCATAATTTATGAATAAAAATGAAGGCTAGGAGATTCTTCATACAAATGTTATGTGAATTAACTATTTCCTTACTTACAGAGTCCATTCAGAGATATCACATATTCATTAGTTGGTGATGGAACAGCAAAAGTTTATTTCCAAGTCGATTCTTCCACCGGTGTAGTGAGTCTGAGACAGAGCATACAGCCTGATACAGCGTCTGCATACAGGGTAAACATCTCATGACAGGCTAGTCCCACATCATGAAAATATTTGTAAAAATATTGTTACTTGATTTTGAGAAAATTGATTGTAACCATGAGGTTGTAGATAATACTTAGATATTGACGTGTGTTTTTATTTGATTGATTCTATCAGAATTATCCCGTGTTTTCAATTTGAAATATTCAAAGCATTACTTCAATCAAAAGTAAAACATTCTATATTCCACAGAGATGTGAATATTTCCAAAGTAAGTTATTTATGTGTTTATGACACAAGTATCTATTTTTATAGCTAACATTTAGAGCTACCGATGGAGGCAACCCTCCAAAGTATGATGAGAAAATTCTAACTGTCAACGTCAAAAGAAATCTCCTTGCCCCAGAGTTTGTGCAACAGATCTATGAGGTTACCATCTGGGAAATTCAGTCATTGGATACTGTAATACAGGAAGTGTCTGCACGTGACAACGACACCAAAGTAAGGATGGAATATGTGACAGTTGATTTCTTTATGTTTCATAATATGCAACTGACATGTTTGAATAAAAATTTTAATTTTTGTTTTCCATTTATAAGAAGAAATGATGGTAATTTGCTGCTATTTATTTTGAACAGGCGCCCCACAACGAAGTAACTTATGAAATAGTTGGTGATACACTTGCACAGACTTACTTCAGAATTGACAATGATGGAAGGATTCATGTCAGAAGGCCTCTTACTAATGACAATGCTGATACAGGACTCTACACTGTAAGAGTTATAGGAGAATGATCATGATCTGAGTGTTTCTTAAATATCAGCTGTCAAATATAAAAATCTGGAAATTTAACTACGAGCCTTCTTCGAATCCCAGTAACATTCACAGCCCATCAAAAATTTTTGAGAAATGAATTGTTCTTAACTACAATTATTATTAAAGAAAAAATGTACATGCCGGCTATCATCATTGTTTTCAGTTATCTGTAAGAACTAATGATAAAGGATCTCCTCAACTATTCAGCAACACTCTGGCCACAGTGAAAGTGAATGTTTTAAGAAACAGGAACTGTCCAACATTTGCGTCTTCTGTTGTTGAACTTTCCATTGGCCAGTCTTTAGTCAGCAGAGTTATTTATGATGCCAATGCCACTGATCCAGATGCACCAGTAAGTCAAGTAGCAATTCAGATAATGAAAAATGTTATTGATACAATATTTCAAACTGAAAGAAAAAACTAAAATCATGGTATTTTGCTTTTTTGCAGAATACTCCATTCAGTACAGTCAGATATCTTCTCATTGGAGATGAAAATGCTCAAGTATTCTTTAGAGTTGATGACCAAACTGGGCAGGTTTCCACAAATGAACCCTCATTATTCTCAGATCAGGGCACCATTTACCAGGTAAGAAGATTAACTGTTTTAAAGTTGAAGTTGAAGGCACTATTCGTTACTTATAGATACATGTGTATTTATCTGCAAAGCTGTGCATGTTATATCATAATGAAGAGGCATCCTTAATTACGAGGTAAATAAATATACATTTATAGCGAATGTTATTAGAAAGAAAAGTTTAATGATTAAATATGGTTTTTAAAATAATTCATTAAACTGGATAACAAAAAAGGTCTGCAATTTGGCTATTTATACAGTCATGTAGATTGGCAATTTTTGGATTGACAGATGTTTATGTATTTTTACAGTTGAGAGTGAGAGCTGAGGATGCAGTAAATACAGTCACAAGTTGCTCGGGAACCCTTGTGCTCCGTGTCACTGTCAACAGAAACTTGAACTTCCCACAGTGGACAAATGTGAACACAGCCAATAACTATATCACAACAATATCAGAAACTCACAGTGTATCCCTATCTGTGTACAGAATTCAGGCAGTAGATGCTGATGACAAGGTATGTGAATCTGAATACTTTTAGGAGTGAATAAATATGTTGGTTTCATTGTTCCTTTAGTAACTTACAACTCACGAACTGTTATTCAAACAAAGAATTTGTTGTCAGTTTGTAAGATGTATAAAATTTACATTTTACTGGTATATGAAATTTCAAAGATAATGGTTTTTTGTACAATAGGCCCCAAACAATGTTGTCAGCTATGCTATGACAGCAAACTCCATTAACAGGAACTTGTTCTTTGTTGATGTGGATGGCTTTGTTTATCTGAGGAACAGCCTTGTGGGAATTACAGGAGACCCATTCACAGTAAGATTTTCCTATCTCTTAACGAATTGAAAAGCAGTCAAAATGTATATATAAAGCAAAGTGACAATCGCTTATCTGCATGGCATTGTTTTAGTTGGCTTTCTTATAATGTGTTGAGTATCAGGTTATATGTAAAAAAATTATTTATGTAAAATGTACAGAAAATGAATGAAAGAGTTATTTTAAAGTTTGTAAATACGTATCGAATATATGTGTACCTGTATGCATGCAGTGTCCTGCAAATCATGTCAATAAGAGCCAAGGAATGCTATGAAAAGTACCTATCATTAAAGCACTGGGCTTAATTTGTTCATTTTGTAATGTCTGATAAATACATTTTTTGGATTAATGTCTGAACGTAATATTTTTTCTGAAGGTAAGGTTAGTTGCAACTGATGGAGGTAATCCTGCTAGAACCAGTCCCGAGGCAACACTAACAGTAAACGTGAATCGTAACCAGTTCCCACCAGAAATTCTGAACCTTCCCGATGAGAAAGAAATCCAAGAAAATCAACTCGTCAATAAGGAAATTTATAAAGTTAATGGCAGGGACAATGATACTGTTGTAAGAGTTTCTTTCTCTTTCTCTGTAATAGCCAAACATTCATTGTTGTGAAAATGTGTACAGTTTTGACATAGACATTATCATTTTCTTTTGTATTTGAAGGCTCCATTCAACGCCTATTCCTTTGAACTTTTGGGAGATGGCTCATCAACGACGTTCTTCCAAGTTTCACCAGGTGGTGCAGTAACATTGCGACAGTCTATCTCATCAGACCCTGCCACCTCATTCCAAGTTAGTAGCCTTTTTCCAGTACTTTCAAGTTATCAAAAAAAAAGATCAGGTAGTAACATAATTTTTCCACTGTTTTGTTTATGTTTATTACTAAATTCCATTTTAGGTTATACATCATAATTAAAATATATGTGGGCATGTTTATGAAGCTATCTTAGGACTAAGATATGTCTCAGATTTATATTAGGACGCATCTTAGTCTTCAGACACTTTCTCAAAGCCATCCTAACATACAACACCTTTTAAAAATTATCTTAAGTTTAAGACATCCCAACTGCTGTCCTATCCTTTATAATCTCAGCAGTGTGCATGTAGCATGTGAACCACCATTACTTAAAAGAAGAACAAACCGATATTTACAGAAGATTCTCCTTAAGGTTTGGATCTAAAATGAGCCTTGAGTAATTTGTATTTTCTACTTTATCAAGTAAAATATGAGAGGGGAATTACATCTGATCAAAATTACGGCAAAATGGCAATAAGATACCATTAATAGATCTAAAATATATTATTGTGTGAGAAAATATGACAATTGAATATGAAAATGTAAGTACACTTATTTGATAGATGAGGACACAAGCGGTTGTTGAGATGTGTTTCAAATTGATGAACACATAATAAATATTTTGACATTTACGTGTGTGAATATATATATCTGGGCAAAACCTGCTTGAAACCAGTACAGTTTTAATGTATTAGCTTCACGTTAAGGACCAAAAGTTTCCATTTTGCGCAGAAATGGTTGCTCTTCTTTTGCTTTAAAAAACTCCATCTCCTACCCTCCCCTCCCCTGGAGTTACATGTATCATATCTTCTGTAGAGGTGTTTGAAACTCTGTCTCGGAGAATTTTGAGTCTAAGTAAGGTGACCATGGCTCGCAGACATTTAAAATGGTTATTTAAATTGAAGAATAAAATTGTTTAAGCACGTATATTACTGAATGCATAAACATGCAAGGGGTGATACGAAATCGGCGCCAATGAAATGAATAATCGGTTGATCAATTAGCACACTAATAAATATGGTTTTAAATTACTTCTTATTCAAGTATGTTTATGATAGACATTCACAATACTATTTTTGACATCTATAGAGTTGGATTTTTAGGAATTTCATTTCACATTATATTTCATTGATATTTTAATTTTTAGAAAGGAAATTTAGTTAATGTAAGATATCTTAACTTAAGATACGTGTAAGGTAGCTTCAGTTAACATCTTAAGATATGTCTTGGAGTGGCCATGAGATATATCTTAAGATGCATCTAGAATATGTCTTAAGATGGATTATAAGATACTTTCATGAACATGGCCAATGATTTTTAAACATGGAGGAAATTTTTAAATTTGCATATTGATGAACTTGTAAGAAATGAGATATGCGTATGACTTAACTTTTGATTGCTTGGTTTAATTACAGTTGCGTGTCCGTGTAAAGGATGGCGGTACCCCTCGAAAACAAGACGAGGGGCTTCTAACAATCAAAGTGAACAAAAACCTTTTTAGTCCTGTGATGACTACTGGCCAATACAGCCGACAAATCCTCGAAACCCAGACTGTCTTTCTACCCCTGGTTACTGTCCAAGCCACCGATGGAGATCGGTTTGTAGGTCATATACTACATTATACAGCTTGATGCAGGTCCGCAAAGACCTTAACTCTCGCTCAATATCCTAATTAGTGCATTTTATTGTTTAAAGGCATTCCTTTAGTTTTTTTTATTGAGTATCAATGAAGTTTAAAAGTAAAGAATTTCTCTCATGGAACCATTGATAATACCAAACGGTTACCAATTTTTATTTTTATTTTTAACCTCAAAGAACTAATAATGTAAACCATGTTAGCTCACCTGAACCGAAGGTTCAAGTGAGCTTTTCTGATCACTTTTTGTCCGTCGTCCGTCCGTCCGTCTGTCCGTCCGTCCGTCTGTAAACTTTTCACATTTTTGACTTCTTCTCTAAAACCACTGGTCCAAATTTAACCAAACTTGGTACAGAGCATTCTTATGGAAAGGGGCTTTTAAATTGTTAAAATAAAGGGCTAAACCCTTTTTAAAGGGGAGATAATTGCGAAACAGTGAGTATATGGTGTGTCTTTAAAAATCTTCTTCTCAAGAACCACTGCACAAGAAATGCCAATAATTATACAAAAGCAAGTATATATAGTGAAGATTTTAAATTGTAAAAATCGTGACC
>WFKH01007768.1:41700274-41739985 GCA_016163765.1 Magallana hongkongensis
AAAATCTTCTTCTCAAGAACCACTGCACCAGAAATGCCAATATATACACAAAAGCTTGTATATATAGTGAGGATTCTAAATTGTAATCAAAGTACCGAAGAACTGACGGGAGTTGATTTTATCGATGTTTATTTATTTTATAATCAACGATATGTTATTTTGCATGACAAGTACATGTAATTTCTAATCTGTATTTGAATTACGTACATTTTTATAATATGAATTCTCGGACTTTTTCGACAAGAATTTCAAGGAAACCCCATATGAATCATGTTAAGTATTCAAAATTTAAAGATAGAATTAATTCAATCAAACTATGTATCAGTAATAGAATAATTTCTGGAAAATTGTATGGATCTAAGCAATACTGAACTCTAGTCTCGTTCAACAAGACGTTCGGTTGTCGCCGTTAATCTCCGACAAGCAAGAGAGACTCTGCTTGTCGGAGATGTACGGAGACAGCCGAGCGTCGAACGAGACAGTATTGAACTCTGGCGTAGGAATACATAGTACTACAAAAATATCTAAATTTTTCGTACCATTTAAAATCTGACTATTTCAAGGTATTTATAAATAAATTTCCTTGAAAACCAATGCTTTAGCATACATTTCATCGAATTTATCGATTATTTTCAAGAACTTAGTCTTGCCAGCGGCGATGATTTGTGCTTAGGTCCAAACACTGTTTCACTTTCGGTTTGCGAGAGTAACTGCATAGGAGAGTTGATTAAAATCAACTCCCAAAAACTGTGACCACCGGATCAAAACTGCGGCCCCAGGCGGGGTTCAAAATTTAACATAGAAATACATAGAAAATTGTTTACCAGATTTTTGTTTCATTTATTCAACTAAATTGTGCAGCAAAAAACCCAAATGTGTCTCCCTGATTATTGACAACTCATTGTATAAGTATATAAGTTTGTTTAATCAAGAAATGACGGATGAATACGATAAGGTGTATGCAGGTCTCACAACACTATTTTCCCGAAGGTTCACGTCAAAACATGGCTGAGGCAAAATAATTCCCGAATTCCCCTTCGTTTTTAGGGGTTTTCCGCCAGCGACAGGGACTGTAGTTTTTTATGAGATGAAAAACAACGTGTAAACTGCCTGATTTTTCCACTTTCGTAAAAATACGAGGTCACTTGAATTTTTGATGCCAGTTGTTTCGGCAGGGGTGTGAAAAGGCTCGGACATGATTTTCAAGCACATGTGTAACTTTGATGTAAACAAACTCTCGTGCCTTTGTGGATGGCTGTGTGTTTTTTGCTACTAAATTGGTTAGGAACGATTGTTTTAAAAGTTGTAAAGAGGGATTTTCCCAGAAGTTTGTTTTAAACTTGCTACCCGTGTCTAAAGTTGCGTAATTTTGGTAAGAATATATAGTAAAAATTAATAGTGGTGTGCAACCTGAAGGAAAACACTACTTGCTCCGAAAACCCCTGTCTGTATGAAAATCCCCTGTCTTTCCCTGTCAGCCCATGTGCACCCCCTGTCAGCCCCTGTACATATTCCCTGTACACCCTGCAATCCCCTGTCAGCCGCTGTACACATCCCCTGTGTGCCACTGTAAGCCCCTGTCACCCCCTGTACGCCCCTGTCGCCCACTGTAAGCCACTGTATTTCCCTGTGCATGCCCCTGACATCCCCTGTACGGTCTTCAACTGCTTGCTAAAGTTAAAATATAGTTTTCAACTATGTTTATATAAATATATATTTCGCAGTTTGTGATACATAAGGAAATGGAAAGCAAGAAAAGTATTCATGGTTTAGACGGTGCTTGTTTTTCTTTGTATTTCATAGAGGGCAATATTATTACAAACGTGAATAATTCTGACTCAACATTGACACAGATCAAGATATACATGTATACCGGTAAACCGCTTATTTTATTACATGTATTTCAAATGAACAAATGACCGTGTTTTGTAATTTGTAAAAACAAATTATATGCAGGAGCATTGCGGGAAATCTGCAACGTTCTGTGCCATGTAACCTGCCTGAGTTAAAGCGCTTAAAAACACATCATGATTAGCACGTGCAGATAATCAAACACCGATCGAAATGATCACCTATATTTTGATTGTTTTGCCTGGTGTAATGATGCATAGAATAACATCGTCCCAATGAAATGCATGTTGATTCTATTTAGCAGAAACTTGATAAGTTAATATCTCAATCATATAAATAGCAATCGATGATATTTGCTGTCAGCCATTGTTTTTATTTCTTTTCTGATAAATTGAGAGAGAGAGAGAGAGAGAGAGAGAGGAAGGAGAGAGAGAGTTGATTTTTTTTGGAGTGGGGATAAGTCCGGTCCTTTGACACTTTTAACTTTTATCAGTGTGCATTGTTCAGTCTAGTAATTCATATGCATTATTGTATAGAATTGTCCTCATACATATAAAGCAATGATACAGTTACCTGTATACAAATACCGGTAACGGGTAACGTAAAGACACACATGCATGATCCTAAAACAATGTTCTGGTTTTTAGATAAGAAAAATATCATACAGTTATTTAAATTCGATTTGAATAATGAAAAATATAAGAGAGCAATACAGTTTAATTCATATGACTGTGTCAAATGATGTTCCGAATTTAAAGCTCTTCCTTTTCATGTTTGAAATTCTTAGAACTGATAAATCAGAATTTTCAATTTCTGTTTTCTTTACTTGACAGACTGTGAAAGAAAGTCACAAGGGGTGTTTAAACAACATATTGCATAATTGTTTAGCACAACCGAGCATTCAGATCTTAGGAAGTGTGTGTATATATACAAGTACTGTGTCTGTCATCTCATTGTTCCCAATCTCGCTTCCGTGCACTGCAAATTGTCAAGAAGGGCTGTGTACAGTAGCTATAATTATATAATCACTGACGGACCATTCAGATCTTAGGAAGTATGTGTATATACATGTACAAGTGTGTCTTTCATCATTTTCCCTACCTCTATACCGTGCACTGCAAATTGTCAAGAAGGGCTGTGTACAGTAGTTATTATATAACCACTGACCGAGTGAAAAAAAATGTCAACATCCTCTCCTTTGAACACTGTAACTTCAATCAACCAGTTGTTAATCTTGTGTTTTCAAGTTCTTTGATCAATTGATCTGGTGTAAAATAAAACATTAAATTGGTGGATTAAAATTAATCTGATCGCTCTAAGTTAATCTAAATAATGATAAAGAATTGGTATTGAAATTAGGATTGCATGTTATCTTATTAGGAAATTAATTCCTGGGTACACTATTAGTAACTTTTAATTCAAAATCAATGCAAACTTTCTCTCTCTCTCTCTCTCTCTCTCTCTCTCTCTCTCTCTCTCTCTCTCTCCAAATATACTCCCACATGTATAGAAAACACCAGCTAGTACTACATGTACATTTACATGTATGTTGTGTATGTTCTGACCAGGGCCGCGGATTTCTGTTCACTGGCAATTAATAACATTATCTTTGATATATTCCACTTTGCAGTAAAAAGGGAAATGAGAATTTGATTTTAGAAACTATTGAATTGTTATGAGAATTAATCATCAGTTAAAATTCAATTCGAAGGTCCAATAAGCCGCTCAGAAACATATTACACAAACATACTAAAAAAATTTCTTGGGCAAACCTATAAGCTATTGAAGCTTTACTTTGCTATTCATGGGAAATTAATACAGGTATAATTAGGAACTGGGTTTAAAAAAAGAAAGAAAGACGTGCTCTATTGTAAAATGGCTGCTTATACATGTACATTCTACATTCTGACTGATTTACTGGTTTTAGTGTGCAAGTATTTGTTTAGATACACAAAATCAAGTATTTTCAAACATTAGGGAGTAGCGGTGTTCCCGACCGCTTAAGGACTACATGCCCTGAAGGCTTTCACACCTACCTAAAATAATCCCCGCCCTCACCTGAGATTTACCACCCGGTGAATCTCGAGCCTTTAGTTGTTAACATGATGTTTTAAGTATTAATAAATTATTAATTAAAACATATTTCTAAAATTACGATAACATTGGGTCTTGTGAGTCGGCGCTATTGAGTGCATAAATTGATTTACAGCTCAAAGTACATGTATAACAAATGACTGTGATTCAAATAATTGAATTAAGAAAATAATTTTGAAATTAAATAACAGAAAAGGCTGTTATGAACAGTCAACAAGAATAGATATGGGTTACCCCATATCCAAGATATTCGACTTTTAAATTACTTGAATTTTCACTGTGCCCAGCCGATCTCTAGGTTAAAATCACTGAACTTGTTAAGAAACTGGCGTATATAGTTCTTCATGTCCGTATTAAATACTGCCACCCGTTAATAGCAAACAGTGCACACATCTGTGCTTAAACAGGGTCTACACGAGTGCGGTCAGAAATATGGTGCAGGTGTTGCGTAACCATTCTGTCGTTTAAAAGAAAAGAAAAGAAATAACACACACTCATACACAACAAATAATCAAAAGAGATTGTGTGATAACTAACGAGTATTAATAATGAAAGTAATATAATTATTGATAGAAGCAATATTCATTAGTGAAAAAATTGTCAATCGAAGAATGACCTATATTTTCGTGAAAAAGACTGAGGAGGCAGCTAGCGTAGGAATATGAATACTTCACATTTACATTTCTTGGGGTGGGGTGTTTTTTTCAAAATAATTTTACGTTAATTTTGTTTTCTTTCACGTATTACATATACATCCATATTCTAAACATTTTTTGTAATGTTGTTTCTGCTGATCATGAACAGAACTATATTTTTCAGCGCAATTGTGTAAAGAGTACCTGACTATAGTAATATATCTTGAATAGATAGTAGGCACTGATCGAATATATTAAAAACAGTACAGGGGATGTCAGGGGCATGCACAGGGAAATACAGTGGCTTACAGGGGATGACAGGGGAGTACAGGGGGTGGCAGGGGCTTACAGTGGCACACAGGGGATGGGTACAGGGGCTGACAGGGGATTACAGGGTGTACAGGGGCTGTGTACAGGGGCTGACAGGGGGTGCACAGGGGATGACAGGGAAAACACAGGGGTGACAGGGAAAGACAGGGGATTTTTTATACGGACAGGGGTTTTCAGAGCCAGTAGTGAAAATTGCTATGATGTGTTTTAAGTCATAAAGTGGGGTGTTTTGGCGTTCTATCGGAGTGTGTAGATTAGAAATTACCAACAATGGGCCTTTGTGGCCGGCATCTCTCTTATTTTGTTGTCAATGGCGCATACAAAATTAGCCCAGATTTCCTCTGAAATTTCGTAGAACATCAAACAGCGACCCGATTATAGTGTATCGGACCGTCCAAACTGCCCCGAAAAAATACAGCAGCTTATCCAGAAAGTTGGCTTTATCGTCGTAAACCAAAAAACCTTCTATGTAATACGAATTTTGTGTAAAATGAGTTATTTAGACGCTTGTATGATATACAGAAATTATAAAATTATGCCGCTAAAACGGCAATATTAAAGTGAATTATGAATTTAGCTATGATGCAGCGCCCGCATTAGTTTTATTAGAACCAGACAATGCTAATTTAGATGAAAATGCACGCCAATTCTTTAAAATTCAATGATATAACGGCAGTTTTTCAACCCCTCCCCCAAAAGGCAGGGTTCCCTAAACTTGTACATGTATCTATTCTCGGGTCGTCATGATATTAACAAGTTTGCACTGTATTGTGAATAGACATGCATAATTGCACAAATTAAAACCAAAAAAATCATTCAAAATTACCACGCCGTGAAATTACATACAGTATAACTTTTAACATATTTTCATAAATCAGAGGCCACCGCGAGCACCATGGTTTCAATAATCGCTCATAACTTTTTGATATAGCTACAGAATTCTGTAAAACTTTCCACATATATTCCACAATAAATGCTTTTGTGTTTGCAGATTTTATTTTTGCGGGTGTAAAAAAATAGATTACTTGCAGGTCTCACAACACTATTTTCCCGAAGGTTCACGTCAAAACATGGCTGAGGCAAAATAATTCCCGAATTCCCCTTCGTTTTTAGGGGTTTTCCGCCAGCGACAGGGACTGTAGTTTTTTATGAGATGAAAAACAACGTGTAAACTGCCTGATTTTTCCACTTTCGTAAAAATACGAGGTCACTTGAATTTTTGGTGCCAGTTGTTTCGGCAGGGGTGTGAAAAGGCTCGGACATGATTTTCAAGCACATGTGTAACTTTGATGTAAACAAACTCTCGTGCCTTTGTGGATGGCTGTGTGTTTTTTGCTACTAAATTGGTTAGGAACGATTGTTTTAAAAGTTGTAAAGAGGGATTTTCCCAGAAGTTTGTTTTAAACTTGCTACCCGTGTCTAAAGTTGCGTAATTTTGGTAAGAATATATAGTAAAAATTAATAGTGGTGTGCAACCTAAAAATTCACTAAAAATTATTTTAGTTTATCGCTTACAATTTATTTGGAGACCGTGCCCGATAAAAATAAAAATATAAATGTAAATTTATTTGTTGTTGGGCACGGTCTCCAAAATGAATGTAAGCGATAAATGTATCTTGTGATTTTGTTGCTAGTTGGTTGGTTGAGCATTATAGATACGGCAGATCAACGCACGTGGTGTGGATTTATTTGTAAACACTAAACAACCATACCATAGGTAATCTTGTTTCACACGGGAATTGAAATAAATAAAAGTATGTTTTATTATAATTAGGGAAACACTGTTAATGTGTTACCCTCGCATACAAAAGATGAACCCGTTAAATTTGCTCAAAGACTGTTTAAAGCAGAAAGAAGATAATTTATTTTTGAACTTTGAAATTTCTTCGATTTTTGTAACCATGATGAGTTATGATTCATTGTATTACAAATACTCATATATTGAGTAAACAATCACCTGGTGATGTTAAAATTGTAAATAAGAATATAGTTGCATATGCAAAACATTTTTATTCTGATATTATTTGATACACGACTATTCGTCGGAAATTTACATTAATGATATCTATATTAAAAAAAATTGTAAGCTCGACGCCTTTGTGGCCGTTCTGGCCTTTGATATGTATAGTGAAGATTCTAAATTGTAAAAATCATGACCCTCGGATTAAAACTGGGGCCCCAGGCGGGGTTCAAAGTTTAACATAGAAATACGTAAGAAAAATGTTTTAAAATCTTCTTCTCAAGAACCACTGCACCAGAAATGCCAATATTTACACAAAAGCTTGTATATATAGTGAAGATTCTAAATTGTAAAAATTGTGACCCCCGGACAAAAAGTGGGGCCCCAGGCAGGGTTCAAAGTTTAACATATATAGGAAAATGTTTAAAAATCTTCCTCTCAAGAACTATAATGCAACAGTTTGGGATATTACTATGCATACATCCTTAAATAATGTAGATTCTAATTTGTAAAAATCGTGACTCCCGGACTAATACTGGGTCACCAAGAGGGGTTCAAAATTTAACATTTTAAAAAATATATAGGAAACGTTTAAAAATGTTCTTCTCGAGAACTACAATGTTACAGTTTGTGGAATTACTATGCATGCATCACTGGCTTATGTAGATTCTTAATTGGTAAAATCTTGACCCCCGGACTAATACTGGGGCCCCAAGAGGGGTCAAAGTTTAATATAGAAATATATAGGTAAAATGTTAAAACATCTTCTTCTCGAGAACTACAATGCTACAATTTGTGAGATTACTACGCATACAACCTTGGATAATGTCGATTCGATAGTTTTAAAATAGTGATCTCTGGACTAATACTGGGGACCCAAGATGGGTTGAAAGTTTAATGTAGAAGTATATATGGAAAATGTTTAAAAATCTTCTTCTCGAGAACTACAATGCTTCAATTTGTCAGATAACTACGTAAGCATCCTCAAATAGTGAAGAATCGAAATTATAAAAGATGGGACCCTCGATCTAATACTGGGGCCCCAAGAGGGGTTCAAAGTTTAACATAGAAATATAGAGGGAAAATGTTTAAAAATCTTTTTCTAGAGAACTACAATGCTTCAACTTGTGAGATTACTATGCAAGCATCCTTAAATAATGTAGATTTTAAATTAATAAGGCTGTGACCACTGGACTAATACTGGGACCCCAAGAGGGGTTCAAAGTTTAACATAGAAATATATATGGAAAATGTTTTCAAAAAGTTTTTCTTGAGAACTATAATGCTACAGTTTGTGAGATTACTATGCAAGGATCCTCAAATAGTGTAAATTCTAAATTGGTAAAGCCAACCATAAACCTCGGACCAATCCTGGGGCTCCAGAAAGGGGTTCAAATTTAAAATAGAAATAGCATATGCTACGAAATAGAATGTTACAAGAAACTGCTGTTCAGGTGAGCGATGTGGCCCATGGGCCTCTTGTTTTTCATGTATGATATTGTAAGCTCCCCACGGATGACCATCTAAGAATGGGGACAACAAAATATATGTGGTTTTATTTCAGGCTCAATATACTGCTTTCAAGTACTTGCAATACTTTGATTAAAGGATAAGGCTTGGTAAAATGACAGTGGTTTATTAAATCAATGGTAACAGCCCAGTACAGTCATGGCAAAACATATTCAAGTCAAGGCATTAATTGTATTATATTAATTTTGGTCTAAGGCATCAACCGCACTTTCAAGAATTATGTGATGTGCTATCTCACCTATAGCTTGTGGTGCCGGTAAACATTTGAATGTCTTGATAGGGAGGTTTTGGATTCTCAATTTGAAATGTAGGCGCTTGTGAACTCGTCACAAAATATCTGCCATATAATGACAAAGCAGTCATATGTATATCCTTCGGAACTGATCATATGATATCAATTAACCAATTAAATAACTGTACGGTGCGCTTGACCAATCAAAACGCTGTACGGTACCGTATACAATGAGCGATGCCGAACAGTGTCGTACAAAACTACCGTACATCGCGCAAAGTAAATCTTAAAAAGTAATACATCAAAATAAACTTCGGAATTACTTAATACAATTGTGGTGGATGTTTCCATAACCTGTAAGCAACAATAACTTAAAAATCCTTTGCTTTATTCGATATAGAAACAATTAAGCAATCGTCTAGCAGACGAACTCCTTTTGATATCTACCTTGCAAAAAATAAAGGTTATACTTATTAAAAAACATACGATGTCTAGTTCATTGTAAAACTAAGTATGAATAATGAAATCATGAATTTTAAGGAAGTTTATAAACTATAAAAACATCGCTAGTTATGAAATAATCCTGGTAGTTCAAAATACTAGAAATGGCTAGCACAATACACAATAGAAAAAGCTGGCAGCGGGATGTAAACAATCTAACCAGCTCCAAGAATCCAGCGATCTTAGGAGCAGTAGACAATCAATCTCAAGAAATAAAGATGCATAAGTATATTAAATAATATGCATAGTTTCATGGCATATATTATAGAATTCACAATGTTATATAACTATAAAGGATAAATATGCAAACTGGTGAAAAGAAAAGTACACGTGCTAAAAATAGATTTTAGCAGATACGGTAAACATTCAAGAGAATTAAACCCAATAATCTGTATTAGGTATGTAAGTATGCAAAATTCATAACACCCATCCACTTTAACTCCTAATTAATAAGACAAATAATCAATTTATGTAAAAATGATAAATTCATAATTATTCCTATCCCAGGACATTTATAATAATTTGTTGAAAATGGTTATTCATAATTAAGTTGTTGTGAACTTGAATTAGCGTACTTTTGAGTTCTCTGATTTCTATACCGATATTCAATGACATTTAGCGGAATACCCGGTACTAGATTAAATGTAAGTGGCTTTCGCCGAAAATGGCAAATTTAAAACGGTTTTAGTATCAAGCAAGTGGCTAATATTGTCATTTCAAAGTGTTTCAACAAGTTTTGAAGAAATAGATGAAGTAACTTAGGTTCATAATAAAAGAAAATATTGTTTTCTGATTTTGTTTAGGAATAGTATAAGTTTTTTTTAAAGAAAATGGGAACAAACTGGTTGAATAATAACAAAGCGTTTAAATAAATAGTTGTATGCTTTAAACTGGAATACAAATGTTTGTATATGGCTTGTATAATGTCAGAAACTAATTGAAGTTAATATGAATCTTTCTATAAACAATGACACAATTTTATGTTGTTTCAATATAGGCACCCAACAACCAGCTGAGGTATTTCATAGTGGGTTCCAATACAACCATAACTGACTTCTTCATGGTGAATCAGGACTCCGGTGATGTTATGTTAAGGAGGTCCATGCTTGATTATCCAAACACAGCTGCAAGGTTTACAGTCAATGTAAGTAATTGATAGCTGTAATGTACATTGAACAAGCATGAGAATTCAAAATTTTAAACAAGCATGTGACTAAAGCTATGGATTGTTTTACCACTTAGTTCCAAATTAGTGCAGAAGATAAAGGAAGTGTACCCCGACAAGCTAACAACCCCCTGCTAGTGTCCATCTCTGTGGTTAGAAACAACAACGCTCCACAATGGCAGAACCCCGTGCCAACAACTCTGGTCTCCCAACAAACAGGAGTCGGCCAGACCGTGGGAAATGCACTGTTAGCTACAGATTCTGATACTTTCTTTAATGTTGTGAGATACGAGATCATTGGAGATGGGGATTCCGCTGCCTTCTTTAAAATCGCCAACCCATCTAATGGGCAGATCACTGTGGCTTACTCTTTGGCATCATCCTCTGACCTAGTGTATTATGTAAAAAAAAAAATTTCAGAATATTATCAATTCATTCAAAAAAATATTTCCCATACTTTTTTTCAGATATGTATGGTGCTTTTTAAAGTTAATTAGACGTATACAGGAACGCAATTTTCTAAACAAAAACATTAAATAATATAAAAAGGGAAACAGAATTTAATGATAATTTATAATTTATTAGTTTGGAAAGAAAGTATTGCGTTCAAAATCCTGAACATTTTATTATCTTTTGTAGATCCGAGTGCGAGCCTATGACAATGGTGTGCCATCCAAGGACAATGTGACCGTAGTTACCGTGAAAGTGGAAAGGAATAACTTTGCACCAGAGATTACCTCCCCTACTGTCAGTGAAAGAATTCCGGAAACTCGGGATCTAGGTGTAACTATAGCAACAGTTACAGCTATAGACAGGGACACCCAGTCGCCTCACAATGTGATCAGATTCTGGATGTTTGTTTTACAGCCAGCCTCAGATTACTTTGGAGTTGACAGCCAGACTGGAAACATCTTTGTCAAGAAAGACCTGACTTTAGATACTTCTAATAGATATCTGGTATATATAGTCATACATATGCTTACCGTTTTTTTTAAAAATTCCTATCAGATGACAAATAAATTTTGATAGTTGTTTTTTACATGGAAATAAATTGAATTGTCTTGCCAGCAGGTCAGATTTATACTATTTTATAAATGCTGATTAGCATTTGAGATGCATTTGTTTTAAATGATTGGAAAATAGCAGCTTTTAAGCTCAAACTTCTAAGTTTATGTTGTATATATATACATGCATTTTACATGAAGAAATAATATTTTGGTAGCAAGCACTTTTCCAAGTTAATGCCTCATTTTCTTCACACATCGATAACCAGTGTTCTTTTTACACCTAGATGTATGTACAAGCCTATGATATGGGATCTCCCTCCAAGACATCAGCTACAAATGCCACAGTGACAATAGATATATACAGGAACTTACGAGACCCCTTCTTCAGTGGGGGACCATTTGCTGCCAACATTCCTGAGACTACCGTCATTGGAACTTATATACTACAAGTCAACTTTGGTGACAGTGACACTGACGTGAGTGTGATATATTTCTTGTTGGATTTATCTTCTAAGGTTTGATACCTTACATTTAAGACTAGCATAGGGGTTATTAGATAGACAGAAAGGTCCTTATGATGTGGTCTATATGCAGTTCTTATTATTATTCCAAAAGGATGATGGCCTAGCATTCCACTTCATTAGCATCTATGCCTTTATGCAATATGTATTACCATTTTGTCTTTACATTTAAAGAACTGAAGCAGTGCAAAAGTGCTTGTAATTGTAATTTAAATTCTATTTAAATTAGTTTGTGAAATATCCTTCCATATTTGGAAAAAAATACACATTAGAAATTCGGATCAAATGCTACAAATTTGTTCTTTTTTTAGACACCATTCAACACAGTGACTGTGTCTGCCATTGGAGATGACAAAGCCCTGACTTATTTCAGACTGGAAAGTAATGGAAGCATTGTTGTAAACAGTGATTTAATTACAGACCCTTTAGACTTATATTACGTACGTAATAATGTTATTTTGGTTGAAAAACGTATGCAAACATTATGCCAAATATACCCTTTCATATAGAGCTCATAAAAAAGCAATTAGAATAACCTAAATATCTATTTTGAGCAAGAGGCCCGTTGATTTTAACAGTCACCTGAGTGTACTTTCTGATATATCTAGGTAACCTAAGTTCAAGTGACTAAAGAAAAATTAAAAAATATAAGAAAATTTGTTCAACCTTTTCTTCAGTGTTTCATGAAATAAAGGTTAAGTGATACATAGTATGAAGGGAACACGACTATTTTATTTTACAAAAAAGGTGTTAATAATAAGAACTTAGGCCCCTAAATATCCCATGCATGTTAAGATGGTATATTCCTTTTCACTAAAGAGATTTTAGGTTGAAATCAATTAACTAAGGCTCTTTAAAATGCGACAACTTTAAAGTTAGAACGACATGAACACTTAAATCATGTAAATTTTACTAGAGAAGTGTGCTTTTTTTTCTGTAAAAACAAATCTTAAATGTATATATATATATATATATATATATATATATATATATATATATATATATATATAATTGGATATAGTAGCTTTATGGAGAAAAATCAATTTTAATTAGCTCAGAATACTTGCTAGTGATGGTGGTTATCCTCCAAGAACAACCACAACGACAATTATTATCCGTGTTCAACGAAACTTAAATGCACCCGTCTTTGATCGAAGGATATACTACGGAACAGTTTTGGAACAAGACAGGATAGGGTGGCCATTTACTCAAGTCACCGCGACGGACAGCGATCGACAGGTGATAATTGTGATTGTGAATCGTTATCATTTTTAATTCATGGAAAGTTTAATAAAACATTTATCAAAATTCTATTAATTTGGGGCTAGATATCGTTTGGGTTTATGATATTGTCGTAAAAGTATTTGAGTTTATTTTAATCTGCTTTTAAAAAAGTGGCATGTTAAGGTAGAGCCAAACTTGCACACTACCGATTTATTTAATCTAATTACCAAATAGAACTTCCAGTCAATATTTCAGTAAAAATTTAAGTTAGTAATTTATTCCAATATATATGTTCATAACCTTAATTTTACATATGAAAAAGAGTACTACTTCTAATAGAACTCTATTCAAACTAACTATAACAATTTCAAAAACTGTTTTGGTGTCATTTGCAACTTTCTTTTCGAATCACTTTCAACATCGTTGCGAATGTAAAAATCATATTGTTGATCTACCCTCTCAAAATCGGGACGCATTTTAAAATTGGCAAATTCACTAGTTATCCTTTCAGACATTAATTTATAAGTCAGTTAGCTAGTTAGTTAGTTTATCCATATTTGATATATTTGGGTTTAAAAAAACAGACTTTTTGATTGGAAAATATCATATTGTATTTTCGCTTTCAGGCACCTTACAACCAAATAACATACAAGATAACTGAGAGTGAAACAACTGCAAAAAACTACTTCTACCTCCATCCAGAGACAGGACACATATCTCTAAAACAGTGCATGAATGGCACAGGCAATCGATTCATAGTAAATATATGTTAATAAATGTCTGTTTTTAACATATCTTTTTTCAAATTTCGTTTGAACATTATGATGGTTTATAAATTTTTCTATTTGTTAAGTTCAACATTACCGTAACCGATGTAGGCTCCCCGCCTTTGAGTGATCATGCTTTAGTTGACGTTGAAGTGAAGGGGTGCCCTAAATGTAGAACCAACATAAATTCGCCAAGATTTTTTGCACCAATTTACTTTGTGAATATCAAAGAAGGAGACTATTCAAGGAATAATCAACAACTTATTCAGGCAATTCAATGTTTTCACTAATCAATATTTTTAATTCAATTTTTTAAAACACTGCACTAATTTTAAGAGAAACAAACAACTACAATTGTATTTCATATTTTATTTTCATTGCTACCACTACCATGATTAGAAAATAGTCTAATATTAATGTAATATACAATAAACTTTGCTACAAAAATTTACTTATATTCTTACAGATATCTGCCACAGATGACGATGATGGATATGACGGTAATATATTATTTGATATCCAGAGCGTTTCTAATAACGGGAATGACAAATTTAAGTTCGAGCAAGACCACCTAAATACAAATGCTAAAGTTATTTGTTCTGGAACCGTAAACAGAGGGGAAACCTATGTAATCATGGTTCGAGCTTCCGACCAAGCTCTACAAGTTGACAGAAGAAGGTATATAAAGCAACAAATCGATTCACTTAACGTTATATAGGAAAAACTTTTTAGAATTTAATGAAATTTCTTATTCAAACAACTATTTTTCATTAGGATTATTTTTCCCTTTTTTCAGAAGTTCATCTGTACCTGTCGAGGTCAGAGTTGTTCCATAATCAACAAATTCCAGGAATGAATTCCATGCACACTCCATTTCAAATGGAGATGTTAGTAGTTCTTATTGACTGGATTCGATGTCGAGTCAAAATGTTTTTGCATCAACCTTAGCTTACAACCGATAATACTTAGTATAACTTTCCCTGCTCCAATTTTCTTTTGCTTGGCCTCTTCATCTTTTTGTCGCCATCCAAGAATTCACTGTGACGAAAGGTAACCAATACTAATGCTACCAAACCCCTTTGGTCCGCATTCAAATAAGTGCAGTTGTATTATTTCATTATAAGTGATGCTGTTTCGAGAGTAAATGTAATTATAATTCATATTTTTCTTCAAAATTTAAAGAAAGCTAGTCATTTGTTGTCTATCAAACCAGGACCATATCTTTATATTTCTGTTTTATATATAAACAGAGGTAAAACCTATGTGGTTAGAGTGTCTGACCAATCTTTCGAAATAGAGAGAAGAAGGTGCATACAAACTTAACAAACTACATATAAATGAATGCAAAACTGTTGAATCAATTTGTTTGAGCCAATTTTCGAGGATTGTCATTTTCTCAAAAGTTATTTAAGATATCATTTCCAGTACTCGTTTAGACAAAAATTGGTTAAGAGCGCATTTATGTTCCAAGTTGTCGTAAATATTGTCAATGAAAACAGTTATATTATTCATTTACATCCATGAAAGAAATCAGAACATCAGTGCGCTCATATTTTATTTAGTTAAAAACTGCAAAATCTTGAGTGCTTCTCTCTATAGTAGAGGTACCTTGTTTAGGAATTTTAACCCGTCTTTGACCTCATGAACAACAAAGCCCAAATTAGGTGACTCAACTCTATTTACATTCACGCTTTGAGCACACCTATGCGACATCGTGACTAGAGTCTGCGAGCAAGCAAAAGTTAAATCTTTGCCCATCGAGTAAAATTCTGCGAGAAAACGTTGATTTGAAATATATATTTTAAACGTACATACTTTATTAATCTGTATGATATGTTATTTCTGTTGTATACTGTATTTAAACGTTATTTTTACAATTTTCCGTTTTGATTTTCTTTTGGTAAGTATCTATCTATCTAATACTTGGGGTCTGAAGCATACGGCTAGCATATACACTGCCTACACGACCATGCACGTGTATGCCATTCTCACATGTCCGATGAACGTATGGTTAAAGATAAAGATATTACTGATAACTTTCATTGAATGAAAAAGGGTGCTAAGAAAATGTCATCGAGTGATTTGAGTAATTATTTATCCCAGTGCAGGAAACTTTTGTTAAATTTCGACAGTGAGTCCCTGAATGATGAAGATTATGTCAACTTGACAGGCATGAAAACAGGATTTTGAAACACTGTTCACAGATTCATGGACTGAGACGAAAGAAATATTCAAAGAAAACTGTTATAGGAATTCTGTTAACTAAACTTAGAATAGGTCTCTCCAGCACTGTACTTAAGACCATATTTAACATCAACAGAACAAAATCCATTTGTCAAATTGTTAACGGGCAAGAACAGTTTTAATGGATCAGTTTGTCCCGAAATATATGGGCTTATGTCACATTACACGAGAAGAAATCATAGCAAAACATACGACATTATTTGCGCGTGAACGTCTTGCCTCTGGTGATGAAGACACTGCCATCTTACTCGTAGACGGAACAAACATATGCATTGAAAAAAGCACCAAATATAGCTTTCAGGGAAGATCCTTTAGTATGTACAAAGGCCGATCTCTGGTAAACCAATGCTGTTTGTTGCATCAGATGGTTACATTGTTGACATTATGGGTCCCTATCTAGCAGATGGCAAAAACAATGATGCCAATATTTTGAATATGACACTTTACTAAATTGGTAAAGAGAAGATGACAATTTTGTTTTAGAGGTTCATTAGATGTTATTGAGTCCGTAGGTTTGAGATCTGAGTCACCATATTTTCTGGAGAAGGGACAAAAGCAGCATTCACCGTTCGAGACAAATACATCAAGACTAGTAACAAAGATAAGATGCTGAAGAATCAGCAAACGGGAGGTTAAAAAGATGGAAGTTTTTGGCAAATGTCGTTACAAACACACAAGTACCATTTATTGTATGTATCTATAAGGATCATGCTCGGAGCATTTAGCTAAAATATCACAATATTTTCGTTTGAAATGGTATATTTATATGTTTGAAAAGGGGCGAGATTGCAGTGTTAAGAGGATTCATCACTTTAGCACGTACAATGATGGTGTATAATACGTTCAATATCAAACTATTAAGAGAGGTATTTTGAAGAATGTTGACAAATAATATGCAAGAACAGTATACTAGGTTTGGATTAAGGTTTAGCTGAAAAAAGAAACGTACATAGTATTGTGATAATTAAAAAGAACATCCTATTATTTTATTTTGATAGCCTTTCTTTTAACAAATTCATGTATTTGCCTTAAATTTATTAATAATTTCTATTTAATGTTAACTACTCATAAGATCTACTTCATTTAGCGGAGCAATCCTTTTAGTTTAAAGATCAGGTTACACAAAAGATAAATGAAACCTCACATTATATCATAAACCTTGTTCAATGCAATTAAAATCGCTACGGCAGTACATGCAACTAGTCATAAAACTAGACAGCGCGTGCATATGCCCGCCAAATCTTTAAAATCTGATGAGTCCGTCCCATTGCAGCTCTGGAGTGAAAAAAAGTAAGTAATGAATGTTATTTAAATTAAAGAAAATCAAACTGAACGATAAATAATGACATTAAACGATACTAAAACAGTTACTGACAACATTGCTTTCAATATATTTGAATTCTTGTTTTTTTCATACTTAATAATAGATTTCTGTTGGTTTTCTAGTTAATTGTAACCTTAATCTTAAGATCATATTGTACATGCTAACCTTTTTATCGATTTAATATTGTGATTAGAAAATAACATACAATATATTTTTATTCAATTTCGCAGACTGAAATTGCATTTTAAATGTTAAATCAAACGAATTATAAAGGGATGCGAGTTTGTTTGACTTTTTCCAGAAAATGGAAGATATTCTTAAAATATTTATTGATACCTGCAAGTTACATGTATAAAACTACGATTCGTTATAAATTACAAATAAATGAAAATGTAAGACTTTAAAAATACGTAATTATGTTTCATAGCTTTAAAAAGATATTGTGTTAAAAAAATTATTGAATATTTTATCTGAATCAAATAGAGTGTTGTAGTAAATATAACCTCTGAAGTCTCTAAACTTATCTCAAGAGATATATTTAAGAATGAATGAATTCGAAATACGGTAAATTGTTTTGAAAATCTTCTACTTGATAACAAGGTAATTGCAAGTTTTCTTTCGTACGTGAGACAGATCAGATCTAGATCTGTGGCAAAACGCGTCAAACAAAACATCAATTCCAACGTTCTAGCGCAGATTGACGACTTTTCTATTCACTGCATAAACTGCAAATACGTTGCTTTTTTATACTGTCCTTTATTTTCTCAGGAAATGGCCTTTTTCACCTTTTACATGAATGGAAGATTTATTTTCATAAATAATATGCCGGGTGAGGGAAATATCTCCGTCCAAAGAAATGCCGTCTATAACGGGTAGAAGAAATGCATCTTCAAAAAAGCATCTTCATTTACATGTAACATGCCATACCAAATACAATCCAAATTGGTATAAATTTTTCGTTTACAATCGAATGCACTGCTTTTGCCAAAAGCTAAAAAATGAACTATGTGCACCTTTACCTGGTGATTGTTCTTTATTGGTGCTGATTTCTTGAAATTATAACAAATGCATCACTTTTAATAAGCACCGTCTAATATATGTGATGGAAGGGGATTATCTTATTAATATCTGTTCAGAAATACTTTCTGTTTCTTAGTGCGTTTGGCAAACAATTTTATAGATGCCTCACTCAAAAGTAACTTACAGTAGCATGAATTCCAACAATTTTCTAGTAAATCTTATTTCTCACGGTGTTCTCTGACTTTATCATTTCTCATTCTTTTTTTTTCTATTGTAATTAATCAATAAAGTCATCTATGTATTAAAAAATATTTAGCATTAAAAGATAATCAGTTCTTCTTTAAATTCAAAATCGTAAAACAGGTAGACCAAGCATGAACTTCTTGACACTTACAATTTACATGTAATTAAGATGCAATAACACGCTAACCTTGCAACGATATACATGTTAATAATCAAAATAATCATTGAATTTGATGGTCCTTAACATTCCATGAGCAATGTAAAAAGTACATGTATATTCACAAGTTTTTACTTCTTAGTTAATAATGTTACGTTTAAGCAACTCAAGTTATCCAAATATTCGACTGAAAATGGCGAAGGGTTTAAACTAAGTTATAAAGTTTCAGCATATCTATTGTTACGAGCACAATATATTTATATATACATTGTACTTCAAAAGCTCGTATTCTGTTTGCATTATAAAAAAAGGTCTCAGTTATTGGATAAAACATTTTTTTACTTTAAATTTTCCGAACGGTCCAATGAGTTCACACAATTTTACTCTGACGACGTTAACTAGGAAGTTATATTGCATTACTTTTTCAGGTCAACAAACATTTAACGCTGACAATATATATGTGGCTGATTATTACCTAAGTATCTTCAGGTTAGAAATATATTATGAAAGGTAAGTATCGTTACTGATTATTAATAAGCATCGATTTCTGTCCTTTAAGAGTAAAGAATTGTATCACGTGGGGAGGGGGGGGGGGGGGGGTGGGCTAGGGTTTATATTATATCTAACCGGGCTATATAATCAATTTCTGTATTCGTTCACTATACATTGCAACGAAACGCCTGAGATTTCAACATTCTAACCTTTTATTACTTTCAATTCAATGTATTACTCTCATTATTGATTATCTAAGCAAAGTATTAAGGTAGTGAACCCTTTTTTAGATATGCAAAAAATAAAGCACTTTTGAGCATATGTTTTGTTTTAAGGTATGTGTATTATATCTGTCATTTGCTAGTCACGGCTGTCGATCTGTTTGACCTTGTCAGTTTAGAGACTTATGAGGTTATAATTACCACAACACTCTATCTTTTCTTTTGTGTTTTTTGAAAAGAAAATCATTCAAATAATTGAGCAGATGTTACATGTATGAGTATTGATGACTCATTCAGACAAAACATTCCAAAAGATTGCAAATTTCCAAGTATTTATTTGTCTGATCTTTGATTATTTAATCAATGCATTAATCTTATAATAAACTATTTTTTAGGGGAGGAGAGGGGGATAGTTATGCCATCTTGAACAAATTATTTAAAAAATTCATACTTAGATCCGAGTTAGTCACGGATGACGATCTTTTCGTTTATCCTTTTATTTGGGTTTTCGTTTAAAGAGAAGACTTTAAGAATTGTATCAAGTTTTGTGTCAGTGTCTTGTCCTATTGAATTGTTGAAGGTACATGTAATAACAATCCACTCTTAAATTATCGTTTTAGAACCTGGCCTTAGTCTGTTGCTTTCTTAAGCTTACACTTATGAATCAGCACTCTGGAATATTTCGTGTCCCAAACAGGTACAGTTCATTTTTAACATATTTTTCCATATTTTGCGTTTTAATTTCTAATGATATTATTTGCTCGTTTTGAGACTGAGGCTTGTGATTTTAATTTAGGGTTTTTAAGCCATGATGACAATAACCAGAGCTACACATAAAATATTACCAAACAGTGGCGTATGTTATCTCATTCCTGGACCGATATTTATTTCTCTGGTTGTCATCACAACAATTTATACCAAACTTTCATCTTCTTAAAACAAACACCCCCCCCCCCCCCAAAAAAAAAAAAAAAAACCCAAACAAACGAACAAACAAAAAAAACCCCCAAAAACGAAAAGAACAAACAAACAAGCAAACAAGAAACAAAAAAAACCAAAAAACAAAACGTCAGCACTCTTCTTATTTCTATATGCATACAATGTTGTATAATGAGGTAAGAATTCTTAAATTTTTTACATAGAGATTTTGTTTTTAAAACAAGTGCCAAGTTTTTTCATTTGCAGTATTAGTTGACGTTTGGTACATTAACCAATCATTTAAGAGTATTTATGTTTGATTTATTCCTCTTTCTTCATATATCTTTATTCTATTAAAAAAATTTTGGAAACATTTCATAAATTTACTTCCAAATGAATCAAATGAGTGAGCGTAGCCGGTTATTAGAATATGTTTTCCCTTCTGTACCAATATTCTTGACATATTGTCCTAAAATTCCTTGCTTTAAATTGTACATATCCCCTACCTTTTGTCTCTACTCTATGTGAACCACAGGGGTAACATCAAAACTAAACTTAATATATTTTTCTATGCAAGCTTGCTTCTAATTTTCAATATTCCAGCCATTCGTGTTTTTCAGGAGAATATATATTAAAAGTTGTTCTTTTTTTGAAATGATTAATCTTTAACCCAAAAGAGGACTCTCTCTTGATTCATAAGAGTTAATTGAACATATCTATTCATAAATAGGAAACTTACAATGTATGTAAAAGTGCAATACTACTAGCCAGTTGGTTTTCCAGAGAAATTTTTAAAACATATCACCATATTTTTAAACTTTTCCAATTTTCATGAAAAGGGCTCTAATTGTTAATAGTAATTTACCTAAAACCTTTTAAAAAGAAAAAAAACGCGCCAGATTTGATTGAATTATCCTAGTAGTTTTAGGAAAGGAAATGAAATGAACATGTTAAAACCTATCGCTAAAAACAACGGCGCTGAGAACAGACGTAACACATATGCAAAGCAAAAGAACTCACTAGAGCCTTTTAAGATCAGGTGATAGAAAAGCTATTACAAACCTGTGGGTATAATTGTATTTTATACATCAATCTAAAACTCTCTTTTTTGCATGGAACTAAAATATAACTCTTAAAGCAAATCACTTGAACTTTCATTCGAACCCCTATGAATTTATTAAAGATTTTGGACATTCAGAAGACGCTTAATGTGTGTTTTATACCAAATATAGATAAAGAGACGAATAACATAGATCAGAGATAAGGAGAAAATCATAAAAAAACAAACAGTGCTGGTCATTTTCCCCTCCCTAACTGATTGAATTTAAACTCATTATTATTGTATACTGTCTATTGTGTTAGCCTTTATGTCAAATTTTAAAGCACATGTACATTGTATTTCCATAATAAAACATGTGAACAAACTTAGTTGTGCGGTTTACAATTCAACAAATAATAAACATGTAGATGTAAACTTACAGATACAATTTGCACTTTTACAATTGTAAACTCAATTATGTATGGTTATGTATAAATTCAGCCAACCAAATATTACTGCATAAGACGATGAGTAAATGATGCTCAAAAGGGTAGAAGACGAACGCGTCACATAAGTCAGAGGGAGTGCGGGGGAGAGAGGGCTTTTATTTTCAGTTTATGAATACAACAGAAGTAAGTGATTGTGCATATCCAAACAATAGAAATGTCAAGGACATTTTAATTTTGATTTACTTCAATATCTTACTAATAGCGTTATCGAAATGAAAAAATGTTAAAAGTTATGAATGTTTTATTTAACGAAATTGGTAAAGTATTGTTAAGTAAATCATAGACAGAACGTTTTTTTGTTTACATTATACATAACACCACTAACTAGGAGTGGAAATACAGGGAATTCATTCATATTGGGATGAGCTGTTGTACGTCTATCTACTAACTATGGCAACAATAGCAGGTTTATTGTTTGTACATTTTTTTTCTTAATTTCGCTCGTGAAATTGTAGCAGCCAGAAAATGTGTTTTACTACATTTTTTTTCTTTCAGTTTCTGGATAATCGGGATGCGGAACAAAAACTATTTAATGGCGCTTTTAATACTTGTGGTGCTGACAAAACACACAGTGAAATCCCAAGAGCGTAAGGAC
Organism: Magallana hongkongensis; assembly: GCA_016163765.1. Taxonomy (NCBI): domain Eukaryota; kingdom Metazoa; phylum Mollusca; class Bivalvia; order Ostreida; family Ostreidae; genus Magallana; species Magallana hongkongensis. The sequence continues at coordinate 41,722,854 of WFKH01007768.1, forward strand.
AATCAAGTTTTAGGTCACCTGAGTCACATTGGCCAATAGTTACTATTTTTGGTTTGAAGCAGGAGAAGAGAAATCTAAATTGGGAAATTTACGACTTTACCACCCCGGGGCCTCATAGGTGGGGCCAAATGAGCAAAAAGGCTACATTTTAAAAAATCTTCTTCTCTTGTTCCACACTTGTGAAGAAAAAACTAAATGCATGGTTAGATGTCCATGAAGCTCTCTACCAAATTTGCAAGGTCAGAAGTTCAGACCTTAGGGCGGGGCAAATTTGGCGATATAGTGAACACGTATCTAATCTAAGAAAATCTTTTTCTACTTCCTATATATTTGAGAAAAACTAAATGCATGGCATGGTTATGATGTTCATAAAATCATCTATTTAAATTGTGAAATTCATGGTCAGGGGTTCTGACCCTAGGTCGGGGTCAATATGGCCATATAGTCAACATGAATAATCTTAGCAAGACTTCTTATCTATACCCATATGTATTTGAGAAAAACTAAATACATGATAATGAAATCACCCACATTTGGATTCATGCGATGGTTATGATTATAGGAGCTCATGGTTTTATATGGGGGAGGGGGGGGGGGGGGGCTGACACATATGGCCATTTAGTGAGCATATATTTTTTTTTAGATTTGAGTTACTCGGGTAACCTATTGCTATTGGTCTATGGTACTCAGGTGACGTCAAAGCCTGTGAGACTCTTGTTATCGGTTAGTTTTATATTAAATTCTGTGGTGTGAATATTTCACGGTTGTGACTGATATCCTAATGTATTTATCAGCATGTACCAGAAGCAATGGCATATCAGATCCAAATATAACTGGCTTAGTATATGAATCCATTGGATCAGAATTTGACCAAAATTCCCCACTCTATAGGACGGACACTACAATCGAAGGAATAAATGGAGGAACTGATGTTAACTCGGGAGTTACTCTAACTATCGCCCGAACACAGGCCACGCCAAGTTCAGTGAATTTGAATGATCTGATTGAATTGGTAACAGAGACTGTCTCTGGTTCGCCCTTCGGAAGGCGGACTTACATCCGATTAAAGAAAGAAATCGACAGAGACGTAAGATTTATTTCCCCTTTTTATATTCCTTTACTATAAGTTGAATGGGTTCATTAGAAAAAATTTTTAATTGATTACAACAACATATTATCTGCCTTAATAAATTAAAACCATTTCGGCAAATTTGAGTGAAATGAAGACACGGAAAGAGTGAAATGAAAACACGGATTTCAGTTCCAAGGTAGCATTTTGTGCACACAATTTTAGGCCATTCATGTAATAAACATAGATTGAATTTCTAAGTTTCTTAGTCTGTGATAAAACTACAACTCATATTTCGTTGAATTGTTCTATAAAAAGTTAATCGGAAGGTAGCTTAAAATGGGCTTGTCAAAGAGTATATAACGATTTTTTTTTCGCCGCGGTGTGTACAAATGATATGGGTAGAATGACGTAACAAGTGAACACACAAACAGGGTTTGCATTACCCTACACAAAAAAAGGAATAATTATAAAAATCATGCATAATATATGTATATATAATAAGTAATAAGAAATCATTCTTTGACTTTTGTGGGGACAATAATACGGGTCTGTACGCGAAATATAATTTTTTTTTAAAAAAACTCTAATTTGCCCCCAAAAGGTTTAAAGTTTGAGGTTTGTAAAACTGATCAATGACTGCACTGCAATCTTATCCAAAAAAGTATTATGCATCCAGATACTACATGTAGTATTAGCATAACTCCAGAAACGCTAAACAAACGAAAAAAACATGTAAATGCTGTTAAAAAATCAGATTTCCCTTTGATTTTGTATCAAAGTTCTTATAAAAAGAAATTTCTACCTATTTTTATGGTTGTACAATTGTTTTTTTTTAAAAATAAAAAGTGAGAAGCGTTGATATGATAGGAGCTAAAAATAAATAGTTACAGTTTTCAGTGTTTTTGAAATAAATGGTAGAAATGACGTACTGTAGGGCGCAACGGGGTTTGCATAATAATATGAAATGAAAATAAAGTATAAGTTTTAATTATTTAGCATTTATTTGTACAATTGAAATAGAAATAGGGAATCATGCCTTTAAATATTATTCAGGCGATAATTATGGTCTGGCGTGATCAAATCTATTATAAAACCCCTCAGGCTTTATTGGATTTGATTACGCATCGACCAAGATTCACCTCTTAATACTTAAAGAATGCTTCATTATTCGATAAAGAAATTATAATATTTTTAGGCATTTTTTAATTCTTATTCTTATGATAAAAATTTATATATGATAAAAAAAATTGTTATAAGAGGGCTAAATTGTCGTGGCCATTGTTAGATTGTATTGATCTCCTTCAGAACGAGAGCTCTGTATAAAAATATAGGAAAATACTCAAATTTAAAATTAAAATAGATTTTTTCTTTACTAAATAATAGTTTATAGCAAAACAATTCATATCTTAAAATTTAAGGCAGATCTGCAGGCATGCTTATGAAGGTGTCTTAAGACTAAGACATATCTTAAGATGAACTTAAGCAACGTCTTATTCTTAAGTCAGTCCATCGATGATGTGTCAACTTAAGAGCCTTCTTAAGAAATATCTTAAATTTAAGACAAACAAGGGGTTGACTTAAGACATATCTTTGTTTAATACAAAACAAAAATGGCTGCTGCCTTATGGTTTTTTCAACTGAGGAGACGTAGAAGGCGAGACAGGATATTCAGAGACCGAGACAATCCGTTAGACTACGAGACAGAAGAAGCTATTGTTAGCAAGTATAGGCTGCGAGACATATAATCATTCAGCTGTGTCAACAGTTCGAATACGAACTCAAACGACTTACATTGAGGTCATGTGCACTCCCAGTTTCTTTACAAATCATGGTAGCATTAAGATTTTTCGCCACTGGAAGTTTTCAGGCTGTAGTTGGTGACATTCATAACATTTCTCGTCAGAGTGTATCGTATGTACTCAGTGATGTAGTTGAATGCCTTGTAAGAGTAGCCAACACTTACATATTTATGCCAACAAATCAAGGTGCCATGAATGAAATTAAACGTGGGTTTCATGAGAGAGTGGGATTCCCCAACACAATCGGCACAATAGATGGTACTCACATCAAAATAAAAGCCCCTACTACCGACGAACACCTTTATGTTAACAGGAAACATTTTCATTCCATCAATGTACAATGCGTATGTGATTCTAAACTGAAATTTTTGAACATTGTTGCTAAATGGCCAGGTGGCACTCATGATTTGTTCATTTGGAACAATTCATCTTTAAAACTTATTTTTGACAATGGCACTATTTCGGACGGGTGGCTCCTTGGTGATAGTGCCTATCCACTCCGACCATGGTTACTGACCCCAGTGTTAAACCCTATCACTCCATCAGAAAACAGATACAATTCTGCCCATGTAAAAAAGAGAAACACAATAGAGAGGGCCTTTGGAGTTCTCAAATCAAGATTCAGATGCATCGATTCCAGTGGGGGAACACTTCTCTACACACCAAAGAAGGCATGCAGAATTGCAGTGGCAGTTGCAGTTCTGCATAATTTATGTGTGGACAACAATGTGCCATTACCAGATGGATACGACCCAGTTGATCATGGCCACATCAGAGGAACACACTACCAAGGCAACATTATGAATGACGGAGCGAGGACCAGGGAAATGCTTATAAACGGACGCTTTTCACACTGACTTGTCTGTTAACATGTGACGCTTAATTATCATTATAATAAAATTTCTTTTTATATTCATATAAAAAATTTATTGAAATGCTATTATGTCATAATTGAATAAAAAAAACCAATTGTTATACAGATTTAACTTGTTTAATTTTAATAATAAGTGATTCTTTAATTTTCAGTCACTTCAAAGGTAACTCCTCTCTGCGCCAAGTACACTGTGTGCCTCTGTTGTTCGATTAAGAGACGCTGCTGCTCAATAGCAGTCGTTGTCTCTCAACGTCCAGTCTCTCAGTTTCAATGCGTAGTCTTTCTCTTTGTACCCTCAGTTTCTGTCCTTCGATCTTTAGTAGACTTTCTTCCAAACCTTCAATTCTTTTCCCGTAAGTCGTAGCCTCTTCATTGGTCGACTCGGAGTTTCGACTGCTAAGGGGGAAAAAGTTTCGGCCATCTATGTGGAAAAACGAAAATATATTATATTATGCGAGCATCCCAATTTTTCTCATTTTTAAATAGAAAAAATAGATTGAATATAATCAATATAATAGATATATACTTAAAACATTTAGAATACTTAAAAATGCTATTTAAATTGAACACTTTGAAACAACGCATAATTTTAATAAATTATAATACCGGGGTGGTCTGTATTGTCTGCATCTCTGCACGAGGACAATGAAAACGACATAGAGGATGAGGATGTATCCCCCCAGGTTTCTAGGCCACCTTCTATCCCGTCAATGGGAATGTTCCCCAAAATCCCCGAAACTTTTTCCTGGAGGGGCGTCAGCTCTGATGGGGGTGTCATCCCTCCCCCTGTCCTTGCAGCCTCTCCCCTCTCAGCGATTTTCTTTTTTGTCTCGCTTGTATATGTTGAGAATTTCCTTCGAACCTCTTTAACGGTCCTGACATGGCGCCTTGTGTTCACAGAGTTTACTTTATCACATATTTTCCCAAACTCTTTTTTTCTGGTTGTTGGTGACGATATTAGACAATTTCGAAAAAATCACGGTCTTATTTTTCTCAACTTCGTCTTATAATATTTGGATTTTCGGCCTCGGAGAAGTTTGGGTTTCGTGTTCCGCCCATACTGCATGTACTATAGCTCCGACTGAACAGCCTTTTTATATGGTTTCTAAACAATGGAATTGGTGCACGGGTTCCTTGATGTTAGGTCTACTGAGTACTGTTTAATACAAATAAGGAGTGGATCAAAAATTTAATTTTATTTGTGAGAGAGAGAGAGAGAGAGAGAGAGAGAGAGAGAGAAAGAGAGGAGAGAGATATGTTCTAAAACGATGAAGTATAGCTGAAAATTAGTTCATATCATTGATTGGTTTTTTTTATTCTGTATTAGATTATAATAAAACAAGATTTTGGCCATTGGTATTGACCGCTTAATTATAAAGGTCTCGTTTCTCCATTATCATTTAAAATTGTACACGTAACACAGCGGCAAACTCGTTTGTTTTGTACATGAAAAAAATTAAGATGAAACTTGAGACATCTTAACCTAAGACATTTCTAAGACGCTTTCGTTTTACATCCTAAGAGATGTCATAAGAATGTCCTAAGATACGTCCTAAGATAAACCCTAAGATATCTCTTAGAGATATATCATATCATAAGAAATTTTCATAAGAATTGTTGCAACCACTATTGAAATAAAACCACTAGTGAAATAAATTATTTCAATAGTGGTTAGGAATGTATTTCATTAGTAGAATCACTTTGCAACCACTATTGAAATAAAACCACTATTGAAATAGTACAAGGGTGAACAGGTTGTAAGTTGCCAGAAATTTTATTCAAACGCTCTGTATATTAAATATACAATAAAATATGTTCAAACCAATTAAACACAACTACTTTAGAAATAAATATTGTCGTTAACTTTTAATCAGAGTCGGGAATATTAAATTGAGTTTGACCATCTGTCTGACCGTCTTCAGACTATTATTTTGTTTCTGTGTAACACTTTCGATAATCACTACAGAAACAAATTATTTCAATAGTAGTAAGGGTGTATTTAATTATGAGAATCACTTTCCAAACACTATTGAAATACAAACATTACTGAAATAAATTATTTCAATAGTGGTTGGGGATGTATTTCATTACGACCACTATTGAAATAAATTATTTCAATAGTGGTTGGCGATGCATTTTATAACGATCACTATTGAAATAAATTATTTCATTAATGGTTGGGGATGCGTTTCATTACAACCACTAGTAAAATAAAGTATTTCATGGTTGGAGTGTATGTCATTTTGATGTCTATTATTCCGTCTGTATTCAACACTTTTGTCTATTATTTTGTTTCTGTGTAACACTTTCGTTAATCACTACAGAAACGAATTATTATTTAAATAGTAGTTGAGATGTATTTCATTATGAGAATCACTTTGCAAACACTATTGAAATACAAAAACTATTGAAATAAATAATTTCAATATTGGTTGGGGATGTATTTCATTATGACCACTATTGAAATGAATTATTTCAATAGTGGTTGGTGATGCATTTTATTACGACCACTATTGAAATAAATTATTTCAATAGTGGTTGGGGATGCTTTTCTTTTCAACCACTATTGAAATAATTTTTTTCATGGTTGGGATGCATGTCATTTTTATGTCTATTATTCCGTCTGTATGTAACACTTTTCATTCTGGATGACAGGTGATATAGGAAACATGACGATATACAGGTGAATCAAAGTACATCGTTATTAAGAAGTAATTCTTCGTCTTATAAGACATACTTCTTATATTAAAAAATTCCACTACCACCATCTGCAAAGGAAAGTGTTACATACAGATGGAATAATAGACATAAAAATGACATGCATCCCAACCACTATTAAAATACTTTATTTCAAAAATGGTTGTAATGAAACGCATCAGCAACCACTATTGATATAATTTATTTCAATAGTGATTGTATTTCAATAGTGGTTGCAAAATGATTCTAATAAAGAAATACATTTTCAACCACTACTGAAATAATTTATCTCAATAACGATATTTATAATAACATTTATCTATAAAATACTATTGAACAATTATTTGCAAATTGAAACTTATCATGAATACTTCCACGACCTATATGGAAATAATTTATCATAAAAGTGATATGTTTAAAGAAATTCATTTCCAACTACTATTGAAAAAAAAATTAATTCTAATAGTGGCTGCTCAGTGATTCTTATAATGAAAAACATCCCTAACCACTATTGAAATAATCGATTTCTATAATGATAATTATAGTGAAATACATTATAATGAAATTTATAACCAAACACTTCTGAAATAATTTATTTCAATAGTGGTCGTAAAAAAGTTCATCAACAACCACTATTGAAATAATTTATTTCAATAGCGGTCGTAATAAAATGCATCACCAACCACTATTGAAATAATTCATTTCAATAGTGCTTTTATTTCAATAGTGTTTGCAAAGTGATTCTCATAATGAAATACACCCCAACTACTATTCAGGTAATTTGTTTCTGTAGTGATTAACGAAAGAAACAAAACAACATAATACACTGAAGACGGTCAGACAGATGGTCAAACTCAATTTAATATTCCCGACTCTGCTTAAAAGTAAACGACAATTTTTACTTCTATAGTAGTTGTCTTAAATTGGTTTGAACATATTTCATTGTATATTTAATATACAGGGCGTTTGAATAAAAGTTCTGGCAACTTACAACGTGTTCACCCTTGTACTATTAATTAACAATATATAAAACATGATATATCTATAGAAAGAGAAAGGTAAAAAAAATTATTAAAACAATTAATTTTATATGTATGTAAATCTGCGAGAATTGGTTACTTATTTGTGCATAGCAATGAAAATCCTAACATTAGTACATAAATTTCATAGTATCAGTTTTTATTACTGAAAAAAATGCAAGTCTACAATACCTAAATTGTGTATTTGGAATTGTTTGTTAGATAAAGTGTTTCTTGCATTTGAAAATAGTTTGCAAAAATGATACACAATTTCTTTCTTTCCAAATATGTTTCAATAGTGATTACAAAGTAATATTTATAAAGAAATTCATTCCCAACTAGGATTGAAAAAACAATTTTAATAGTAGTTGTATTGTGATTCTTATAATGAAATTCATCCACAACGACTATTGAAATAATTAGTTCAATAGTGATTGTATTTCAATAGTGGTTGCAAAGTGATTTTTCTAATGAAAAACATCCCCAACCACTATTGAAATAATTTATTTTAATAGTGGTTTTATTTCAATAGTGGTTGCAACAAAGCATGCCTACTGATGATTAATTTGTTGACCATCAAGCCTCCTTATAAACTGTAAAGAAAACCATTTATGTTCTGAACTTTAACGCATTGGTTATTGGATACAGGATAAGTTTGATAGGATAGAGTTTTATTCAGTTATATTCTGTATAGTGTATCCTGTATTCGGCATCCCATCCTATCCTATCCAGTGTAAACTTAACGGATAACGATACTGTAAAGACCTTAATAGGGATGTAAAACTTTAGTAGCAACTCATTTTAGCTTTATAGAATACAAAAAAATATTTCAAAATTGTCCACTAATTTTTTTCCTACAATATCAAAATTGATGATATTTGAAAAGTTTGTTTGAATCTTTGATACCTCATATTATATTGGTTCAATGTTGATAAGATTTGCAATTTTTTCATCCTTAAAAAGGCATGGTCACTATTTTAGCATTTTTGTTTATATTTTAATGGAAAACGTGCTATTCTAAATGGTCAACCTATTTTTAAAAGTCAGTGGTCAAGTTTCAAGCGAGACATAGAGCTTTCAATTTGTTGTTACATGTATGTAAACAAGGCTCGTGCAATGTTTTAATGTTACATTAACATTGCCGGATAGAAAATATTACAAGATGTGACAAACAGTAGATATTGTTTAAGGTATCCCACTCCTCAATGTTGTTGTATCAAGAATTTCTTGAGAAGTATATCATTGAAATCTGTAGACAAAACATACTTAAAAAATACAAAGAAAAAAAGGGGGGGGGGAGTCAGATTTCAGCCATCTGAGTTATGGCCCATTTAATTTGACCTTTTTGCACCTAAACTGCAATTTCATCCTGATTATGATTTGTTGCCAGTATTTTAAATGGAGCAAATTTATTTCATCAAATATTGTTTTAAATTATGTACAATGGTTAGACTGAATAGCAAAGTATGAAGAAAAAAACTGTATGAATCGAAGCTGCATAATTTTTTTCGTGACCTTTTTGCATTTAAAACAGACATTTTCTTTAATAGTTACAATTTGATATGAAATTAAAAACTTTTTGAATACCAAGATTATTTAAAGATTAATCCAGTTTGCCTAGATATGGATTCAGTATCATTTTGACATAATAAAACATGGGGGTCAGTGATGTCAAATTTTAGATATAGGCCTTCAAAGGTAAAATACTCGCAAAATTTGGCTTAAAAAATTCAGACATTCTCTATATATTTGAATGATTTTATGCTATACGTCTATCACACTCTCAAGATTTAATTTTGTACATGTCACACAGAGCCTATAGAAAAAGTTAAAAACCTATCAAATGTTTAAAACGTGCGTAATGAATAAAGTATAATAAAAAGAAAAGTATATTGAAAATTCATAAAACTGCTTGTTTCTGTCATTTTCGTCTAAAAAAAACCTTCCGCACGAAAAAATAGTTCCCTCAAAAATCGTTTGTTTATTGAATTCAAATGGATTTCTCTATGAGTGTTGTGTAATTATGAAATAATAATCTTTCTGTGATGATTAAATAAATAAATTAAAATTCATTTTAAATATAATGATCATGTGCGCAATGAAATCAAAACGTGAGGACTGAGATACCTTAATAGTGTGCATAGTTCACGAGCAAATTGAAACAAATATGATTTAAACGAAGCAGCTTTTACGACTATTCAGCCATTGTGAGCAAAAACATGTCACGAGCTTTATAACTCGCCAGACGACATTCAGATTTCGGTTACACATTAAACATTCCTTGATAAAGCATTATAAACAACGTTAATCTCGTTATCATGGCAATGATACCACTGCCAACCAAATTATATTACCATATTTCTTTTTACACACCTTTCCATGAATGAAATTTAAAAGAATATTTGTGATTATGCGTGGCCGAACCCTTAAATAATATTTTGATTCCTACATAGAATCGATATTTAAAATCATAATCCTTATTCATTGTCCATATTAAAAAATGTTTTACGTCAAGTGCCTGAGATCCAGACTTACAAATATTAAAAACAGCAGTGAATCCCTAAAGTCAAGATTCCCTTCCTCTTGAAAGTTAATAGAATTATCTTATAAACAACGAGTTTTAATAAAATCCAGTTAAATTTAATGTAGTTGACGTTAAAAAAATTAAAATAAGAAAAAATTATAAATAGTAAAAACAAATCTCCAAGATCTTGAATGTAATAAAGTCATTGCCTTTGAAAAAGGTTTTGGAGCAGGAAAGGAGTCAACCTTAAGCAAATGCGTGTGTATTGAGTTCTTTTTGGATTTTGTATAACTGAAATGAAAAATAATGCTCTGTAAAAGAAATTATGTTTATTAAGAAAATAAATAAAATTATACCAAAAACCAAATAAGTATACTCACTCCCTTTTTCTCTCCACTCTCATTCAGAAATGATATGTAATGATTATTTTATTCACAAAAATATCTGATACTGAAACACAACAAGTGATAAAAGTCACAAACGACTACATGGTTTCTTTATAATATAAGCATCAGAAATAATCAAAAACTAAATTCAAATCAAAGTTGAAAACCATATTGACTAAATTACCAACTTGTTAAATCTGAAAAAAGTTTAACTTTAAAAAAATCAATACATATCTAGAACGTTTAGGACCAGCAAAACGTTACCGGACCGCACTACGCCCAAACCCGTCATGTATATACCCATTCTAAAAATCACCCGACACACATATACGACGACCCATTCATAACAAAATTACTTCAAACAAATATATGGAACACTAATATGTACAAATCTGAATCAATTTTATTACAACCTGGTTGCATGCAATAAAAAAATGTGTTCCCAGATCCCATTCAGTCTTCCTTTGTGTGCAGGTAAACAAAGTGTACACATTTGATACTGAAAACTTTGCTTCAGCTAAACTATAATGTTTCCCTATGAAGGTGATCTTAAAGAGCTTCTACATTGCTCAACTTTCAGAAACAATCAGAGTGAACTCCTATTTGATGTAAAATCAAATGCAATCTACATGGTATGTCATAATTTAATTTGCAACCAATCCAAACATTCCAAAATAAAAGATTAGAACAAGAATGATTTGCTTGCATTCCCTGTACAGTTAGTAAATGTGACTTTTATTTATAAGTATTTATTCTTTAAATGACACCTACTGAACTAGATTAACTGAAAATATATACCTCTATATGATTAAATTTCACCGTGTATTAGTTTTATGGAACAGGTGAGTATTGCCACCTTGGCACTGAATTTTTTAATTCGAAGTTTTTAATAGTACATGGTTCTTTTCTTCAGGGAACTTCCTTCACAGCCGTTGATGACCTGGACAAATTTGAATTTGAAATATCATGTGTGTCTGTAGTAAGTGAGATTTTTCCTTTTGGCACTGTGTACCTAGATAATTATAGTGAACTGTATTTCATATTATCGAACTTCTTATAATTAAGTAGACAAACAATATCATGTTTAGAGTGATTGAAATGTTTGTTCACATTTATTTTCAAAAGTGACTCTGCAGCAACGTTGACTCTACGGAACAATGATAAAAATTTTAAAGTTGTTTAAAGATATTTGTTTAATAGATTTATCCAAAATTATCTATATATTAAACATTTGTCGCTAAGCAGCGTTACACAGGTTAATGTTTCAGCAAACTTCACTGCCATTTCCCTCGAAAGATGGCATATAATTATAGTTAGTTTGAATATCGGTATTTAAACTTATTCAGATAGCCATTAAATTGTTGCAATTTATCTGGTGGCCTTAAAGTATGTGATGTAGAATTGACCTTTAAAATGTTTGCAATATCTATAGTGAATATGATAATGACACAAATAACACCTTTTCAAATAGATTGCTACAATGTAAGTCAAACAGATTTTTAAAGAATTTGATAAATTCTGACATTTTACAAATAAAACTGAAAGAAATGTTCTTTCTCTTTTGATAAAAGATAACGATTCTGCTGCCTCCAATTTCCTGTTTTCAATCAAGCAACTTTTGAACATGAGATATTCCTGACGTTGCTGAAATCAGGCAGAAAACAGATTATAAAAAGAATGCGTGACCTATATGTCTAAACTGTTGAACTTTATTAAGCATAAAATTGAAAATGAACAAATTGAGTGACATTTTCTTGAATTATCTTAAATATCCGAAAATATATTTGTACTTTTGGGGGTTGAAGTAAAGCGGTTTTAACTTACGAACGACAATTTTTAAACGTAAACAGTTAAGAAGAGGTAGGACTCTTCTAAAGTATCCATGGTTATTTTATTCCGTGCCCGCCTTTATACCTTATCATGGCAAATATGTATTGAAAAATAGAAAACAGACATTCAAACTTGAAGATTGTATAAAAAAAAGTTTTAATAAAAAGAGACTTACCTGAGAAAGGTTTCCCTCTCTGCTGTATGAACATAAATTAAACAAAATGATATCGTTTACCGAATACCAAGCGTAAGTAAACATAAACATAAATTAGAGAATTTCTTCAGAATCAAGTTCAAAGACGTTTTGTTGAAAAAGCATATTCATATTTCTTTTCTCTTTCTCTCCCAAATATTTTAATGTCGGATTTTTTTTAATGACTATAAAGCATGAATTAAAGAAATGATTTAAATCTTAAATCCTGAAAAATGTATCCTTATCACATCATGTAATCTTAACTGTTCATAAATCTGCATTGCGTATTATTTTATGCTTTTGTTTCAGAAAAATCCCTCGGAAACGAAATATTTCCTTGTGTTACTGGAGATTCGAGACATCAACGATAATCCACCCACCTTTGTTAATGCTCCGTACACAACTTCAGTTGATGAGGTCAGATATATAGTTGTGATTATTGATATTAATTATATGCAAATAAGAATCAAATCTGGCCACTCATAGTCAATAATTTTCTTTATACATGTATTTTATACATGGGTAAACCTAAATGTGAAAATAAAAAGAAACTAAAAAAACGGTTGCTAGGGTCAACCGTTGACTTGATAATTGAAGGAAAAGATAAATAAATTTCAAAACATATTTAATTTGAAGCCATATACTCAGTATTAACGTTATTCCCACTAATAAAAGCTACTAAAGATGTAAACGAGCCTGGGTTATCTTGTCAATGTACATATTATGGAAGAAAATCAAAGGAGAAACCATAACATTTAAGATATTACCATAGAAACTGCTGAAAATTATCGAAATATCCTTTTTTATAAGCCCAAATGGGTTTACTTATTACTTTGCTATTAATGTCCGTACAATATATATACTTGAAATGAAAATTGATATCTGTTGCTATGGTACCAAAACCATGAAATAGGGGAAAATGATATTTTAAAGGTGATTTTGATAGGTTAGAATCTTGATTTTATCACTTTTTGTCGTTTGCACTTGTAGAAGCTGCCTATAAATCACAAAGAGCATTGTTATACACACAAAGGGATTTTTGCTATGAAAATCTATGTAGCATGAAAACCCAACAGAAATTCTCTTTTTTCAAAATATTTATAGCACGGCAATTATTTTAAGCAAAATTGAATGGTATGTAAGCTGTGTAAAAGGTTAGGATATACTTGATTTTTCTCAATAATTAGATATCACAATTTTATATTTAATACAGGAATAAGACCCATTTAAAATGCCAATAAACATCAGCATTTTCCTTATTTATTGCAATATGAACGGTTCTAATTTTTTCATTTAAGGATTCTATATTGCATGGACGTAATAGTGGATGAAAAATATCCAGGAATGTTTTTTTTAATTACAAATCAAATTAAAAAAAATAATTTTTATTTTTTTTACAATGAAAACATTTTGAAAATATGCATTTTTCTACAATTATTTACTTTAGTTTGAAAAATGACATTTTCCTTACAAAATACTACGTTGAAAACCCTAAATTGTTGCCATTACTCATGATGGAATGTCAAATAAGCTTTAGAATGCCATTTTTGCCACTTTGCCATCTTTACTCTTAGTTACCATGGCAACGGTACCACACAGCAACAATTGAATGATGTTAAGATTTTTACTCGTCAAAGTCTATCAAATTGCAAAGTATGAAGAAAACGATGACTATGCATGGACACCAAAATATAACTGCACTTAAGGACATTTAAAAATTGCGACAAAGTAAATTTTAAAAATGGGCATATTTCTTTTAATTGTTATCATTGCCAATGTCTTAAATGCAACTTTATATAATTACATCAATTAAAAGTTCATATTTACAAAGTGCGAAGTCGATTTCATAGGAAGGGGTCATTGCCTTTTCTTGAATCTCCGTAGGATAATGAGGACGCCCACTTTTTTACAGACTTAAGGTGGAATAACACACCTGGAAAAAGTCACTCAAATCAATAGTAAATTACTTAATTATGAAAGATTTAATGATAAATAAACTGTAGATATGTCAAATAAGCGAAAAATTTGCAGTTTGGGGATAAAAAATGAATATCTAAAAAATTCAATTCAGTAAGGAACAACAAAAGCCCCTGCGGGATTCGAACTCGGGATGTACGAATCACAAGCCCGACACTTTTTCCTAGGCTATGGAGAAAGTTACATGATGCCGTCGATAAAAATTTTTTAATAAAACGAAATGTCGTTCGATCAGAGGTCAACCATTTTGTGGTGATATGTTATTCCACCTTAATGCATAGTCAGCGCATGTTTGTCTATTGTTTTCCATTAAATAATAGTTGTATATTTATATATTATATAATATATAAGCTTATGTTAAAAGGAAATCAATAGATCATGCGTTCATTGTTAAACAGAGAAAAAACTGTTTCCTCTTGCGTTCGCATTCTTTGTTGTAAACGGTATACATGTACTTTGACCTGGTGAATATTATAATTCACCACGTGATTACCAACCCAGGTAACTTTGTGAATACTAGACTTCCGTCAAATGGCGTGTAAGGTACAATGAAGCGCATTAAAGTGGTAAAAGTTTTCGTTTGAATGGAATGTCCTAAACTTTGTATTGAACCTCAATTGTTACATGAGACACGCCCATTTCTTTTATAAGAGGAAAACAGTATTCGTAACAATGCTTTCGGAACCGCTCCTCTTCTAAACAACACAAGCAGGGCTGTGGACCCTGGAAATGTGGACACAACCTGAATCCCGATATTTTCTCCGTATATGTTTTCCATGCCCCGCGCATATCCTCAGTCCCCTCAACATGCTGCGAACACAGCAACAAGTGCAGAAGAAGATGAAGAACGTAGCTTAACCGTTAAAATTGAAACTCTAAAACGAAAAACTGAAACATGTGTATATATGTTGTGAAAAAACTTTTCTTTATTTGCAACGTACATGTAACAGGAAGTTCAAAACACAAATAAAGAGGTATAGCGCACTTAATATACAATTTCGCCTAAAATATAGCACTTTTGCAAACATCAGACATTTTCAATATTATACAATATTTAGTTAAAATATATTCAAAGAAACGCAAATTACACAATTACCATGCTCTAAGAGTCTTAATTATCTTACACGACATCATTAAAATAGTCAGGTTTTGTCAGGGATATAGTATGAGATAAAAAATGGTATATTTGACTACATGAACCACTTTAAACCAAAGAAGACCGATTAAAATTATGTTCTACCGGTATTGTAGTACACGTTTACATTGAATTAATTTTGGTTTAACGTGGTCTTCGTACTGAAAATTAGAGAAATATTTCAATTAGTGACTTTTCCAATAAAATCATGTATATAGCCAAATATATTTAAAAGACATCCAATGAAAGTGTTAGATGCGTGACCTAGTGGTAACGCGGAGATCTTTTTGATTTTGTGGTCGCTGGATCGATTCCACTAGGTAGTAACTATTTTTTCCACTTAATTGAAGCATAATAAGAATAGTTTAAATTACATGTATCTAATCGGCTGGATTTTTTTTCTTCAAAATTATCTTGTTTAATTCAGCCTGAGTATGAGCACACCCAATCTAAACAGATCTCTTCAATAACACATACATGTATTCTATATACAAATTATCACGGTTCAGAATACCGACATTATACACCGAGTTCTAATATTCATTTCTCGATGCAGGTTTCCCGAATTCATGACAAATCAGTTGTTACAGACACCATTATTAAAGCAGTATCTATGTTTCGAAAATCTTATTGCGACAGGTATCTGAAGCTATATTTAGTAACAGGTACTTTCCGTCCAGACACAGGTGTAGGCGAAATAATGGGAAAAGGCGCTATATCTCTTTGTTACTAAAAATATTCTTGACTCTTTATTTTGAACAATATCACTAATTCTGAACATAGTTGGAAAGAAAGAAAGAAAGAAAGAAAGTGTGTGTATGTGTGTTTTGTGTATAATGCACGTGTGTGAAATTCCTGCTTGTGCTGTTTAGAAGAGGGGCGGTTCCGAAAGCATTGTGACAATTACTGTTTTCCTCGTTTCAAAAAAAATAGGCGTGTCTTATGTAACAATTGACGTTCGATACAAAGTTTAGAACATTCCATTCGAACAAAAACTTTTACCACTTCAATGCGCTTCATTGTAGCACGCTTCTGCTTGGCGTTATTATTTGTCCATACCTATTTCAATTCATCCCGATCGAGTCATGGTTTCTTTATTTTTCTGAGGGTGAACTATGCTACATATCGGAAATATTTGTCAATGTTGTTAGGAAAGTCAAAAAAAAAAGTGATTGCAATTGTGGAAAGTGTCATAAAACTTTATCATAGGGGGAATTTCTTGAAAAAAATGTTACAGCTAAAAAAAAATTGACCCCTTTTCAAAAAATTAAAAAAAAAAAAACTCAAATATATGGCGGTATTCCATTTTTTAACGCAAAATAAAATACTCGTTATTGCAAAAATAATTTGTTAACATATCATGGTTTAAAAGACTCGATCCCGGGCCTCAACATTATCGAATTATCGGTTCTTTGCATTATTGATTAAACTACTTGTTAATTCTTTTCGAACACGTAAATTGTTGACATTAGCCACTGGTTTAAGATCATCAATCTCTACTTATACTGGTCGATACTATGTGTTTCATATTTTGTTTTGAAACCTTTAAAAATAGCAACATGCACAGAGAGAGAGAGAGAGAGAGAGAGAGAGAGAGAGAGAGAGAGAGAGAGAGAGAGATCAACT
>WFKH01007768.1:41740085-41760469 GCA_016163765.1 Magallana hongkongensis
AGGGCAGACAAGTCTAAATTCCAGATATTTGCAGAGCAGTAAGGGTAAGAAAACAACGTAGTAATATATTTTACGGCGCTACCTTTGGGGCGAGCGCAGCAAGAATTACACATACATGTATCTTGCATCATTGTTAACTTTGTGATATTTTGACAATTATCGACTAACATCAAAGAATTTTTTTTTAAGAGAGAGAGAGAGAGAGAGAGAGAGAGAGAGAGAGAAATAATATTTCTATTTTTAACTGTTAAAAAAAGCTTACAAAATACAAACAAAAAAATAAAGCGAGAACACACATTACAGATGTTTGATCCACCTCTAAATTTATCGCGGGAAATATAGCGCGAGATCACTGTGACGTCATACATTAAAATCTATATTCATTTGTTTACGTATCTCGACTCAATACGAGGGAATGGAAGCATGTACAAAATCTGTTGGGTCTCACCAAAGCTTGTGCGATACTCAAAACTTGTCTTCAAACCTCAAGGAACCGTAAATTACGAGTTAAATGTCAGCCATTTTTGGCATAGCACTACGGGTGAACGCATTAGAGAGCATTATGGGATGTTGCCAAAAAATTTTCTTGATGAATCTGTAGGTTTAGCTCGTTCTTTTTCCCGCGCAAACTGGTTCTTAGAGCTCGCTTCGCTCGCTATTATATTGCAGCGAAATTTAAAACCATGATTGCAATACATTTCTATTGGAAATTGACCAAACTCTATAACAAATGACTTGAAGTAAAATTAAGCGAGGAATAAACGTAACAATGGTGACGGAAAAAGGGCTCAAAATACGGCTTTTAGTGCAGTCATCTTTTGACTCTTACTTAGAATTGATCTAAAGCACTAGAGTAGCTCACATTTAATACATAATTTTTTTATCTCTGGAAATCAAATTTTTCACCTCAGTATTTTTGCCGATGTTTCTCTTGTTTATACTTCTGAATTTGTACAGTCGTTTAAATGCTAATTTTAAAAATTACAGTCAACTCCTGTTGGAACCACAGTGTATTCTGGGATATTAGCAACAGATTTGGATGCTGGTCAAAACAAAGATATAGAATATGCCATAGTTGCCGGAGATGGCCGTATTGTAAGGGGTTTTTTTTAATGTATTTTTTTTTACTATGTAAGAGTTAAATATACTTTAAGTTTTTTTTATGTTTACATGTTACAAGTGATGGCATTTGTTTGGAATAAAAAAATTATTTGATTTTTAGAATGATGGTTCTACCAGATTTGAAATCCCAATTACATCACGAGGAGAAATTGTTGTCAGACAGCTATTAGATTTTGAGTCTGTTCGGTCATATACTCTCAACATATCTGCAACTGTAAGATTATTAGAAAATTTGAAATATATTTTTCGGTCATGAGTATTCTTAAAATGAAAATAAAAGTTTATTTTTTATTTTTAGAATTTACACAACGTCAATTTTTAAATTATTTGATATGATCGTTAGACACTATACATGTTGTATATTGATGAACCTATACATGGAAAGCCAAAGGATTCAATATTCTATCTATGTAATTATATATATGTGTTTTCTAAATGCGTTATTCGTTAAATATAAAAAGAGAAATGTTAATTGTTACTCTGTTATTGATGAGTCTTCGAACATTGTTTATAACCATTAGTAAATCGTCATTTGTAAGACTTATCGGTTTCGGTAATTTGTTGATTCATAATCCGTTCGATTCAAGTTTGACATTTGTACTTGCGTCATTCGCGGTTTGTTTTACTAGATTTGTAAGGTAATGTATCATTATGACGACAGGGGGCGCGCGCTGCGTCGAGTCTGATGGGAAACGGACTATAGAAATAAGGTATCATATCAACAAGTATCAACGATAATACATACCCGATAAAGTACAAACTCATGCTCAGATAAAGGTTCTCCCCGTTTCAATTGTTTTATTCAGTTATTGCGTATATCGTCTTTTGTAAGACTTATCTGGTTTCGGTTAATTGTTAATTCATAATCCGTTCTGAAAATGAACTTCGTTCCAACTTGAGCGTACTGCATTATCAATTATTAAACAGAAATATTTCCAATGTAAATACTGCACGAAACCGTATATGTTATAACATTTCAAGAAATTATCTTAACTAGTACATATGCAACGCCAAAACACTTTGTTTATAACTAAAATATCTGAGTAAGTCTAGTAGTGCCCTCCTTTTGTAAAACGTTTCATGCCCGATTTTTACATTACATTACAGTTATATTTTTTTTTACATATCTATAGAAATATATATATTTCTTTTAGCACACATATTCCTCTCAGGTTATTTTATTTGTTATGTTTTATATGTAGTAGTAGTCGTATTAGTAGTAGTAGTAGTAGTAGTTTATTTATTTATAGTGACATGTGTATATACAGATTTTTCAGATGGTATATAAAAAATAATATATACTTGTATAATAGTATAAATTTACACCCGGCCCGTCGTGCCTATGAACCACTTTAAACACATCAAATATGTAACACGAGAAAAAGATACAACTACCTTATGTACCGTTTATAGAGCGGTTTTGAGTGATTAAAGTGAACTTAAACATCACATGGGGAAAATCGAATTCGAATCTATTATGTATACACAGTACTGTGTAATAAATATCTGTACTATTTCCAATTTTATGTAATTCTAAAATAAAAATACGTCTGAGCTAAAGCTGAAAAATTCTTATATATTTTAAATGATTTAAATCGGAACAAAGGATAGATTAATTTGATTTGTGAAAAATCGCATTGCTTCTATACTGACTTGGTGTATCGGAGAAAATTAGAATCTACGTGTAAATATGGGTTTATGATTCCTCACATTGTGAACTTTATTATTATCATATTGGATTTTTCGAATGTACACTTAGTAAACGTACTGTCTTCCTCCAATACTCATAATTCATTTTCTTCATGCACTGGTGAAGAATTTTTTTTCAAAGGTTGGGAGGGGGGATCCGAGGGAAAGAGGTGCTGTAGTCCAAGGCCTATTTTCGGTAACTTTACTTTGTGAATTTAAATAAATTAAAAACTTTCCGGGGTGCCAGCCCCATTATCTAGATCTGCTCCTGACAGATACATGCAGCCGCATGGCATTCTTTCAACAAGATTTCAATTTTAAATTACAGATGAAAAAAGGCAACTTTGTGCTTGGGTTTTCGCATATATATTTTAAAGTTATTATTAAAAGCATG
Source organism: Magallana hongkongensis (assembly GCA_016163765.1). NCBI lineage: Eukaryota > Metazoa > Mollusca > Bivalvia > Ostreida > Ostreidae > Magallana > Magallana hongkongensis. Next base: position 41,743,291 of record WFKH01007768.1, read on the forward strand.
GGATTGCATCCAGTAATTAGTTATATCGGGAATAGATTATCGTATAGGTACACGTTGATATGATACCTTGTCTGTTTCCCATAAGATTCGACGTAGCGCTCGCCCCCTGTCGTCATAGTGATACATTACCTTATAAGTCTAATAATACAAATCACGAATGACGCAAATACAAATGTCAAACTTGCATCGAACGGATTATGAATCAACAATTTACCGAAACCCGATAAGTCTAACAAATGACGATTTACTAATGGTTATAAACAATGTTCAAAAACTCAGTAACAGAGTTAAAAATTAACATTTCTCCGTTTGCATTTAACTACGAAAGACGAATAGGGCCACATAAAAAATATTTTTATCTCGTTTTTCTGAGTAAAGATTTTGTAATTACGAGAAAAGATCTCGTTATTACGAGTTTATTGTTTTGTTTTTACGAGAAAATATTTCGTTATTACGTGTTAGTTATTTGGAAATTACGAGAACAGAATTCGTTATTACGAGAAAAGATTTTGTTATTACGAGATAATTATCTCGTTATTACGAGCAAAAAACTCGTCATTACGAGTTAATTATCTCGTTATTACGAGAAAAATTCTCGTTATAACGAGTTCATTATTTCGTAATTACGAGAAAAAACTTCTTTTTACGTGTTAGTTATCTCGTTATTACGAGAAAAGAACTCGGTATTACGAAAAAAGATCTCGTTATTACGAGATAATTATCTCGTTATTACGAGCAAAAATCTCGTCATTACGAGTTAATTATCTCGTTATTACGAGAAAAGATCTCGTTATTACAAATTAATTATCCCGTTTTTGCTAGAAATGATCTCGTAATTACGAGAAAAGATCTTGTTATTACGAGAAAAGATCTATATAAATAGTTCGTTTTATTGTTCTACTCTCTCTTTTACGGAAACGTATAACCGCCTCTTGATGTTGTGTTAAGCCTCAAGACAGCAAATTAAAATTTGTGTCATCTTCCTTTAAAACGTATACATTGCCAAAATTTTGTCGACTTGTACAAAGAGATAAATACAAGTCGATATATTTTAGATGATTTAACCGCTAATTTTAAGCTTTGTTGACTGATTAAGTCATGATATTTTTTTGCGTTATGTTTGTCGCATTTGTATAAATGCGTAGAAATTTTCTCGCAATCTTTATTAATGAAAATTAATCATGTTGAAGTGGTACAATTTGTTAAGCTTTCCCGTTTATATTTTGGTGACTTCTTATCTGTTAACAATGAATGTCAACTTAAGTTTGTCGTCTAAAGTTTGAGCAACAATTTAATCCAAATATAAAACGTAATAATATAGAGCTGTACACATAGTAGCTACCTGCAAAGCTCCATGAGCATAAGAGACGGGTCGTAGCACATTGGTAAAAGAAAAACAAACTTTAAAGTGCAATTAAATGAATGCAAATATAAGACAAATATAATACAACCAAGATTTAAACAGTTTTTGATTATTTCAGTATATACATGTTCTTTAATTAATACTTGATATTAGTTTAATTAAATTTGTAATACAAAACGATGGAACTTTTTATGAATTTTAATTAAGTTCCAAATTATACATGTATTAATGTATACATGAAGAGTTTTATCTGAACACAATTATTGATGATTCTACATTTGAAGTGCTTTTGAAAGATTAAATATAAAATTACCGAGAGAAATATACATTCCTGAATACTTTTAATATTTTTTAAACTTCAATTTAAAAGTAAAAAAAAAAAAGTGAATATTTGGGTTGGGAACAATTGATTATTTTATGGCAACGAAACAGTATGAAAGAAATCACAAAGAATACAGTTACTGAAATGTTATATGAATAGTCCTGGAATATGAATTTTTGTTTTAGTAAATTGGGTTAATTTCAGTCGATGTATATATGGTCTTAACCGGAGCTTTGATTGTTCACTAAAAAACAGGGGCGTACAAGGCGTTGTATATCCACCACTCCGGGCAATGAAGACGAAAGAATTTCAACTTAAGTTAGAATATTAATTTTTGGCTTGTATCTATTGTTTTTAGTATAAATTTTATTGGAAGTCAATATTGTGCTTTCATCTATGAACACGACAGGTATAGATTTCCAAATTAAGCTGCACAGCGTTTTATGCCAAAATCTTGGATCATTCACTGTTCTAAATTGCAAAATTTAGGTATGAATGGGTCTTGTACGGAAGCGTATCGGGGCCCACACTTGTTGTGTTATAACTATATAAATAGTAATACTTTTTATCGTCTTATCAACATATAAACTATAATGTCGTTTTAATTATGCAAATATTTTGCATTGTATTGAGGTAAGTTAACATAATTTAAATCACCTTATTGTAATTGATCAGTTTTCTTGCTATCTGCAATATCGATTTTACAAAATACGGAATTAAAAATAATAATTTAAGAGTGTGTTTTAGTTATATCGAGAAAGAAATGTTGACATAGAACAATGTAAATGTATTCATTATAGGTATATAGACATAAATATCTTTTCATTTCTTGGAAACATATGGCAAAAATATTGTTATCGATGAATTTCGCGGGGGCGGGAGTTCTGATGGTTCGTCACCTCACTCTGAATCTAGCTGTAGAATACACATGTAGACTGAGATTTGTGGAATCAATGGAATTCGTGTATGCTCAATTTTCATGGATTTAGTTAATGCTAATTTTCGTCATCCATGAATTTAAATCCACAACGAATTATGAGTAATAGCATTAATATAATTTATTTATTATTTATGATACAAGTAATGCCACGAAATGTTACACTTAACCTATTTTTAAAAATAGCAATCTACGAATATTGGCTCCATGAAATTCAATCCACAATAAAGGAATTTAAACTCTAAAATTAAGAAATTTCTTTTAATGTCAAATATTCAAATATTTGCATTTGTAATCGTAGTTAGGGGTGGTAGACATGAGCAGTCCTACCCCCAAATTATGATCATGATTCAATTATCACGTTGTTACAACGGTCTCCCATCGATGAGGCTAAAAATGTTTCACCCATCTGTCTTCGTCTTCAAATTGTTATTACACGATCTCGAAGCAATTTTAATGGATGATCACTCACCCTCTCAACTGCAATGTAATCTACAAGTAAATACGATACCAAATACTATCATGCATGAACTAACTGCATGAGCGTTGCATTTTCTCATTACCATGATTAGATGTGAGTGTTTTCTTTATTCGCGTGGTAAAAAGACTCGCATCAAATCATGATGATGAGAAAACACAACGCTCATGCTATCAGTTCATGCATAATATTAATTAAAAGCAAATACAATTATTGCATATTTTGTTTCGATGCTTTGGTAAATGTTTTTTTGGTGGTGGTGATGGGGGAGGGGGTAATATAATACGTGTAAGTAAAGGAGCTCATGTAGTTTAAATGTTCAATTACATGTATCTGTCTCAAAACTCATATCAGATGTTTATTGGAGAGTAACCCAAACATAGAAGATCATAACGAACTGCTTAAATATAGATCATACAGCAGTCCTCTAACTACGATAACAAATACTTATACTAATTGCAATTATTATAAAGAAATTACTGCTCCTTGGTTTTTTTTGATTTATATCAAACTGTCAATGTCAGTCTACATGTGCCGTCTACAGCTACATTCAGAATTCAGTGACGTCACCTTCAGAGCTCCCGCGCCCGCGAAGTTCATTCGATAATATTTTCGCAATATGTTCCCTAAAATGAAAGCATATTGATATCGACATGGCTATAAAGCATTTATTTTATTGTTTTTTGTCTGATTTTCTATCTCAATATAATTAGTTCACATTCATAAATCAACATTTCAAACTTCATATTTTTTAAAGTCGATAACACAGATAGCAATAAAACTGGTAAAAACAATAAGGTGATTTAAATTATATAGAAATCACAAGATACAATTCAATTTATTTGCATAAATAAGAGGTCACAATACTTTATATGTTGACAATACAATAAAAAGAAGGACAATATATAAGTTGAAACACAATAAGTGTAGGCCCCGATACGCTTCCGTAGTCTTGACTCCATCTTAAAGGTACTTTTATTTAAAGAATTAGTTTTCATTTATTTTTATTATTGATTTATTAAAATGGAGTAGACCCATAATGGGTCAAATTCGTGGTTTTCACCAAAAACGTTTTACTTAACTAATTATTGTCAAACAGTTAAAGATATTCCACTTTATTATAATGTGTTAGCGTAGCTCACTGTGATAGGCGGAGGCTCGTAGTCCATTCTTCTCGATTGAGAGGTTGTTCGAATCTATCGACGGCGTTTTATTTTTAATTAATTTGCTTTTAAGTAAAACATTTTTGTGCTTTTTTATTGGATTATTATGAAAAAAATATTCAATACCATTTATATAATGACAACAATTACGTAATGTTCATGTTCTGTACACACAAAGTCGGATAAAAATATCGCTAGCACAGATATGACATCATGATGTAATGTTTAGAAAGCAAACAAATAAAACAAAGAAGATAAGTACCAAGACATGTATTAATGTATATTATTTATTTGTCAGAGAATGCAGTTCTATATTATACATGTACATGTACTGATGCACACTTTCAAATGGAAAGATTTTTCAAATGTTCGTATGCCATTTCAAAATCCTGGGTACGGGGGGATTGGTCAGGCCTAGTACGCTTTTGTCCTTTAAGGATATCCCCCCCCCCCCACATACACAAATCGTTTAAGCCCCAAATCATCTGTTGAGTTTACTCCCCCCCCCCTTCTCTATATCATAGCATTCTTTAAGAAAACTAATTATTCTAGTCGTTCAAATTTTAGTGAATAATCCTCTCTGATTTAGACAAGTCGCCTTCGTGAATTCGCCATATACAATATGTTGCAATAAGTTGTACGACATTTAATTTTGGCGGCATAGTGTATGTGCATTATTTTAGTACGACGTTGCGGAATTTGACTTTTAATGCGTTGAAGTGCTTACGTCGTCAAAAACATGTCAAAATAGTGTCACCAAATTACGGAAACGTATAAACGCCTCTTGATGTTGTGTTAAATCTCTAAATGGCAAATTAAAATTAGTGTCATCTTCCTATAAAATGTATATATTGTCAAAATCATTTCGACTTATACAAAGAGATAAATACAAGTCGATATATTTTGGTTGATTTAGCCGCTCATTTCAAGCTTTGTTAACTTTCATCAAGTCATAATATTATATTGCGTTATAAATTTGTCGCATTTATAGAAATGCGTAGAAATTTTCTCGCAATCTTTTATAATGAAAATTAATTATGTTGAAGTGGTACTATTTGTTAGGCTTTCGTGTCCATGTTTTGGCGACTTCTTGTCTGTTAACAAGGAATGTAGATTTAAGTTTGTCGTCTAAAGTTTGAGCAACAATTTAACCCAATTATAAAACACAATAATGTAAAGCTGTACACATGCTGTAGTAGCTACCCGGAAAGCACCATGAGCGTAAGAGACAGGGGCGTATCATATTGTTTGTTAAGAAAAGAATAAAAAAGTGGAAATAAACGAATGCAAAACTAAAACAAATATGATACAACCAAGATTTAAACAGTTTTTGATTATATTAGTATATACTTTAGTTAATATATGATATTAGTTTAAGTAAATTTATAATACAAAACGATTGAACTTTTTGAGGATTTTAATTTAGTTCCAAATTATACATGCATGAATGTGTACATGAGTTTTATCTGAACACAATTAATGATGATTCTATATTTGAAGTGCTATTGAAACTTAAATATAAAATTACTGATAGATATATTTCTGAATGCTTTTAATATTTCTTAAACTCCAATTTAAAAGTAAAAATAAAAGGCTGGACCTTTGGGTTGGGAACCATTTTAACTTAGATTATTTTATGGCAACGAAACAGTATAAAAGAAACCGAAAAGAATGAGTTACTGAGATGTTAAATAAATAGTACCTGAAATATAAAATGGTTTTTTTTAATTGAATTAAGTTAATTTCAGTCGGTATATATGGTCTTAACCAGAGCTTTTTGATTGTTAACTACATTTAAGTTAAACCAAATTCTATAAAATAAATCCACACACCCCCTCTCCATATAGCATTCTTTAAGTAAACCAATTATTCTAGTCTTTCAAATTTTAATGAATAATCCTGTGATTTAGATAAGTCGCCTACGTAAATTCGCCATATACAATATGTTGCAATAAGTTCTGCGACATTTGATTTTGGCGGCATAATTTATATTCGTTATTTTAGTGCGACATTAAGGAATTCGACTTTAATAAATTAAGGTGCTTAAGTCGTCAAAAACATGTCAAAATAGTGTCACTAAATAGAGTTTGTTGTCATAATTAAATTGCTAAAGTTTGAAATAATCATATTTGACAATATATTTATGTAAATATATTGCGTTCTAACGCAACAACACGAGGCGGTTATACGTTTCCGTACTAAATAGAGTTTGTTGTCATAACTAAATTGCAATATATTTATGTGAAATTATCGCGTTTTAACGCATCATCACAAGGCGGTTATAGGTTTCCTACGAAAACGTATAACCGCCTCGTGTTGTTGTATTGGAACACGATATATTCTCATAATTATATTGTCAAATATAATTGTTTCAAAGTTTGGCAATATAATTACGACAACAATCTCTTTTGAATGACGCTTTTTTGACATGTTTTGAACGACTTAAGCACTTTAATCTTTAATCAAAGTCGAAATCCACAATATCGCACTAATATAATGCATATTAATTATGACGCTAAAATTAAACGTCGCAGACATTTGGCAACATATAGGACGAATTTACGGTTGCAACTTATTTAAATTAGAAAGGATAAGTCATAGTAATCTAAACGACTACAATGATTAGTTTAGAGTTCTGTATATTGAAAGATATGATACAAATAATATATGTTTATATTATTTTGACAATCCTCCCACATCTGGGGCTACTATACATGTATGCCTCCTACCTTAGATCAAGGATAAAGCTATTGTGTGTATTTTGTTGTAGAGAGGGTGATGCTCCCAGATGTTTTTGGGTTTAAGAGATCTGTACATGTATGTATTTGTGTGTTTGTGTGGGGGGAGGGGGGTGCCCTTAATTTGAGTAAACAATCAATACTCTGGTTAAATTGTATTGTATTGTATTGTGACCTCTTATTTATGCAAATAAATTGAATAGTATCTTGTGATTTCTATATAATTTAAATCACCTTATTGTTTTTACCAGTTTACCAATGTGAGCTAATTATATTGAGATAGAAAATTAGACAAAGAACAATAAAATAAATGCTTTATAGCCAAGTCGATATCAATATGCTTTCATTTTAGGGAACATATTGCGAAAATATTATCGAATGAACTTCGCGGGCGCGGGAGTTCTGAAGGTGACGTCACTGAATTCTGAATATAGCTGTAGACGGCACATGTAGACTGACATTGACAGTTTGATATAAATCAAAAACCAAAGAGCAGTAATTTCTTTATAATAATTGCAATTATTATAAGTATTTGTTATCGTAGTTAGAGGACTGCTGTATGATCTATATTTAAGCAGTTCGTTCTATGTTTGGGTTACTCTCCAATAAACATGCGAATTGAGTTTTGAGACAGAGACATGTAATTGAACATTTAAACTACATGAGCCCCTTTACTTACACGTATTATATTACCCCCTTCCCCATCACCACCACCAAAAAAAATTACCAAAGCATCGAAACAAAATATGCAATAATTGTATTTGCTTTTAATTAATATTATGCATGAACTGATAGCATGAGCGTTGTGTTTTTTGATGCTGGTCTTTTCACCACGCGAATAAAGAAAACACTCACATCTAATCATGGTGATGAGAAGATGCAACGCTCATGCAGTTAGTTCATGCATGATAGTATTTGGTATCGTGGTTACATGTAGATTACATTGTAGTTGAGAGGGTGAGTGATCATCCATTAAAATTGCTTCGAGATCGTGTAATATCAATTTGAAGACGAAGACAGATGGGTGAAACATTTTTAGCCTCATCGATGGGAGACCGTTGTAACAACGTGATAATTGAATCATGATCATAATTTGGGGGTAGGACTGCTCATGTCTACCACCCCTAACTACGATTACAAATGCAAATATTTGAATGTTTGACATTAAAAGAAATATCTGAATTTTAGAGTTTAAATTCCTTTATTGTGGATTGAATTTCATGGAGCCAATATTCGTAGATTGCTATTTTTAAAAATAGGTTAAGTGTAACATTTCGTGGCATTACTTGTATTATAAATAATAAATAAATTATATTAATGCTATTTCTCATAATTCGTTGTGGATTTAAATTCATGGATGACGAAAATTAGCATTAACGAAATCCATGAAAATTGAGCATACACGAATTCCATTGATTCCACAAATGTGTATTCTACAGCTAGATTCAGAGTGAGGTGACGAACCATCAGAACTCCCGCCCCCGCGAAATTCATTTGATAACAATATTTTTGCCATATGTTTCCAAGAAATGAAAAGATATTTATGTCTATATACCTATAATGAATACATTTACATTGTTCTATGTCAACATTTCTTTCTCGATATAACTAAAACTCACTCTTAAATTATTATTTTTAACTCCGTATTTTGTAAAATCGATATATCAGATAGCAAGAAAATGATCAATTACAATAAGGTGATTTAAATTATGTTAACTTACCTCAATACAATGCAAAATATTTGCATAATTAAAACGACATTATAGTTGATATGTTGATAAGACGATAAAAAGTATAACTATTTATATAGTTATAACACAACAAGTGTAGGCCCCGATACGCTTCCGTAACCAAGAGGTTCCTCTTCCTCTTCCTCTTTTCCTTCGCTAAATTGATTTCATAATTTAATGGACATCAAAAGCATTCAAAATTTATTTTGTCAGTAATTTCATATTTAATCTTCCAAAGCATTTTACATTTACTTAATATAGAGTTTCCTTGATAGAGTTTAGGCTAGTAGCAGTTGTTGGATGTTTACTTAACAATGAATCAAACTCAAACTTTTACCAGTTAGATTTAATGGATATTTCGAGGACAAAATGTAGATATTCATTTACGGATACACACTTTTATAATCTGTTTAAAAATGATAATGAATGCTAGTCAAATAAAACACTTCATGTATACATAGGATTTGGAATCTTAGTTATAATCCACCAAAGACAAAATGATCGAACTCCTTTGTTTTGTATTATGAATTTAAATAAAATAATATCATATAGTGATTAAAGTATCTTGTAACTCAATCAAAATATAGGTTGCTAGTATATGCATACAACTTTTAAAGGTGTTATAAATTGAGTTAAATTGTTGCTCATACACTAGACGACAAACCCAAGTTGACATTCCTTGTTTACAGACAAAAAGTCATCAACATTTGGACGCAGAAGCCTAACAAATTGTATAATATCAACATAATTAATTCTCATTATGAAGAATTGTGAGATTATTTCTAGGCGTTTTTATTAATGCGACAAATTTAAAACACAAAATAATATCATGATTTTATTAAAGTCAACAAAGCTTGAAATAAGCGGTTAAATCATCCAAAATATATCGACTTTTTTTTATCTCTTTGTACAAGTCAACATAATTTTGACATTATATACATTTTAAAGGAAGATGACGCTAATTCTACTTTGCAATTTGATGGTTTAACACAACATCAAGAGGCGGTTATACGTTTCCGTAGTTTCCGTACTCTTTATACAAAAGACGAATAGAGCCACATAAAAAAAATATTTTTAACTTGAAATTATGAGAAAAGATCTCGTTATTACGAGTTAATTATCTCGTTATTACGAGAAAAGATCTCGTTATTACGAGTTAATTATTTCGTTATTACGAGAAAAGAACTCGTTATTACAAGAAAAGATCTCGTTATTACGAGTTAATTATCTCGTTATTACGAGTTAATTAACTCGTTATTACGAGAAAAGATCTCGTTATTAAAGTTAATTATCTCGATATTACGAGAAAAGATCTCGTCATTACGGGAAAAGATCTCGTTATTATGAGATAGTTATCTCGTTATTACGAGAAAAAGTTCCGATATTATAAGAAAAGATCTCGTAATTACGTGTAAAGATCTCGTTAGTACGAGAAAAAGATCTTTATAAATAGTGTGTTTTATTGTTTTACTCTCTCTTTATGTAAAATTGATGTACAAAAGAAATTCATTAAATTAGTGAACGTAATTTTAGAAGAAATAGCAAAGCAGATTGATTAATAAATTAATTAACCAATTTATTAATATGAAGGATAATTTGTTTTCAGACTCCAACTTTTAATATGCAAAAAACAATTTTTTACAATATAGGTTGTGTATGAATATATAAAACACAATCCGAGGTAAATCCCGTATATCCATGATTAAAACTATACAGTCATCTGTATCTAATAGAATTGTGTTTTTATGATTAGAACTACCTGGTACATGTATTTACTTCGGATTGTAATATTCGTTGAAAAGTAAATTACATGAAGTTCATTCCACTTATTCATAAAGAATAAAATGTCAAATCCAGTCATTTTATGTAGAAATGAATAAATAATGATCGTTGTTATTTAAAAATTGATTAGAAATTGAATTAACGTTTCTGGAAAGAAAAAAATAGACTGAAAGGGTAAACCAATCGACTTGGAGTTCTTTCCAGAAACGCACCATTTTATATAGATATTATCTCGTAATAACGAGATCATTTCTCGTAATAAAATAATTAACACGTTTTATCGAGATCTTTTCTCGTAATAACGAGATATTTTCTCGTAATAACGAGGTCTTTTCTCGTAATAACGAGATCTTTTCTCGCTATTACGAGATAATTAACTCGTAATAACGAGATAATTAACTCGTAATAACGAGATCTTTTCTCATAATAACGAAATAATTAACTCGTAATAACGAGATCTCTTCTAGTTATAACGAGACCTTTTCTTGTAATTATGAGATCTTTTCTCGTAATTACGAGATTACAATATTTTTTAATGTGACCCTGTTCGTCTTTCGTCCTTAACGAATTACGAATTTCGAAAACTCAAATACATAATTACATAGATAGAATATTGAAGCCTTTGGCTTTTCATACCTATAAACATCTTTTTTATTGAGTTTTATTTTATCATCAGAAGCTTCAGAGGAGAGGCTTAATTAGAAGGGTTTTGATACGCTTTATTGCTTGCAAGTTATGAACCAATGCATTTCATACAGCTTTAATTCCATTCAAAACACTAACAAAATATGCCTAGCCAAATTATGTACAGCTGGATTACATTGAACCATTGTGATTCATTGAATTTATATAGGACAAAGCGAGTAATCCTGCCGACAGAAAACAAGCTACCACCACCATAACAGTTAGTGTCAATGATGTTGATGATCTGGGACCCAAGTTTGTGTACACCGGGTGTGCTGAGGTAGACAATGTCTGTTTTAACCCAACTTATTCAACTACTGTGACATCTGGATCGACTGTGAGTTCATTCAGTGATAACTTCTTTTACCAATAGTATAGGAATTTAAGATTTTTTTTTTTTTGGGGGGGGGGGTTAAATCAAAATATTAAGTAAATCAATAAGAATAATTATATCTAAAGCTTTACTTTAAAATATGGATTGAAATTTTATGTATTGTACAAAAAAACTAAACAGATATGCTACTTGGCAAGTTTTGTCTTGAAGCAAAGTGAATTAATTATTTTGTTTATGAACAATCAGAAATTATTATTTTCCAACTTTCAGGGTGGTGTACTTGTATTTAATCCTGTACCAGCAAGTTCTGGTAATCCAAATGCTGTTGTGAATATTTTGGCAGAAGACAGGGATACTCTTAATGCATCTATCACCTTCGCAATACAACAAAGCAAGTATATGTTAAGAAAAGAGAGGAAGTTCTATCACACGTTCTTTTTAATTTTTTCTTATTGTCATTATGTATTTTTAAAATTTTACCTATGACGTTTGCCTTTGATCATAATTACATTGTATTTTGAAGAAGTCAGCTGTTCAGTGCATGGAAACATTCAGAACCTCTGTTGAAAATACAATGTAGAACACATTCTACTATTGATACCCAAATAGTCTTTATTGAGGACACCAAACAAGCTCACCTCATAGACATGCTCTTTCCAGTTTTCCGTATAGCTAGTATAACCATTTCAATAAAGAAAATCCAATGATTCACCGTATTCTTGCCCTCCAGTATAAACTCGTGATTTCTTTATATTTGTTTATGAAGAAAGGTCATTTAACTATTACAACTGTAGATTTCACCACCTGTGTAAAGACTTGCAACTCATTAAAAGAGGAATATATTTCTTATTTTACCAAAGGTCTTCCAACTGGCTACCAGAATAAGTTCCAGGTTAGCACTCAACAGGTGTCAAGTTCAGCTAACCAATACCAAGCTATTGTAACCCAGACCAGTCCCTTGAATCGATCCCAGGTTCCTGAGCTGGAACTCTTTATTGAGGTCGGTTGTTTTTCATTATGATGACGCTGGATTTTTTTAGTGCTTGATTGTGGAATAATTTTATAAACGATATTCAATTTTAATCATACTGTAGGCTCGAGAAACTCAGACTAACAGATATTCCAATAGAGCAACAATTAAGATGACTATTGCTGCAGCCAATAACAATAGTCCAGTGCTCACGGTGCCCTTCCAAGGATTCATCAATGAAAATTCTCCCGTAGGAACAATACCAAGGAATAGTGCCGGATCTAATCTGTTGAAAATATCTGTCACTGATCCAGATCTGGTACGTTTTGCTCCAAGGAATCACCGAGTAATAAATGTGTTAAAGATAAAGGATCTGTAATGTGAATTGTGATGTCAATTATCTGTTGACAGAAATACAAACAATTTTTGTATGCCTATATTATATTAAATAGAGTTTATGATAATTAACTATGAGAGAAAGTGACAATTGCAACAAGCAAATATGGTCTTGATTTGACTTTAAACAAACAAGTACAGTGTACTGGTATTTATTTGGTTTTTGCACAAGTGCCATATTTGCTCTTTGATTTTTTACAACTCTATAATATATTTAAATCGATATATTTGTTGATATATATATATGTATATATATATATATATATATATATATATGTAGAAATATAATACATTATTGTGAATCATACAAAATTTCATATAAAATATTGTAAATGCTTTTATGTCCCTTGTGTCTATTTGAGATATCTGGTGAGATTGGAACATACTCCTACACAGTTGGTGGAACGTTGCTGTTTCGAGTGAACAGTGAAGGATACGTGGAAGCTGCAGCACCTATTAATTATGAAACTATTCCTGTTGTCACATTTACGGTAAGTTAAAAGAATAAGTTCAGTGCTCAATGTAAATAATTCATTTGGATGATGATACATTTAACCCAATTTTATGAATTAGATTTGTATAGATTATTATACATAATTTTTATTTTCAACAATCTATTTCCTCCACTAAATACACAGGTGACAGGAACTGAAGTAGGAACACAGAACCCTCGAAGTGGAAGTGTAAAAGTCACTGTCAATGTCAGAGATCTGAATGACAATTCTCCAGTGTTTGAGGCACCAAGATATACCGACACAATTGTTGAAGGAGACTACACTACCAGCAACCAAGTTCTTTTGGATGTAAGTTCAAATCAATGCAATAAAGAAAGCCACTTGAGATATGGAACAATTTGTATTTTATTACTAGCATGTATACATGTACAGCAAGCAATGAAAATGTCAATGTATGCTCACAATTAGGTATTATTTGAAAGTTTTCTTCTGTAAAAGAATTTTTAATATTTAAAGGTCAAATCTACAGATGAAGATAGTGGTGCTTTTGGTGATATTGTATATACCATACAAAGTGTTTCAAACAATGGAGCTTCCAAGTTCTCCATTCAGCCAAGTTCACAACAAGGACAGGCCACAATCAGCTGTGTGGGGACTGTTGCAGAAGGAGAAATCTACGTCATTATGGTCAAAGCTACAGACCAAGGACAACCTATCGCAGAAAGAAGGTAAGTTGAAAAGTGAAAATCTAAGCATTTTTTTCTTTTCAAAGCATATTTGTATATATTGAAGTACAAGATTAAAAGGAAGAAAAGGTGACCTGACTGCTATTTCAGAGGACAAAGTTAAACATTATTTTTGACTTAGTTTCCCTTTGCTGACTCGTTACCCTTAGCCTGGTTCCCCTACTCATCACCCACCATGCTCCAATTTCCCATTCCAGATCTTCATAAAGATAACTGTCACTATGTGTAAATTGCTTGCTTTGACAAGAATAGCACAAACGTATGATAAATTACTAAAATCTGAATGCTAAACTGTGCTATCTCAAAGCTTGATATTTTGAATGAATGTGATTTTAGGAGTACATCAGTACCTGTGGAAGTGACCGTGACCCCATTGATGCTGCCGCCTTTACAATCTCTGTCAGTGAGGCAGTACCAATAGCCTCTTCTTTGTGGACAGTTCCAGTATGTATATTACATGTATCACACAAAATGTATTTTCTAATTCAATTACAATACTAATACCTCTGTGGGTTTTTTTTATATTAAGTTAAATACTGTTTTTTAACATGGAATTCTGACTTCAATTGTAAAATCATAACAATCCTACATATCGCCAGTAATTGTTAACATATGCAAATGTTATCTATAGTTATGTATTTGTGTTTTGGGATGTGGGTTTGCTTATAAATAAATTAATGTAAAATTAGTCTTTAGAACAACATTACTATAGAGTGCTGAGATAGTCCAACGAAGTTGTTGTCCATTTCAGCACAGATTGTCCAAGTGTCACTTGATGTAACATAACCTTATCTTACCTTTAACCTTATCACTGAAGCCACACAATGGTGTGCATCTATAGAGAGAATAATTCAATGTTGGTAGTAATTTACATGTACATGCCTAGTTTAACATGCATGACTTCATTCATACAGGTTCGTGGATGGTCGGTAAGGACATTCGGCAGTTCAAATTCTCAAAATGAGACACTGGCTTTTTCATTACCAGCTAGTGCTATTATATGTACTTCACGATGGCATACAGATTTAGCTATGTTTCAATTAAAACTATGATTATACACAATTAAGAAGTCTTCTAGCAAATACTATATTAAAGTTAAAATTACCTAGTCTCTTAAGAAAGTAGGCTTTCTCTTCTCATTATACATGCATACATATATTTCTTGTAGAAATCTATTATTGGTAGAAAAACTATTATTGCAACAAAAGTTTAAGATGGAACAAAATCTTTTGAAAAACTGTTTCAATGCCAAACTTGTTTAGAATGCTTTATTTTGTCTTCTTTGCACACAATATGTAGCTTTTATTGCTCTCTCTTTCAACTTGGAGAAGATTTGTAGGTAGATCCTTTGGGGGGAATTTATATATCAAAACTCTGTCATAGCAGATTAGCAATACATGATTTGATTTGATATTACATGCAAACCAATTTTTTTTTGACAGGCTAGAGATCCGGAGGGCCTACCTCTAACCTTTACAATTACTGCAGGAAATGTTAACAATGACTTCATAATCAATTCAACAACGTAAGTCAATTTTTTTTAACATGGTACACACTTAAGATCAATGTTATGATTTCTACAGCTTAATGAATATCATCTATATGTACATGTATAAACATTTGAAATGATGGTTGGTATTTCAGAGGTGAAATAAGAACAGCAACACGTCTGAATAGGGAAGCAACACCCCAATATACACTAAATATTCAAGTTCAGGATCGATCAGGATTGGTATGTAAAAACGGTTTTTATCAATTAATTCTTTTTTTAATTTCATTTCATCAAAACTTTTGAAATACTTTCATTTTCATTCATAAGATGAAAGAAAAATTTGTGTCAAAGAGGTGTTTCGATGTGTTTCAATTCATGAAACATAAAAATGAATTGATCAAGTTGCTGTGTTACTTGTAGACTGCCCAGACAACACTCACAATTATCATACAAGATGTCAACGATAACAACCCTGTTTTTACAACAACGACCTATACATTTAGTGTATTTGAAGGCAGAAGGAATGAAGCTGTAGGAACTGTTAATGTATGTTTTCTTCAATATCGAAGTACCTGAATAGTAGGTAATACATGACTGTTAAATGTATTGCTTATTCAGTATTTTTATTTTATCTCCTTTATTTTTTTTTTACTTAGGCAACAGATTTAGATCTTGGAGCAAATGCCAATATAAATTATCAAATATCACCATATTCATCAACTGACTCTGCAAATTTGTAAGTACATATAAGGATTTGCTTAAACACTGCTGCGCTAAAATTTGCCACTTTGTAAATGTAATCCTTTATCAAATTCTGTGGTTTTAAATTTAACAACGGCATCTGATATCACACCAGATTTTTCATCAACTCAACTGGAGCCATCTCAACAGCAACGGCATTAGACTATGAAGTTAAGCAAAGACACGTCATTCTTGTGTTGGGCATCGATGGAGGCGTTAGCAGCAGGACAGGAACAGCCACCGTCACCATCAATGTTCAGGATGTGCAGGACGTGATTCCGTTGTTTACAGAGACCAACATAGAACGCTCTATTCCAGAGAGACAGCCAATTGGGACATCTGTTGGTCAAGTTGTAGTATGTATTCACTTTTTTGGCTATCGCCATATTTGATCAAATTTTTTAACCATGAAAAAAGATCTCTATTATACTCAAAAATTTTCAAATTTTATTTCAGTTGTTTTTTTTTTAAGTCTCTATCATCTCAACCATAAAATAAATGTGAAATTACATGTTTGTAAATGCGTATAATCAATGATATAAAAATCCCAGTAAATGGTTTGGACGTCCATGTACGGTATTGAAAAATCATGATGATATTTTGTTTTTTCAGGCCATAGATCAGGACACAGTTGATAGCATCACTTACAAATTCAGTACAGGAGAGTTCAGTGCTTTCAACATCAACTCAAACAGTGGCGTTATTACAAACAACCGGCTTCTGCAGTATGAGACAAAAAGCCGCTACGTGTTCACAGTGACAACGGCCGAGGGAGAGTCATCTAATGCTCTCTCGGCAACAGCAACAGTCACTATCAACATACAGGTAAGTATCTTAACTAACCTTAA
>WFKH01007768.1:41769735-41780057 GCA_016163765.1 Magallana hongkongensis
AGTAGAATATAAAGATTAGCATATCTTTCCTTTGCAGGTGAATTCTGTTTCAGATTTTTGATCTAGTATCAGGAATTTAAAAAATCAATAATAAAATGCACATACATGTACATCTTTCTGTAAAACTCTTTAGAAGTTTGTAACAAATATGAATTACAGGAACAAATCAACAACAAAACAACGATAAAATGAGTATCAAAATGTTTTATTACATAAAACAATTTAATCATACAAAGGAAGGCCAAGAAACAACACAACAGAAGACAAAATGACACAAAAGATGAATGATATATACATGAGATACATATACTATGAATGTATAGAGTCACAAGTAATTTTTGTAATCAATAGAAAATGCTTAAAGAGCTAGCAGGTCATTATATATACCGGTAATGATGGTTTAAGAATAAGGATCAAGTACATACTTAAAGTATTCAAAATTGATTTTTACTTAATGTTAATTACTACTATACCTATACATGTAGTAAAAAATTAAAAGGGGGGGGGTAATATATAATGAAAATTAATATCCACATGAGAATAACATCTAAATTGAAGGGTTTTGTCTAACTTTACAATGACATTTTAGTATCTAATTTACAATTTAAAAAAAAACCCATTTCCCTGATACACTAATAATTTCTCTTTATAGTTAGTAAAATCTCTCCGAACTAATTCATATCCGTGCACAGGTTTACAACAATCTTACGAAGTTAGCAATCTGAACCTAATACAAACAATTCTGATGTATACTACTGCTCTTATACTTTTTCTCTTGCTTCATACACATAAAAGTCATTTATATCTACATTCAATGTTACCTATAGCCCAGAATATTCTTGCATTAAACCATAATATCAAATATCAAGATCAAAAGACAGAACCAGAGTTAAATGTTGGAAAGAAAATGAGACAAAAGGACAAGCAATAAAAACACAGGTAATCAAATATAACAAAGCTCATTGAGACGAGGCATCACTTTTACGGGGCATCTTTTATCATATTATATGAAAATCATAGTGAATGATTTGGATATTCATGGATACTGTTTTGACACAATATCGTATATCATATGTAAAAAAATTCTCTGATAATCATATGTTCATTTCATACGGTATTATAAGATACAATGTTTATCAATACAATAATATTAAATACGATATTGCATCCTATGATACTTACAATATATGTCATATAATATTGTAATAAAAAATGATGCAGTATGATATTGTCATATATGATATGACATTGTATCATGTTCTACATTATTGTATTTGATCACATAATACAATATCATAATATATAATATACAAAGGATACAATATAGTATTATATGATACAATATAATATCACATAATACATTACAAAATTTTAACATATGATATTATATTGTATAATATAGTATGATATTGTAACATATGATAAAACAGTATTGTATTTGATCACATAATACAATATCATAATATATACATAGGATACAATATAGTATTATATGATACAATATCATATCACAACATTGTAACATATAATATTATACTGCATAATATAGTACGATATTGTATCATATTTGATACATAATATGATACATTATATCATTATATGATACAATATCATGTGATATAGTAATATATTATATAATATATATAATATCATAGTAAACAATACCATTTATGATACAATATTATATATTACAATATCATATAATACAATTTCATGTGAAATAATAATATATAAACTAAAATAATATCATATTATATGAAATGATATTCTACATTATAAAATATTGTATCATATGATACAATATTATATATTGCAATATCACATGAAACAATATTATGTGATAAAATAATATATAATACAAAATCATATTATACAATATTGTATTATAATATACAATACTAAACATAACAATATCATGAAACAATATCATATAATAATATACAAAGAATTTGATACAATATCATATCATATCATATAACTTTTTACAATATTATATGATATTATATATTTTTGTCTCATATAAAACAATAGTGTATCATATCATACAATACTATATCATAGGAATCATGTTATATCATTTAACAACAAGCACATCTATCAAGCAGGTTTAAGTGAGGTAGGAGACATTTTTATCATCCTTGATAATGGAGATCATGCTCTGCATCTGAAGCTACCTCTGCGATTCATTTATATTATAGTTAAATACACTATGCAAGCTATTATCTATAAAACATGTTACCTGTTCTAAAAAAAAACTAAACCTCATCCAGCCTCCAAAACCTATGGCTCAGATTCAGCATTCAAGCCTGTCAGGGGCATCAGTATCATAAGACCCACCATCCAAGCAAGTTTGGTGAAGTTAGGACCAGTAATAACTAAATATAATTATCAGAGGGCACCTGCTCCAAAAACTTTAACCTGAGCTCTTTAAACCTTAACCTCCTCCAGCATCCGAAACCTACGGCTCAGATTCAGCATTCATGCCTGTCTGGTGCATCAGTGTCATAAGACACACCATCCATGCAAGTTTGGTGAAGTTTAGATAAGTAATAACAAAGATATACTTTTAGGGATCCTTGATAATGAAGATCAAACTCTGCATCTAAAGCTACCTCTGCGATTCATTTATTTTATAGTTAAATACACTATGAAAGTTTGAAATAGTACTATTATCTATTAAACATGTTACCTGTTCAAAAAAACTTAACCTCATCCAGCATCTGAAACCTATGACTCAGATTCAGCATTCAAGCCTGTCAGATGCATCAGTATCATAAGACGCACCATCCATGCAAGTTTGGTGAACTTAGGACCAGTAATAACTAAAATATACTCATCAGAGGGCACCTGCTCCAAAAACTTTAACCAGCTCCAAAAGCCTATGGCTCAGATTCAGCATTTAAACCTGTCTGGCGCATCAGTATCATAAGACACACCAACCATGCAAGTTTGGTGAAGTTAGGACCAGTAGTAACTTAAAAATTGCTATCAAAGGGCACCTGCACCAAAAACTTTAACCTGCATCAAAAACCTTAACCTCCTCCAGATTCTGAAATTTATGGCCCAGATTCAGCATCTAAGTCTTTCAAGTCCATAAGGAGGTCCAGATGCATCATCCATGCAAGTTTGGTGAGGATAGGACAAGTAATAACTTAGATACAGGGCATGCAACAAAAACTTTAACCAGGTCCAGACGCCGACGCCGAGGGTATAGCATAAGCTCCCCTTGACTTCGTCTCGGTGAGCTAAAAATTTAATTAACAATATGTGAGCCAATGCTCACTAGTGATACCCCCGCTTTGATGTGAATATACAAAATAAGCAAGTCAACATTTAACAGGAAGTTGATATTAAATTTTTTAAAAAATAAATCCAACTATATGGCATGCCTAAACAAAGAGTGTGTTAAAATTCAAAGAATCTGTGATAAATAGTTGCTAAGAACTCTTTGAAGAAAATTTGTTAAAAATTTAAGCTAAAATCAACAGTCATCATTTAACAAGAAGTTGATGTCCGATTGGTTCAAAAATTACCATAATCCCACCATTAGGCATGCCTAAACAAAGAGTATTAAATTTCAAGCAAGGTGATAAATAGTTGCTGAGATATATGCGACAAATATTTTGTTACAGACAGTCAGTCAGACAGACACAAGGGTTAAACATTATACACTGTGTACCCCTCTCTCCTTCAGAATGAGGGTATAAAAAAATATTATCAACAATAACTTTGATAAGCGCTAAGTAATAGGAAATATAATTACTACGTTAAAGCTGAACACCGCTCGTAAATAGGCTCTGTCCGCCATATTTCTCTTTCAATACTGCTGTCCCTAGAACCCCTATATAAGGCGAAGACCTCTAAACAGTTCAAAGTACTTTGCTGTAGAGGTCTCACCTGTGTGAACGTACTCGGTTGCGATGAAATTCTCAAGTTTTACGAACTTTTTTCAAGCCATGAGAATACTAACATCAAATAAATTGGTCAATGCATTATTTACAAACAGAATATGCACATAGAATAAGAAATAAATGGATAAAATCCAAAGAACATGAAAGGAATACTACTCGTCGGCCACGAGTTTCAGCTGTGCAATCGGGTGTAACGAAATCGAAGGGTTTATATACCAGGCATCTGTGTGACGGTGCCTATTTACGAGCGGTGTTCAGCTTTAAACCTGTTCACAGGTTACTAGGTAAAGCAATGCCAAATCTGAAAACAGTCTTGCCAACCATACTAATTCAGATGTTTTTTCATTCTTCTACTTTCGGTTGCATTTAAATTTTTTACTGCATATTTGACCTGCCTCCAAGAGAATTTTTTTAAGCATGATTCCTTTTTAATAGCACCTAAACAATCAAGTTGTCCAGGTGTTCTTCCTTGAGCCAAATACTTCTTGAAATAATTTCTCAAAGCACCTTTTTCTTCGTTTGTCCATTTATGCCTTTCAGGTAAATCTAAACAAAATAAAAACATTTAAGTTTCATTGAACACAAGTGCATGCTTAAGTTAAAATGAATGTACTTTATATGATGATGAGCACTATAGGCTTACAACATCATTTATTATAATTAAAGGTACTGCGATTGGGTAATGAAGAATGCTTTACACAAATTTCATGACTTTCAATCTTAGATTTATAGTCTAAAAGAAGAAAATGTATATCATTTCAAATATGTCATTCTGCTAACTCCTACACATATCAGTTACTGTACATGATAGCCTAACTAAAATATTGTTCCTCTTAAAAGAATAAGAATGCAACTGGACTTAACACTGTTAACAATTAACTCAAATACCTTTTGGGTTTGGCTTCATTGTGTCCTTTAAAGGCTTTTTAGGTCTCTGTTTTGGTTGAAGTACAAAAGAACTACAACCTACAACAAAATTATAAACT
The DNA here is from genome assembly GCA_016163765.1 of Magallana hongkongensis. NCBI lineage: Eukaryota > Metazoa > Mollusca > Bivalvia > Ostreida > Ostreidae > Magallana > Magallana hongkongensis. Next base: position 41,774,633 of record WFKH01007768.1, read on the forward strand.
ACCTAAAAACAAGATAGCTTACTACAAAATGCACACAAATAACTATCTTTTAACAAAACTAGCTTTAACACTCTGATGTAAAAGTGTTACAGATATGAAATATATTGTTTAAGATATTTAATAGTATGGATTTGATGTTTTTTATCATCAAAACCACATGCTAATGCTACAGAGCACATGGCTCAGGGTTTATGGGCGTTGGGCCAGTAAGTCTGTGGTCACTTGATGTCGTGCACTTAGACAAGGCACTTTATCTACATTGTCTCAGTCCCCCAGCTGAAATTTGGTACCGCCTTATGCTGGGGGTTAACCTTCGATGGACCGGTGACCCATCCAGGGGGAGTCAATGAGTCACATCCGCTTAGCACCACAGAAACCGGGGATAAGCACCGGCCCTATGTGCCTTAATGGCACCGAGAAGGATTAAACTAACTAAAATGCTACAGAGATCCAAAGGATCGAATCACGTCTCATTGCCAGGCGCAAATCATCAGATCAAACAAGACGCAAAGCCTCAAGTTTCATCTGATGATCCACGCCTGGCAATGAGACGTAATCAAGCTCTTTGGATCAAGTTACTGTTATAATGATAAATTTAGTGTATACCTTTGTTATACCTGCACTTTCTAAAGAAAGTTCGGGTATATTGTTAATCTTAAAGTTTTAATTACAAAACTTTCCTTTTAAAATCAATTGTATGACATTTACTTATATAACAAAGCTATGAAGCTTATAATGAACTCTTTTAAAATGTGCTGCAATACAGACGTTATTTAATGCGTACTTCGTCATCAGTTAAAGTGCAGTGATATGGAATCGGAAACCCACTGTGTGGTGATTTGGAAAATCGAATCACTCTATGTAAAATTGACAGTATCAAGAATGGAAAATTGATGGGTATATAATAGTTATTTGTATAGTGCAATATGTATCACTAGTATCCCCTCAGACTCTCTGATTGCCATTCAACTGCATTTCACTTCAATCTCAAAGACCATGTAGTGTGCAACCAGCACCTTAGCTGTAGGATCTGTTTGTCATTGAAAGCAAGATTTTTGCCTTTCCTAGATAGCCAAGATGTTAGCACATACACATTTACAAAAATTGTTACTCACTAGAACATGCAACTTACCCTTTCTAGTACTAGATAAGGTATTATCAGAAATTTCCTCCTCCTCCTCCTCCTCCTCCTCCTCCTCTTCACTTCCTTCACTCTCTGATTCACTCTCCGAATCAACTTTTTCTACAATACATATACATTTTTCTTAGCATTACAAAATTAAATCTGTAAATAATTTGAAGCTGACAAAAGGAAAACTGAGGAATAGGGAAAATCTGGAAAAAAATCAAAATACCTTGGTCAGGAAAATTAATTGCATCGAAGTCCATTCCTCGGTACTTTTCTATGGTACCATTGTTTATACTGTGGAGAAGTTTTGAAACTTTAGCTACTTGAAGAGCACTTTCCGGAAGTCTATAAAATTCTCGGTGTACCCTAATGTTGTGGCCCTGAAAAGTTGCTAAAATGTCTTGTGATGTTTCACTCAAGTTTAACACCTGCGCTAAAGTAGCTAACTGCTTCCTTAACTTTGTTGAGTTGACAGAATTAGGATTTTTCAATCCTGCTTCTTTAGAATATCTCCGTATAGCATCGGTACCTCTAAAAGGCTTTGTATTGGGTCCTGGCCTTGAGAAGAGATACGGCTGTGTGACATTAGCCTTTTCTCTCATACTGATGAGGATATTAATTGATTCTTTCATAGTTTCTGTGAACAAAACAGGAACTTTCCTCCCTCGTTTACCCTTTATTTCCACTCTGAGGTGTGAATGGCATAGAGTCTTTTCAAATGCATTCAGTGTACTTAAGACAACATTATCTGGTTTCCCACTGCCAGTTTTAATAGCTTCTGAGAATGCTGACAATGTCATACGCTCTGCTTCCCCACTTCTTCTTCTGTTAAACAGTATAACTTGAGCGAGGCAAATTTGGGCTAACTCTGCATAGAGATGGGGATTGTCTTTGACTTCCAAGCACACCCTTTTTGCTTCTGTCTCCAAATAGCTGTTCAGTTTTTTGACATCCTCAACAAGTGGTATGAGCATTGGCTTGTTATATTTCTTGTCGTGAAGCGATGACAAGGCCTGAGATGAAATAATATCAGTCCAGTCATTCTCATAGAGGGAAACAAAAGTATCAGCAATTTTAATTTTGTCATCATTGTTTTCTTTCAGTCCTTCAGACTTCAGAAAATTTGCACACTTCTGCAGGCTGTGTCCGAGTTTGAGAGCAAGAGAAGGAGTGCTGAAGGAGTGAGTCTGCTCTGAATAGCCGGCAACTTCTCGTACACATTTCACCAAAATAGTCCAGTTTTTCGTAATTAACAGTTCGTCAACTGAGTTTGCAGAGTACTTCCTGGAGCACTTAATCAATCGTCCAAGCTCTCTTAATTTCTGCGATATGTAGATATTCTTGTGTTCATCTTTTCCATGCTTTTCAAACATTCTGCAACCAAAGTCAATGATTCGTTTATCCGATATAACAACAAGTTTGATGTCATCATCCTTCATTACATTTAAAACCTTTTCTTCAAAAAGTTTGTTAGAGGATACGTGTGGCAGAAGCAAACGTCCGAGTTTCACATGTTTTTGTTTTTCAGAATTAGGTGCTTTAGATCGTGCAGTGCATTGTGAGCTGTGCTTCCACAGCTCGCTTCTTTTGTACATGCCTTTGCAATTGTAACACGGAATGTAATCCTTGACTTCTACACTTCGAGAAGACTTTCTATACTTCGGTATAACAATACCATGGCCCTTTTCAATTACAGCAAAATTATGCTGATAATCGCCTTTGTTCACAAGTTCCTCCCAAAGTTGTCGTCTTTGTTTGGATTTTTTTGGAAGTATTAAAATTTTTGCTACTTCCAACTCATTGGCGTGGACTAAAGTGAGGTGCCTTGCCATATTCGCTAAAAAAATTTCACAATAAAGACATGCATGTTTTTTATTGTCATAATTTCCTGCAGATGTCTTCCTTGCTTCTAAAACTGTTATCTTTTTTTTCTTCTTGGTTTAGCAGTGGAAATATCTTACTTATTTCATCATCGTGATCATTTTCACATTCACTGCCCTTTTCGCTATCACTGATATAAGGAGTCGTAGAATCGGTATTTTCGGTAGACAAGTCTGAAATTATGAAAGATAAGCAATGTAAAACATTTATTTGATAAGAAAGCATCAGTTCATTCGAAACTAAGACTATAAGTAAGCATCTATAAAACTCAAGAATAGGACTGTAAGTTTCGACTTTCAATAAATGATTAATAAAAGCTGTAACTTTGTTTTCTTATACTATACTTACTAGTATGTATAATAACTCATTGGTTGTTACAAATACAAAGTTTGAATGTTTTATAACCTAAATATCCTGTATTACTAATAAGCAACTGAACATCAATGCTTATAGAAAATCAATATGCTCCTGATACCCGACTTTCCCAAGAAGGATTGAAACAATATTAAAATATGCAATCAAAATTACATAAAAAACTACAGGTAGCTCTCAAAACTTTGATGTAAGCGGGATCACAGAAACACTTTGAGAGAACGAGTTTGAATTTCAAAGTTCGGATTTTACCAGACTGGCTAACAGGTTTTGAATTTAGTCTCAGTATTATGATTCGGCCGCCAATTTCAATGCTTATTGAACCCAAATTTTAATTTGTATTTTGAAGATGAATACTGTTAACCAACTTTTATTTGCTTGTAGAAATTTTCGTGAGGTTCGTGAGAGCCTCGTTGTCCCGGATATTTCACTCTGCGAACCAGTATTTGCCATAAGGTTGTATTAAAAAAAAACAGGTTTGGATACGGTTTTGTCATGAAAATTAGTCATCGCAAACTAGTCCATCTCAAGTAAATCATGAAATAAAGTTGTCGCGAATAATTGTTGGTTTACAGTATACTAATCTGAACATTTTTAGAACTGAATACTACAAAATTGACATTTTTCATTTAACTTGAAAATGACCCGAAATTCAAGTCTCATCTCAAAATAATTATATTAATTTCATAGTGTCTCCAAATTATCTTAAGATAGCAAATGTTATTAGTATGATCAATCACCTAGTAGTTCATGTTTCACCTACATGCACTATTACATGGATCACAGGTCTAGTGCATTAAAGGCATTCAACTGGTAATGCTTGTATACACACAGCCAGCTCAGGGGTATTAAGGGTAAATGATAATAGATTATATATAATGTGACTGCAATTTGACTTAAAGGGATCAAGGGCTTTGAGAGAGAGAGAGAGAGTTTAAAAAATACTGAAAACCAACTTTCATTCACATGCGAGAAATATTAACGAGGTTAGCTGGAGCCACATCATCGTTAATATTTCTAGCAGCAGAAAAGTTCTTGGCATATGATCTTAATAACAAAAGATATGTGGATAAGGCCTGTTTGCAAAAATTAGCTGCTGTGAACCAGTTTTTCTCAGGCTGATTGCCAAATAAAGTCATTGCAAATAAAAGTTGGTTTACAAAAAGAGTAATCTTGCTTAGTTATAAAACAGAGAAAAAATCTGGTGACATGTTTAAAATTAATTTTTAACTTACCAAGATCATCAACTGAGTTTTCATCAAAGCTACTCTCATCACCAGAGGGATGGTATGATTCATCATCATCATCATCAAAACTATCATCAACATCCTCATCTTCTTCTTCACTTGAAAATGACATAGTGCAAATACTGGTACCTATGCAAAATTGAAGAATTTTTTTTACCAAATAAGAATAAACTTTCTTTCTTTATTAAAATGATCTTAAATTCATATTAAATAAGTAAGTATTGGAAATTATATGTACCAGCATGTGAATCATCATTCTTAGTGTTGGCAACATCATGTGTACTCAGTCTGATCTCCTTTCCAGATGACTTTTGCGATTCCTCCTCCTGCTCACTTGTCAAAGTATCTGAATTTGAAAATTTAAACAAAATTCATAATTCTCTTTTACAGAAGTCCGATATGAAATACTAAAATCCAGGCTAAAAGTCTTTTTTTTATTCATCAGTCATAACTTACTAATTGCTCTTGAAATTGAAGCCTTTAGTTCTATATCTAGAAATAGAAAAAAAAACATACATACAATACTACTAATTCACAAGTACATGTATTAAATATTAGGCACACATTCAATTCAACAACTTTACATGCATATTTAAAAAACACAATGAAATTAAAAAAAACATTACCTTCCTTCTTTTTTGCATTTGAATATTTCTTCACTGCAGCGCCTTTGTTACATTCTACAGGATCTCTGTCCAAAAGGTCATGGTCACTTACAAAAGCTAAAATTATATCTTTATTTTAAAAATAATTATATAAAATTAATATACTCACTACATTTACACACACAAATGAA
>WFKH01007768.1:41787711-41827297 GCA_016163765.1 Magallana hongkongensis
AATTTTAAGATAATGAATAAAAATCCCTATTTACGTCAGACATAAACCTGACGATGACTTTTTCAAACAGATATTGTAACGATCAACACCTTTGATTCTATAATGCATAACAAAATATTTATCGTTTTCAAGTTAATTGTAATAGACTTTACGAGTCTCTTTGCCCTAAATTAAAGGGGCCAGCCCCTTTTTCTTGATTTTGTTGGATAAAACGTTTGATTCTCTACTTCTTTTGTTCTATATGTCTTAACAAAATATCAACCGATAAAAAGATACAGATCAAAACGTATGAAAATTTTGATTCAAAATTTGTACCCCATTTTCGTGCCTAAGCGAGCTCCACGGAATGGCGCCACTGGTGCAAAACAACTATATAGTGCACAACTTCAAACTATGGTTTACCTATCCTGAAAATTTCAAAGTCATATCTCTAATAGTCATATCTCTAATAGTTTCTGAGAATTCACAAAATAGGTCATAAAAATTACAAAATCGGCCGTAAATCCGGACCGGAAGTGACGACGACAAAAAATTCAAAAACATATAAAATTCAGATAATGTCCCATCATCTGTGAAAAAATTGTCGAGATCGGTTGAGTAGTTTCCGAGAAATCGCGTGCACAAAATTTGGAAAAAAAAAATAATAATAAACAGTACGAAAACAATAAGGTCTTCCGTTGGAAACGGAAGACCTTAATAATAATAACTAGATCTCGTTACGAGTAACGAGTAGGGCTTCCGTCCGATTTGTTTTATATGATACAATGAAATATCGATACTCTCTGCCAAATCTGAGATCACGTTGAAACTAGGTTTTTGTCTCGGGACCGGAAACGGACGAACGGAAGTGATTAATGAAAATAAAAGCTGGTATTTCTTGTATAATTGCCTAGTGAACATCACTGTTTATCAGGCTAGATGAAACACCTAAGAAAGTCTGTTAAACTTGTTAAAAACATGAATTGTTTGAACCCTTCCGGTAAGAACCGGAAGTGACGGTTGACAAAATAAAACCCGTTAAACACATTTTCAATCAAATGTCTATCATTCATAAAAGTTTCGTGTCTCAATCACTTACAGTGACTAAATCTCGCGAGTATCAAATCTGTAAAAAGGAAAGCTACCTAAGATATTTGATATCTCTTGCCGGAAGTAAAATATGTTTGCTTATCTAACATTGTATAGACAACATATATAAGAATTTATACTGATTTAATCATTCCATAATATAAATAAAATAAGATAAAAAAAATTTGAGGTGCTTCCGGTGACGACCGGAAGTAACGACGAATCACACAAAATAATGTAAACACAGATACATACATAGGACTATCATCCCACAAAGTTTGGTTGTTCAAGTCGTCACCGTTTTTGAGATCTCGTGGAGTCAATGTTTTTTGTCTCTGGACAGGAAACGGACAAAAGGAAGTGCTCAAATAAAATAAAAGTTTGTGTTTTTTTAATACTGGATAACTATACTTTATTGTTTATCAATTTTCCTAAAATTGTCACACAAAAACAGTTGTCGTTTTTCAAACAACCTAAATCTAAAACAAAAAACAACCTAAACTTTCAAACAACCTAATCTATTTGAACCCTTCCGGTGAGGACCGGAAGTGACGGTTGACAAAATAAAAGTGGTTAAAGGCATTTTCTATTAAATTTCTATCATCCATGTAAGTTTCGTGTATTGATCACTTGCACTTTCTGAGATCTCGCGGGTAAAACATTGTTTTAAAAAAGGCTATCTGAGATGTTTGAGTAATCTCACCGGAAGTAGAATTTTTTTGTTTCTTTAACATCGAATAGATGACATATGTAAGGCTTTACACTTATATTTCAAATCTATGTGAAAATAAATTAAATGCGTAAAAAAATAGTTTTTGAAGTGCTTCCGGTGACGACCGGAAGTTATGACGAACAAAACAAAATAGTTTGAAGACATCTAGAACTATAGGTCTTTCATCCTACAAAGTCTGAATGCTCAAGTCCTTATCATTTTTGAGATCTCAATGTCACAAGCTTTTTGTCGCGGGACAGGAAACGGACAAGAGGAAATGAATTTTTAAAAAAATGAAAAAATCAAATGCAGATATTATTATTTTCTATCATTCCTGAAAATTTCAAAAAAAAACTTGTTAAGCCGTCTCTGCGAAATCTTGTGAACAAAAAAAAAAGTGGGTTGAATGTCAAAATTGGTACCCAATTTTCGAGCCATGGCGAGCTCTAAAAAATGGCGCCACTGGCGAAAAACAAAAACATTCGGAACAACTTTAAACTATGGTCTACCTATCCTGAAAATTTCATATCCATATCTCTAATAGTTTCTGAGTTTTTGTGTGCACAAAGTGGGTCGAAAAACTTACAAAATCAGCAATAAATCGGTACCGGAAGTGACGACGGCAAAAATATTAAAAACAAAATAAATTCAGATCACTTCCAATCGTCTGTGAAAAAATTGTTGAAATCGGTTGGATAGTTTTCGAGAAATCGCGTGCACAAAATTTATGGAAAAAAAAAAAAATAATAATAATAATAACTAGACTCTTGTTGCTATAGCAACAAAAAGGTCTTCCGTTCTCATATAAATGTATTATTCTGTAAAAAAAAAAAATAAAAAAATAAAAAAAACACTTTGTGCATTTATCACTTACAGTTTCTAAGATCTGCTAAATAAGATAAACTACTTGAGATATTTGATATATCTCACCGGAAGTAGTTCTTTTTTGTTTATTTCACATCGCATAAATGACTTTTGTAAGCATTATTGCCTAAATAATAATTCTTTGTTAAATAAAAAACAAAGTTAAAAAAAATAATTTTTAAAGTGCTTCCGGTGCCGACCGGTTGTTACGCCGACCAAAACAAAATTGTGTAAAATTGTCTACATACGTAGGTCTATCATCCCACAAAGTTTAGTTGTTCAAGTCATTACCGTATTTGAGATTTTGAGAAGTCAAGGTTTTTTGCCTCGGGACAGGAAACGGACAAACGGAAGTGTTCAATAAAAATAAAAGTTAGTTTTTCTTAAACACTAGACAATGTGACTTTATTGCCAAACATTTTATCAAAAATGTTGAAGAAAAACAGTAAAACTTAATAAACAGCTTGATTTTTTCAACTCTTCCGGTGTGGACCGGAAGTGGCGATTGACAAAATGAAACTGGTTAAACACATCCACTATCAAATGTCTATCATCCATGTAAGTTTCGTGTCTTGATCACTTACGGTTTCTGAGATCTCGCGGGTAGAAAATTTGTTTTAAAAAAGCTACCTGAGATAATTGAGATATCTCACCGGAAGTTGATTTTGTTTGTTTATTTAACATCATTTAGATGACCAATATAAAGATTTATACTTATACAGTCAAACTTGTATTAAGCAGTCACCTGCGGGAGGCACCCAAAGTGACCTCTTAACAGAGGTGACCTTTGAATAGAGGCTTATGATTTGCCAACATTTTATACCTTATTAAAACAATAATTGGATTTTATTTTGATTATATACTTAATATTTAGCATGATATATCAAAATGATAGATAAAGTAATTGAGTTGGTGTTTTTTATAGTATCTATTTTATTTATAAATAAGTACAACTTCATAACAATGCATTGTGCATGCAATTGTTTAATTTTTTTTTTAATTATTGAAAAAGTCATTACGTGGTAAAGCCTTGTCGCTGACATTTTCACAATAATAACACTAACTATTTTCATGAGTACCGTATATTTAGAAAACAAACACTGTTAATACAAATGAACAATTTATTTTTTAACCGGCCGTATCTGAACTCAAAATCATATTACCGGACGGTAATAATTCGAGCAATTTTCTCTTGCCTCGCCACGGACATTTTTGACACCTATTTCATTCATGTTTATAAAACAAACATTGTTAATACATGTTTGAACAATTCACTTGATTCCCTTTCTTATCTGATCTGCCAGTTATGTATTATTAAAACATCGATTACATGTAATTTGGTTTCGCTCGCCTCAGGTGTATAATTATTGTTAACATTTATTACCGACATTCGGAAGCCATGTTTAAAATCCCCGGGTGTAAATCATGTGACCGATCAAAATGGCCGCCTAATGCATGTCAACTGTACAGTTTCGGATCAAAATACGATGACCGCTGACCGCGTTAGACAGGTGACCGCTCTTTAGAGTGCAATTATATAGGATTTTTCATCGGGAGGAAATAAAATGACCGCATACGAAAGGTGACTGCTTAATAGGGGTGACCGCTTCTGCAGTTTTGACTGTATATTCATTCTATGTAAAATAAATTAAATACGTGAAAAATTTAGTTTTTAAATTACTTCCGGTGATGACTGGAAGTTACGGCGAACAAAACAAAATAGTTTAAACACATCTACACATATAGGTCTATCATCCTACAAAGTTTGGATGTAAAAGTCCTTCTCGTTTTTGAGATCTCGAGGTGACAAGCTTTTTTGTCGCGGGACAGGAAACGGACGACCGGAAATGAATTTTGAGAAAATGAAAAAAAAACCTCGAGATATTATCATTATCTATCATTCCTGAAAATTTCAGGAAAATCTATCCACTCATCTCTGAGAAATTCTGCCGACAAAAAAGGGGGAAAAAAAATAATAATAATAACTAGACTTTTGTTGCTATAGCAACAAAAAGGTCCTCCGTTCCTCATGTATTAATCTGAAAAAAAAATTCATTTCTCTTGTTAAACGAAAATGTATATAATTTATATTGTGAAGGAATTTCCCAGTAAATACTTCTATGTAAAAGAAAACAAAAAGACAAAAAGTCAATTTTTGAGTACTTTCTGTGACGACCGGAAATTACGCCGGAACAGACAGAACATAGTAAACATATCTTCATACATTGTTCTGTCTTTCCTCAAAGTTTGGATGTTCAAGTCTTGTTAGTTAGGAGACCTCGCTGAAAAAAGGTTTTTGTCTCAGGACCGGAAACGGACAAACGGAAGTGATTAAGGAAATTAAAAGTAGAAATTTTTAGTACATTTGCCTACAGTACGTTTCTGTTCATAACACTGAGTAAATTGTTTAAAAAAATTCTAAACTTTAAAAAAAAACCCTCATTTTGCTTGAACGCTTCGAGTGAGAACCGGAAGTGACGGACGACCAAATGAAACCCATTAAACACATGTTCAATCAAATGTCTATCATCTATATAAGTTTTGTATCTTGGTCTCTTAGAGTTTCTGAGATCTCCGGGTACAAATTTTTTATAAAAGAAAGCTACCTGAGATATTCGAGATTTCTCACCGGAAGTAGAATTTTTTCGTTTATTTATCCATGTGTAGATTAACTTTTGTATTTCTATTGCTAAAATGTTACTTCCATGCTAAACAACTAAAATATTTTTATAAAAGCAAATTTTGGTGTACTTCCTGTGACGACCGGAAGTTACGCCGGATAAAACAAAATATTGTAAACACATGTTCATACATAGGTCTATCATCCCACAAAGTTTGGTTGTTCAAGTCGTTACCGATTTTGAAATCTCGTCGAAATAAGTTTTTTTGTCTCGGGACAGGAAACGGACGAACGGAAGTGCTCAATGAAAAATTAATTTATTATTTCTTGTAAACTTTTCCATTGCACATTATTGTTCATCGTACAAACTAATACTTTCAAAGGAAAACAGTTAAACTGATAAACAGCTTGATTTGTTTGAACTCTTTCAGTGTGGACCGGAAGTGACGGTCGACAAAATAAAACCAGTTAAACATATCTTCTATCAAATGTCTATCATCCATTAAAGTTTCGTGTCTTCACCACTTATAGTTTTTGAGATCTCGCGGGAACAAAATTTGTTATAAAAAAATTACTTGAGATAATTGAGATATCTCACCGGAAGTAGAATGTTTTTGTTTATATATAATCGCTTAGATGACACATGTAAGGATTTATACTACCAGATTCATTTAAAAATAAAATAAGTTTAATACATAAATGAAATAATTTTTGAAGTACTTCCGTCACCGGAAGTTACGACGAACAAAACAAAATAGTTTAAACATATCTACAGATATAGGTCTATCATCCAGTAAAGACTGGATGTTCAAGTGTTTGCCAATTCTGAGATCTTGAGGGAACAAGGTTTTGTGACGCGGGACAGGAAACGGACGAACGGAAATGAATTTTGGAAAAATGAAAAAAACGCCTCGAGATATTATCATTCTCTATCATCCCTGAAAATTTCAGGGAAATCCATAAAGCCACCTCTGAGAAATTCTGCCGACAAAAAAGGGGAAAAAAATAATAAGAAGAAAGAAAGAAAGAAAGAAAAAACACTACAATCACTATAAGGTCTTCCGTTGGAAACGGAAGACCTTAATAAGAAACAGTACGAAAACTATAAGGTCTTCCGTTGGAAACGGAAGACCTTAATAATAAGAAACAGTACGAAAACAATAAGGTCTTCCGTTGGAAACGGAAGACCTTAATAAGAAACAGTACGAAAACAATAAGGTCTTCCGTTGGAAACGGAAGACCTTAATTATGCACACTTAAAATCATTTGGGATATTCCGAATCTCTTATTAATTTATGTAAGTTCCAAGTTTATAATAGATTATTTGTGTGTACAGAAAAAAGAGTTAATGTATTGAGACAGACTACTTCTTTTATCCATATAACAACTTTGACATGGGCTCTAATGTTACCGCAATTTTGATGTATTACGCGCCATCAAAAAAAACCCTTAAACAATTAAAAAAATAATTGGTGAAATGCGCTAATTAAAATAGCTGAAGTTATTCAATGTGTACACTTATAGTTCGTAATACCCAAAGCTATAAGTGGACATTAGCTCTGATGATAGATTAGTGGGGTGTAAAATAAGAAGAAGTTTTTATAAATGCACGACGTCGATTTATTCATTCAATTTAGGAAAAATATCGAAAGGAAAATTATCAATGGACATGCGGGTGATATAACATGCGAGTAACTATATTATCGTCGAACTAGTTCCAAACAGACAAAAAAAAATCAAAGGCCTGAAGGGCCACAATGGCGTCGAGTTGACAATAATTTGAAGAGTAAAAACCTGAATAATTTTTTTAAAATTTCAAAATAAACCCCTGACTTAACAAAAATGCATTTTTTTTTTATTTGTGTTGTTTATGGTTCTCCTTCATTGATCACACATACATTTAGGTACTATAGATTAAACAAATCCTTAAAACAAAGTATGATTTTGTATGTACTTAACTTGAGATCAACTTTTCTTATTGTTTTGCTGGAGATTAATGTTTATAAAAATTGAGTCGGACGGTCAATTTTAACAAAACAGATATGTTATATGGATTTTATGCAGTCAACTTAATACGGAAAAATCAAAATGAAGTATGATTTTTTTTTTTTCAGAAATCATTCTAATTTGGTTATTGACCCTTCATTTAGAAAATTAGTATCAATTATACTTACTTTTTAAAAACAAATATAAAGACAAATACATTAGTTGACTACTTTCAAATAAATAAAAAAAAATATGTTTTTTATCACATATTTAATTAAATTACAATTCATTACAATTTGACTCACCTAATTCTTAAAAAATTTTGAATGTTAGTTAAAAATCTCTTATAGAAGTTAAAATTTTTTCAGATATTTTTTCTCTATTCAAATAGAATAAATTTGTATATTAAAAGTATGATTGTATTTAATTCTTTATATTGTATACTGCTGCTAAACACTCTGTGTCTTATTATCAATTTGATTTAAAATTCACATTGGTCCAAATGACACGAGCCGAAAAGAACAGGGGTAGAAATAAGAAAGCACCCATTCATGTTGTTTACGAAGTGAAAGTAGATGGTTTAGAATTACTTTTGGTTGTAGATATATCACCGATGTAGGAAGTTTTGTTTCTAAAAGATCAACATTTGTGCATTGTCAACATTCGAAATGGAAACAAAATAATCTGTTTTGCAGGCAGGTATATTTCATAAACAAATTGAGTATGTAGGCCTTACTATCGCATGTTCTTCGGTAAAAGTGTATTCATCCGCCAAAACACAGACATATTGTTTACAATAAATTATGAACATTATCAAAGACATCAACTATTTTTGTATCTGCCAACTTGTTTTGTTGACGTACAGTTCTGCTCGAAATGGAAGTATGTCATCTTTTTTTCTTCAAACACATAAAAAAAACTTTACACTCATTTCTGCGAATGAGTTGTTCGGCTCCTTAAAATTGGCAACTTCCGGCCATACGATCCCTAGATGGCTTTCGAGCTTCGCTCGACGCCATAAAAATACCCAAAAAACCCCAAAACAAGGGCATATTTAGAATGTATCGACAAACTGACGGTATTTTATTTTTTAAATTTTTTTGACAGTATTTTAAGTATGCCACGATTTATTACAAACAAATTCTGTAGTAGATTTTTAGGGAGTTAAAAACATGAAAAAAAAATTCCTTACAGGAATAAGATTTTCTCACATGCGTCTGATGTTAAAAAATATCTTTTTGACAGGTAATAATCTTATTATAAAAAGACATATTTTTAACCTCGGTCGCATGTGGATTTTCTTTCTCCAGATAATTGTACACACACATACATTTGAATAGGAGTATTGAAATAAAAGAAGTAACACCGTTATATATATCTATGCTCAAAGGCGCTAAAAAATTCCGCCAATGTAAATGCGTGAAAATACAGCGTGACGTCATTACTCAACAATGCTTACTGCACATGAGCATTGTCGGTAACCAAGGACTTGGACGCACTTACGACTGAAATAGACGTACGACAACGTTATAATCTTATGACAGCTTTGCCCCCTTAACGTAAACATACGTTTGTCGTAAGTTTAAGGTGTAATCGTAGAAGTACGATTTTTTGTGAATAGGTTTCCAGAAGGGTAATTGTGAATGTCCCAGTCTAAAAGTAGGAGATGTTTGCGGATGAAAGACACGGAGATTCCCAGAGTGCAGTGGCAAATAGGCGTTATAGAACAGTGATTTTCGAGCAATTTGACCGAATTAGAAATGTGTCTGTACGTATGATTAAAAAACAGAAACCCTTGACTTACAGTAGACCCAGAACTAATTTGGTTTACTCATTTGGTGGATCATTATTGTGAATGTGTTTGTAAACGTGAATGCTTCATTTAAGTTCGTTTATGGAATTTCTAGTAGAAATCAAGCGGGAATTGTAGTTTTGTGAACAATTTGACTGTTACCGTTTACACACTTCTAAGTTCAAGCTAACATTTGTTATTAAGAGTAAACTGCACAACGAGCGCGCGCTACAATGTACTATACGCGACTGTACTTTTTAAAAGGCTAAAACTCTTGGTCTACCATAGAGTAAGTTAATTAAACATTAAATATACATGCACAATAGGCTTTAAGGTCAAGATCTAGTAAATGAACGATGCCTGCAGGTTTATGAAATTCAGGATATAAATTCTTTCAATGATGCTTCATAACAATAGCTGTGTTTAATAGGGTGTATCGGGGCTTAAATTTTTGGTAAACACAATGAAAAATCATGTTTTCAACTGTCAATTTCTATGTAATATGAAGGAAATAAGTAGCAAATCTCGGAGTTTTGTCCATTTTTGCATAATGAAATATATCTAGAATGCCTACAGTCTATCCAAAAACGGCATTAAACAAGCTCTTGACCTCCCCTTTAAAATCATGTCAAATTGAACATAGGTATCGGGATTACTTTTCCAATGATTTAATATAGAATGTCAAGAAACTGTTTCATTTTCTACATAATTCCTTCAAAGCCGTAAAGTACGGGAAAAAGATTTAACAAATCAATTATGACGTCATAATGGTTCTAGCACCAAAAAGACTCTTTGGAATCATTTACTAGATCTTGACCTTAAACTCATGGGCATTTCAAATTAAAGGAATATCCATCTATTAATTAAAAGACAACATATATTGTGATACATGTAACTCCCGCCATTCTTAAGCGGTTAGCGTAAACGCTAAACGCTTTATGTCATGTAACCAAAACTAAGAGGGTTGTTAGAAAAGTTCGCGGACAAAGTGATTTACGGCAAAATTACTGTGTATTTTGTAGGATGTTTTATTAAATGACTACCAATTGAAAATAAGTATGCAAAAAATCATATGTTTTCAAAAGGTACAGCGATTTTTACTTTGTATGAATTGGATTTACGGAGCACCATTTCATATTTTCACGAAGTCAGGTGACGTCAAACTACTGAAAGGCAATCCTGTCACTCTTTTTTAAAGTAAACACCTTTTAGTTCCACACACTTTTCATGTCATTAACCGTCATTAACTCATAATTATATAAAATGCACGTTCATATCATTATTTGTCAAGTTTCTGTATAATGTCTTTTGTGGCACAAAGAAGATCATTTAGGTCCGAAAATCTCTGTCCACGCAGTTTCAACTTTAGATAAGGAAATAAAGCGAAATCCATAGGTCCAAGATCCGGGCTGTATGGGGGTGGAGGTGCTGCAAGAGCTCAAGATATCAGTTTTTCCATCTTTAAACCTCTGTGATTTCAATTGTAAACCTTTGTCCTATAAAAATAGCAGCATCTAAGAACCTTTTGGCCTCCATCAGAGATTTTTCTGCGTGCACATAAAATTTAATGATGGCCCGGTGCTCCAAGACGTCCATTGACGTTAACGTTTTTGACTCATTTTTCTAGCGTTGGTTGTCCATATTTGGCGACAAAACGGTCAGAAATTCTTCAATTTAATTGAAAGTTTCACAAAATGACCTTCATACGTTATTGTGATGTCATATGTAATACTGTTTATTTTTATGCGCTTAAACTGTACATTTTCTTAATAAGGAAAAATGCGTACAAAATATAAACAAAACTAGACGCTCGTTGCGAGCAACAAGAGGTCTTCCGTTTGAGTGCACCATTAAATAGACTATAGGGATAGTTGTTCTTTTCTATCATGTCTTAATACTTCATTAAATTCCATTAAACCTCTGTAAGAATTTCAATAGACATGTAATTATACTTAATACTTAAAAAAAGTCGCTATTATTGTGATTTTTTATAAAATTAAAGTGGAAATAAGTAAAATCTATCATTTCAAATATAAAATCATGAATCTTAACACAATTAAGGAAGAAAAAATATTCGGCACTTGGGGACTGAACCCGGGTCGCCTAGGCACAAGTCCACCACTCTAACGACTGAGTAATGTGGACTCTCGCTTCACGACTTTGGAGCCCAAAATTTTGAGAATGTGTGGATCGATTTGAAAACAAATTTCATATTTTGAAGTTTTAAAAAGGTCTTTATCGAATAGAAACATAAAAAAATTTCACATCAAAAAAATTGAAAAATTAAGGTTTTTCATTTCCTTCCGGTGACGACCGGAAGTGACTGCGGACGTTCAGATATGCAAAGGACACTGCGGCTGACGACTCTCTACCATCCTTGAAAATTTGAAAGTTCTATCTTTGATAATTTTTGAGAAAAATTGTGAACAAGCAAAATCATAAAATCTTTAATATATCAAAACCAAAAGTGATGAACAAAAACATGACATGTTATTTTCTTTCAAATTTTGTCATGAGTAAGATGTGAAAATTTTATTAAAATCGGCTGAAGTTTTTTTGAGAAAACGTGACAGGAAAAAACTATTTATAACTAGGCTAAGCGAATTTTTTGCTTATTGGAATACACTTTATATTTAGTATCGACATATTTCTGGGTTGACCCCTGAATCCAACATAGATTAGAGAACTATGCACAAGCAAGGCTACAACTGCAGAAAAGTTTCAACGAATTGTTTAGATCCGTGCTTACTCTGATCGTGGTTTTTTTTTTTCATTTGGACTTTTGAGTTTGAACTCTGTACGTTTTCACCACATGTCATCGTAGAGGCGGACTTCAGACATTCACCGCTCATGACTTGAGAGAGAGAGAGAGAGAGAGAGAGAGAGAGAGAGAGAGAGAGAGAGAGAGATGAGGAAGTAAATGTACAATTCAAACGTAAATAATCTGTAAACAAAATTTGTCAATAACCGCATGAATACATGCATGCTTGTATCTACGTATGAGGATAAAACATTAAACAACCCTTAGTTTAAAGTCATGTAGAATAATTGAAACATGGTTTTTTTGTTAGGAGAACGGTTCTTTCCTACCCGCAGTCGCTAAATGTTGTGTGCATACAGTCATTGAGATGGCGGCATTTCTTTGATGCCGGCAAAGCGACCCGGCGAGCTCTAATGCAGTTGTATTTGAGGGATGCTCTTTGATGCCGGCTGTGCTACGAGCGTCTGCATTTAGATAGCTGCTTACAGATTCAAGACTGTCAAAAAGCAAGAAATTAACGGTATTTTGAAACGAGCTCTATATTTGTACTAAAAAAAAGCCCCTATTATTTTGATTTATGAAAAAATTAAAACAAAAAACATTAAAATCCATTATTTTAAAAAAAACATAGTTAAACAAAACACAATTAAGAAAGAAAAAACATTCGGCACTCGGGGACTGAACCCGGGTCGCCTGGGCACAAGTCCACCACTCTAACGACTGAGCTACGCGGACTCTCCCTTCAGGACTTTGGAGCCCAAAATCTCGAGAATGCGTGGATCGATTTGAAAAAAAATTTCATATTCTGAAGTTATTAAAGCGTCTCTATAGAAAAGTAACATTAAAACAATTCAAAATAAAAAAGTTGAAAAATGAATGTTTTTTGTTTATTTCCGGTGACGACCGAAAGTGACGGCGGACGTTCGGATATGCGAAGGGCACTGCGGCAGGACACTTTCTACCATCCCTGAAAATTTGAAAGTTCTTTCTTAAATACTTTTGGAGATAAATTGTGAACAAGCAGAAACATAAAATCTTTAATATCTCGGGACCGGAAGTAAAGACCGAAAAAATCTCATGTAATTTTCTTATTTTTGTCATGAATAAGATCTGAAAGGTCATTGAATAATAAATTACAAGGCTTGACTCCGTGTTCTGAATGTGTGAATGAAAAAGGTTTTGACAATTTTTTAATAAATTTCAAATTCATAATGTTTAACTTATCACGTCCCCTACGGTCTGTCTGTTTGTTTGTGCTATTTGGCCGGGCTAAACCTCTGTTTAAGAGAATGTTTGGAAGAACTGAAAGATCGCTCATGATGTAATAGTGTGTTCAACCCCCCCCCCCCCCCCCATTAAAACTGAAAATAATTCTCTTTTAATTTATTTTTCTCTTAAAATTGTTGAATTACAATTTTTATGTTTTAATTTTGTAAAGAGAAATAACAAATATAGCGCGTATGGCCATAGGGTTTCTCGGAGACTGTTTAATAGAATTTAGAGAAACTTTCTTTAAAACTTTTTAAAACTTTATCTCTAAAGAGAAGAAGTGATTTTAAGCACTCAATTGACTTTATTTTTTATTTATTTATTTGTTTATTTTTTATTTTTTGGCAATATTC
Organism: Magallana hongkongensis; assembly: GCA_016163765.1. Taxonomy (NCBI): domain Eukaryota; kingdom Metazoa; phylum Mollusca; class Bivalvia; order Ostreida; family Ostreidae; genus Magallana; species Magallana hongkongensis. The sequence continues at coordinate 41,801,137 of WFKH01007768.1, forward strand.
ATTACCCTGCGTAAAACTTTCTGTGTTTTTCACAATAGCTCACTCGATATACTAAAATTTATTTAACTTGCATTGCAAGTTTTTTAAGGAACAAGCTTATAAAGTAAAAAAGTAAGTATGCTCATCACAGAAAAATGGGTTAAGTAAGATATGCAGTGACTGATGACATACTTAAGGTTGGTTCAGGCCCTATTTCACATTTTACAGAGTAACAGCAAAGAAACCATCTTAATTCTTGTTGTGAAAAAGCCATTTAATTTGCTTAAAAATGTTTAAAATATAAAACCTTGCGTTTCTTAAATAATTTGCTTCAAGTAACATGAATCCTGTTGACTTTAAAATAAATTTGTAAATATTTTAAAACTTTACATACGTATTTATTACATAATCAATTATGGTACCCCATTATCCCTGATTTAAAACACCGTTAATCAAAGTCAAAAAATTCAGTTTCTCATCATGCAGTGCCGTCAACGCGGATCCCGTATTTACCGCGCACCCCCGCGGTCCTAATGGCAACGCGGTTTAAGACAGGTGTCTCAGGTAAAACCTGTACCCCCGCGGTAGGGTCGTTCAGCAAATCAACACCGCCGCGGTCTTGACGATCAAATACAGGTGAAGAAAAGTATTGGACTGAAACGCGAGTAATCTCCCTCGACTAAAAAAATAATTGACAGCTACAAGTAACTATATAATTATATCATATTATTGAACTATTTAAAACTACAGACGATATATTTTCAAATTGTTTTAAAAATTTATATAGCGTATGTTTAAAATCATTTATCGATGCTATTTCATTTAGTAACTTGACAGTGTATTTTTACGAACTATTAAAATTGACGTAGCCTATTCAAAAATTTATATGTTTGCCAGTTGTATTTTATTTTTTCCTTAATTTATTAAATTGTGAGGAAGTAATTGAAACTTTCCTTTTTGTAACTTGACGGTGTACTTTTACAAACTATTGAAATTGACGTAGCCTATTCAAAAATTTATATGTTTGTCAGTTGTATTTTATTTTTTCCTTAATTTATTAAATTGTGAGGAAGTATTGAAACTTTTCTGTTTTATCCACGCAAACTGCATACCGGGTAAATCAAATTATTGAAATATGTCCGTACGATCGAGTTTCAACAACCTTTCAGCCAGTTTGCAATTGTATATTAGAAAACAGAAAGTACACATTTACATGTATTATATTAATTATATTTGTATTTTGTATGTATTTTAAGATTTTAATCTACTTGTTCATGGGCAAGGTTTTCTGTGCAAGTGATATAATACACGGTCTGTAAACAGCGCGCTAACCGCTTATCATGTTACAATATTCGCGAAGCGGTTAATGGCAATTTAAGGTCGCGAGGATATTTTTTCAGGTTGACATCAGAGTTAGGTAGATAATATCAAAATAATTAGACTAGTGTTGTTCTCTTATTTAAACCTTATAAGCTTGTTATATTACTGCTGTATTTAACTCTTTACAAGGAATGGAAATAGGTAATTATTTTGCATCACAAAACATGGGAAACTGAAATTGTTTATCAAATGCATACAACTCGAGTTACTTTTCAAAAAATAAAATGCAAATTATTTATGCACACATTTCCTTTCTTGTGTATATTAAGTAATTTTAAGTCGCGATTATTTCCTGTGTATAATGATTAGCAAGCTCAGGGTAGAAAACGGCATGCCCTGGGGGTTTTCACACCTGTTCAAGACAAAAGAAAACCTCTAAATTGCGAACTTCTTCGTCTAACCGCACAACACCACCCCTTTTCTATATTACAGAAGGGGTTTCTTGATTTATGAGTGTCGTCGATCCAGATATTCTGTTTTTATGATCGTTATGAGAGAGAAAGAGAGATAGAGAGAGAGAGAGAGAGAGTGAAATTCCTGATGGTCACTCGTTACACGGATTACCCACCTGTCTCATACCTGTGTATTATGTGCGTTCAAGCGTAGAGTGATTTCCTGTTTGTGTGATGGTTTCACACCTTTGTGTAAAACAATTGGGACTAAAGTCAAATACAGTTTACTTTGACGGTCATAAAACGTTGTAGATAGGGGTGGGGGGGCTGTTACGAGTTACGTTATTCGCAACTGATACAACATATGTGTAGTAGCTTCATATTCAACAAAATAAATCATAAAATGATATCAATGCCATTTAGTATTTTAAGGGTAAAGTAAAATTTTCATTTAATGCCGTTGATCGTAAGGTAAACGTTCACCGGGTAGCATGTGCTTGTAACGGACTAGGTTACCTGTCTTGAGCATCGAGAGACAGTGCCGTAAAACAAATTGATATGGATTAAAAATATTTAGAGTCGGAAATGTTTAAAATCATTAAAAAATTGGTATTTTTTTTTAGTTTTTATCTTATCCTACATGTAGAAATAATAGCTTTATCCACAGTTACATGAAAATTGTAACGGGTGCAGATGATTCTTTAATTAAAATTTCTCTAAAATAACTAATAAGGAGTTTTGAAAACGTGCATTTAATACGTAATCATTTAATGTGAAATCAGAGAAATAAATAACATTATTTATGTCTCTGGTGAAATGAAGCAATACATCAGATGGCCAGTAAAAAATGACTCTCCATGTTAGGTGGCCGTCTTATTGTCTAATAGCGTACAGGTAAAATTAAATCTCTGATTACCTTGTTCAACGGTAGGTCACACCGCCGCGGTTTAAACATGGCTGCAGCGAGGACCGCGATGAATTAACCGCGTGTAACGCGGAAAGGATTAACTAACCGCGGGGGGAGCGCGGTTAAATACGGGATCCGCGTTGACGGTACTGTATCATTGCACCCGGTATCCCGTTTGATATTTAGCAGTAGAGAGGTAGATAATCAAGATCGTCAGTTCTAACGGTATTAACTTCAGACCTATGGCCTTTGAGGACGAAGGGAGTAATAAATTTCCACTCCTTGATCCCTCCTTCTTTAAAATTAAGTCAAAATTCGTCACTTATTTTCTGGGAAGAGCTTACTAGATGTTTTTATTACCCTTTATTATAAGTATTCAATAACTTCTCATATATTTCAAATTATTGCCACAAATGGTCCGCCATTTACATGACCGGAATGTCAAAAAGGGGGAAAATCTACTATATTGTAGGCTTTCCGTGGAGGTACTATGGCTATAAAAGGAGGAAACCCCACTATATAGCCAGCTTTCCGTGGGGGAAAACTGCTATATAGCCATTTTCCGGGAGGGAAAACTGTTATATAGCCATTTTCCGGGAGGAAAAACTGTTATATAGCCATTTTCCCGGAGGGAAAGATGGCTAGGGGGAAAAGGCAATATATAACACCGGATTTGGGTGAAAAAAAAATGACAGTTTATTATGACAACAAATAAATTTGTCTGTAGTTTGAGAGAAAAATCTTTTCCGAGAAAAATTAGTATCGTGGCATTGCGTCATAAATGATATTTATTTTCTTATTTAATATGCATTAAAGTTTGATTTGCAATGAAAACATCTTTTGTGATGAACATCTGCATACGCAATATACATTTCAAGGTAAGATTCCTAATTTCCAATCAAAACAAATGTGCCATCACAAGTTCCACGGACTTATAGTCCCATTTCTATTGCATACAAAGTATCTGAACATTTTGCAAGTTAAAATGGAAATGGAAGTGTTGTGTAAACCGATTTGCAATATAATTTGATTTAATGTGGTCATATACTCAGCACCATGTTAGTTCAAATTAAATTTGAAACACTTCTTTAAATGTACTTCCTGGAAGTGAATCAATATGTTAAGAATATTTTTTCGTTTGGATAAAATACAGACACTGGTATTACAGGAACGGACATTCTCACAACGTCAGGGGTCCTGAATCCACTTGTGGCGCGAGTGGACTCAGGTCCCCTGACGTTATGAGGATGAGAAACGGTAAGATATTGGCTAGGCATACCGTAAAATGTTGACTTTTTCAGATCTTTTAAAAAGCTTCCTATCCGCTTTCCAGTACTATCAGTACTTTGATTTGTATTCGTAACTGTATTGTTTACTTTTATTGTGTGTACCGGTTTTGTGATATTCCCCTTATCTTATTGTAGTATTTTAACTCTTCCGAGAGTTTATGAATAAAATAAAAAACGCAACAAATACGTCACATCATAACTCTGTCAAAAATCATCGATCCTGGACCAAATTCGAACTTGACCTGTATTTTCTGGTAAAATATTTGTATATGCAATTTCAACTTCATATATATACATGTATCCCTTCAAAAGTCAGAGAGCGGAAAGTGATTTTTTTCTAAGTATTATGATGATTCTGTCAAAATCATCGGACCTGGACCAAATTTGAATTTTTGGATAAAAGTAGTGTCAAACAACTAAACAAACAAATAGCTACCACGAATATTCATTGTAGAAAATTGCAAATGTACATGTACAAGAATTTACCCTTGTATCACCATCAGTTGCTTTCACTTGAAGGATTGGAAGGCCTAGCTGTCGTGTTTCCAGAATTGTTTCATGATAAGATTGTCTCTCAAAGACTGGACTATTAAGGTTGCGCTCCACTGTAATGGAAGCTACAGTAGTTGCTGTTCTTGGAGGAGATCCACCATCTTGAGCCAAAATTCTCAACTGAAATCGAAATATGATACATTTTAGTAATGATATTGCTTACTTTCTCTTTACTTGTTAAGATTGTGTTTTGTTCATTATAGGCACCTCACCAGATATTGAGTGTCCGAGTCTGCTTTCAGATCGCTGTTTACAACAATGCGTCCATTACTTTCCAGTCTGAAATAAGTTAGGGCTTTGTCATCTCCAATGGCAGATACAGTCACTTTGTTGAATGGGGCATAAAAAAGCAAACATCTTAAAGTCTGCATTCCTTAAATGTAAAACATTAGTACCAAAGAATCGATACTAATATTCAGCTGCATCATCAGTTAAATTACATTATGTATTATATTTTTATTTAAAGCTGATGCAAGCAGTATGCCATTTTAACAAGTAAGACATACCTTTTCTTGTAAAATCAAAACTTACAATGAACTTGTATATTTAATCAGTATTAAACTTAAAACAACCAAACATCGTATTTAAAAGTCGAAATTCAATAGTTTGAAAGCTGTTGCATGTTGACTGTACAAATGTTTATTTTCATGCAATTAAATACATAATATTAAACGAAATGAAGAGCTTTCTTCATATTAAAAAAATATCAGTGTGTAGTTGAATAAAACATTTTCATTATTTCGACTCATAGTTGATATATATAATAAATTGTAAACGTTTAACGATTCTTTGCAAAAATATGACATACCAATAACTTGTATGGATTAATTCTAAACTGTATCTCGTTCATTCTGTTCAGTAAAATTAAAGTTTCAGATTTTATTTTAAAAAATAATTCAGAACCGTTGTTTTGATAGGTGTTTTCCAAAAAAAAAAATTAACGTTACTAGATATATCGTTGCAATAATGTCACTTTCGGTGCCTTTAAGATGCGATTAAAACAGCCACATCGAATTAAGACATACACTTTTGAAATAGATTTGGCTAACCATTTAATCCTGTAAAGTTATTACTTACGTCAGTGTCCCTGTCACTAACGTTGATTTGAAGTATTGAAGTGCTGGTGACAATAGTTTCTGGAATACTGGCTGAAAATGGTTCACCGGGAAAAAAAAGGGTCAAGTAAGTTCCTATATACATTTATTGTTACTGTGGCATTTGTAGCTGATGACCTGGAGGGAGATCCCATGTCATAGGCTTGTACATATACCTTTAAAAAAACACCAGCTTTGAGTCATAATTATGCTTAAACAACAGGTCGAAAGTTACGTTATTATTGTCGGAAACGGACATATCCTATGAGCTATAAGTGAAATAGGTCTCTGTTAAACCTTAGTTGACTGTAACAATATTGTCAATTGAAGAGAGTTTTTAATCCTCTAATTTTTTTTTCTCGACGTTAACAAATATGTTGAAAAAAATAGTTATAATGTAATACAGAAAATACCAACCATCACTGTACCTGATATATATCAGAGGTGTCTAAAGTTAAATCTCTTTTCACAAAAATATTTCCAGTCAGACTGTCCACTGCAAAATAATCCGATGCTAACTGTGAAGCGAACATCTGGAATCTGATGTCGTTGTCAGGAAATTGGGTGTCTCTGTCTGACGCTGTTACAGTTGCCACAGTAATGCCAAATTTCGTGTTTTCTGGAATTCTTTTGTTCACATTTACAGACAAAATCTCTGGTGCAAAACTGTTTCCTATTATGAATAATGACAAATTCTGATATGCATGATTTAAATTATGTATAGACTTTATTCATAGCGTATTAGATAATGTATAAGGATTTGTTCTGAGGTTCCTGTGATACTGACAGATTGGTGCTAGTAAAGGTATTTAAGTATTCAGGATTTATTAAAGATAAAGAATTTGTTACAGAAAAACTTGTTGTCTACCGCCAAGAGTTTAACTTTTGGGTTCAAAAGTCTTTGTTCTTTTCAATAATTACATAGAAGGATAAAGTTTGTAAGCAATTTTCCTGTATATTCTTTTATTTGGTTTGGTTTCATTTAAGGAATTCCTTTAACTATCCTACACGATCAAGGGGTCAAACAATTATGCTAAAATACCTGTAATGCTCTGTAGATTGGTTGTCCATATCATAGTTTGTAAAAATAATACCAACCACGTCCACATCCTAAAAAAATATAAGATTGTTTTATTTATATGCATACCAGGGATGGAGTCAATTACATTCGAAAGTAATTAATTAAATTACAATTACTTGCATAAAACCTTCAATTAAATTACCATTAGCATTACAAGGATTTTCAAATGTAATTAATTAAATTACAATTACTTTGAAAATGTAATTAATTAAATCACAAATTACATTTGAGAAAAATACATTAATTTTATTGAATTTATTGAATTGACATGACACTGTACAAATTTTGTCATTAAAAACTAATGATATAGCTACATCACCTACACATGTTCACAGTTGCATTTAATGTTCATATACTGTTCACTATTCATGTCACCTAACCTCCACTTATCATGTCTACAAGTCTTTTCTTGGACACTGAAACTCAACATTTATATCCACTAAATTCTTCCTTATAAACACATTAAGGTAATATGGGGATAGAGAGTAGACTATGATTGTTATCAAAACACAATTCACACCTATTCGTCTAATGGTCATTACGGGAACCAACCAAGTGAACAGATTTGGCAATAAAAACTTATAAACCAAATTGAAGCCATAGCTCAAGGTCAATAAAAAAGCATGACTTCTTAGTTTATACAATTCAAATGACATTAATGTTATTTATAAAATAAACAGATAATTTTTGATATTCATAGATTTGGGATCCTTATAATTAGATAGTCATTCATTGAAAAAGTTTATGTTCACAACTACATGTATATTTAATAATAAACAAACAATAATATTAAATGCATTTAACAACTCCTCCTCACTTGATCTACCCTAGTGTTTGTATTTTTGGTTTGTTTGTTTTTTTGTTTTTTGGGGGGGTTTTTTTGTTTATACTTATGTACTATTGGAAGTGTGGGGGACAATGGATACTGGACAGCTTTCTTGTTCATATATACACCAGTGTGTAATTGAAAATAATTGAAAAGTAATTTGAATTACATGCCTTCTTTGAAAGTAATTTATAAAATTACCATTTCATGTAATTGAAAATATGGTCAATTACACATTACTTTCAATGACATCAAAATTTGTAATGAATTACACTCAATTACTATTACAAATTACCATTACTTCATCCCTGATGCATACACAGCTAATAGAGTTCGTTAGCTTCTGTAAGATCGCGATTTTGCAAAAGAAATTCTTAACGTAAACATTCTACAGTCATTCGTTTAGAAAACTACAGGCTTTTGGGGCGCAGCGCTTTTGCCTTTATTTTTTAATAATAACTTTGTATCCCGTTTGGGTCCCTTCTGTTTTTCAATGATTATCGTCTAATCAAAATAAAGCTACAATGAGATTTTTTCCTAGTCATATAATAAATTGAAGAAATGTAGATTTCCCATATACATTCACACGTAACACTTCATCATATGTATGCAACACTCATGGGGCCCATCTGTTAGGGGATCACAATTTGAACAATTTAGAAACAACTTTATGTAACATGTTCATTTCAGGTAGGCTAAATAAAAACCATATTATCAACTACATTTCATTTTCTTTATATTAATATTACAATATTCAAAAGTGTGGTGGTGTTTTTTTTTAAATCAAGTAAGTTCGACGAACGTTCACGAAAATAATTAAGGTCGTATGAAAAAATGTGGTCAATAACACAAACTTGAAGACCTTTAAATGAATTTTATTTAAAAGATGAACGGGGTTTTAAATTCTTCAACTAGGTCAAGTTGATCTATGTGTCAGATGACAACAAAAAATTCAGACGCAATTAAACGAACTTGTTTAAAATTAATAGGTTACAATTTTCACATCACGGCCATATTTTAGTATTGACTGTACGTGAATTAAGAGATATGCGAAACTTACTTTTATACATGTATTCATAATCTAATGCTTTTGTGCAACTTTGGTTGTCTGACTTTAAACGAAAGATACACGTTTACAACGTTTGCTTTATGCCCATATACTTTCAAAAATTTAATGACTTTGAAGTAAAAAAGAAGAAGAAACAAAACTTACTTGCACGTATTTGGAACTCAGGGTCTTCATGTATCGCATAAAAACGTCGAACTTTACACGGTAGGTGAATGCAACACCTATTTTACTTCCCCTTCGCCATGCCTCAAGGTTATTCTTCAAAATCATGGAACCGTAATATCAAGTAAGACAAGTTTAAAAGTAAACATTTAAAAGTGACTTTCATGTTTAGATATTCATTGATATTATGAATTACAACCAAAGCACACATACGCAGTGCATAAACAGAAGTGTACAGTTTTTGGTAGCTCTGCGACAGTATTGTTGTTGTGGAATGGAAATTTAATCGTTGTCAGTCCTAGAGTGACACAATCTTAGTATTCCTGTGTCCTTCTTAAAAGTAAAGTGTTTTTTTTAGTTTTCCAATTAAAAATGTAACAATTTCAATTGATAAAATTGTTTATTGATACAAAACAGTCTCAACAACAAACAGCAGCATATGAGTTTTCAGACGCTTTTCTGAGGTTGTTTTACGAGGAAACGTATTTATGATTTGAAAACAGTGTTCCTTATGATGTTAGGTATTAAGCCAATAGTTTGGATTGCTGTTTATGTCATAAACTTTCTTGATTTTCACGATTTTTTACAGAGGACTAGTATTTGTTTACTGTACGGGTAGCGTTTTCATATGTGTTTGGGTAGCTCTGACATGTTGTTTATAAACTTTATGCGTAGCTCTGTTAAAAGGAAATAAAACAACAGAGATTAAAGAGACAGTACAGCTGAAATACATGTCTGTTTTACTTCAGATTTACCCATTGTATTGTTAGGAAATAAGAAATAATGTTGAATGTGACAGTTGAAGTACATAAAAATCTCTTTCACATACCTAATTAATGTATTTATAAGCTTCCGAAAAAAGAAGGGTCGTACAAACTGGATTAATCTTATATCGTTTATTTGTACCACGTGGATTTTGCAATTGATTGACAGTAATTGACACGTGCTGAAACTACAAGATCCTCGCCCGACTACGGCCATCATGGAATACGAGGTAAAAGGGACTCTCTAAACAGAACACATCATCACTTTCTCGATAAATTATAAATGGTTTACCAATTTCAGTTCATTTTAACACAGACAGACATAAATATGTCAAATAACCCCTCAAGGGGCTTCACTTACAAAATGAATTTAGTTTGTAACAACTCCTGTGATAAAATTAAAAGAAGAAAACGCAAAATACATACTTACAAAATAATGATTCTGGTTATTTTAAAAACTTTGAACAAACTTAGCTTAATACCTTGGAGAAGTAAGAAAGGCATATTTTTCTCAACAAATCTGTCCAGGAGAATCTTCGCGAGCCCTGCATGTGTTTTGCTTATAGTAAATACGCATGCGTAATAGTATAGAATGCGGAACCCCAAAACACGTTGCGATGTATTTATTTATGGACCATAAATAATAATTAATTTTAATGAAATAACTAAATTGATTTAATTTTCTGAACTTTTATACATTTATGAGTAGTACAAAAATACCGAACCCGATCGGAAATTTTTTTTAAATCGGTTTTTTAATAAGATGCGCCGTACTGTCTCTTTAAATAACATATAATACAGATACATGGAAATAAAATTGCATTTAAAACACATGTTTTTCAGCATAACAAATGGGTGAAGTTTACTGCCGTTACTACTGCAACCGCTCACCATTACAATCATTCGGTGCAGTAATTAACCATTGTGTGTCACAGCATCCGAAACAAGAATTTGAAATAAAGGTGCAAGAAAATAGTTAAATAGTTTATACACACGCAAAATCAATATCAACTTTTAAGAACTTCAAAATAATACCGTTGGAAATCTTAGAGAAACTAAAATAATAGTACCAATAGCAGGATTGGTAAAAATAAGATTATCAACAGTGTCGGATCGAAATGCAGACTTTCTTTTCTCTCCTTTACCAAAAAAAAAAAAAAATCAAAAACAGACATTTCAACACGGAAACAAATGAATAGGTATGTAAATCATTCCAGTTTTATCAATCTAAGAATGAAAGCCAGCTCATTTTAATTTTTAAAGATTGATGTAAATCCTAATCTTATTAAAGTTTTTAAGCTCTAAGGGAATACATTAACATCAGAATCCATGGTTAATGAAACGGAAGTGCATGCGTGCCATGAAGTTGTAAAGGAAATAAAAGAAATGTTGTAAGACCTTTCATTTCAATCAGACGAAAAACAAACAACCCAATGCCTTATTGAAGAAATAACAAAAATGTTGCCCAAAGTTGTTGAAACTTTACAGAAAAAAGAACAAGGAAACATGTTTTTCAAATTTTGCAGACTGATACTGATAAAAAATATTGCATATCTCCTATTTCTTCATTTAGTAGAAAGGTTTTCATAAGAAAACGGGCATCAAATGAAATGCACAGAAGAAGTTAAACAGTTTTGGAAAGTTGAGGAGAAATTAATTAAAGAAAAATTTCTTCGGTTCATGGGTGGGTGAAAAAATCAAGGACAAGCATCGTTAAGAAATTTTCATCCTTCTGCGTCAGCTGTCAATTTCATTATTTCCGACAAAAAAACCTAAGAAGAGAAATCGGATTTATTCGTTAAATAGCCAGGCATATTAGAAGACATGATTAAGATCATGTTCATGTAATAAAACATTCAAACTATATGCTTAGATGGGAACAAAATGAACATTGGGGTATAAGGTAACAAAAAAATGGAAGACGTTAATCTTTGTGGTTATGAAAGACCTCCCTCTTCATCTTTTAAGAAAGAAAATTGAATGCAGATTTAGAATTACTTGAAACAACAAGAAACTCACTAGATAATTTTGATTAGATATGAGAGATATTCAGCATATCATAGAAATGCCAGATTCATTGCCTGAAAATTACATAGAAAATGTTTTAAAATTGGTTTTTGATTTAAGTACGCGAATCAAAGAACTCCGATTGGCCAGAGTGAAAAAGTAGATGACTTTAGAAAAATTGAAAAGAATTTGTACCACAATTGAAATAAGAACAAATATAATTATGCCATAAGTAGTATCAAGGCATATTTGTATCAAATTGAAATTTGTATTGATCATGTTCTGACAAACATTGACAAGATGATACATACAGTAACAGAACTACATAAAGTGACCGATACTTTTCCATTAGCGGAGAATGCGACCTTTCATCGCAAGCAAACTACTTCTGCTTAACTGGGATTGAATCAACCATATCGAAGGAATCGGTTACAAATACAAACTTTACCGATGTTAAGCAACGTTCAGAGTCGTGGCGCCAAATCGTTCTTTTGCAAAAGTAACTGGAAGTACTTTAAATGCTGCACTCGGATTCAATGGATTAAAGTTTCGACAGAAACATTTTGATATGGTTTGTAGATCTATAAAGCCACCAGGGTTGAGCGAAACAGTGAAACAACGCATGCATCATGGAAGAGACAATGAAATAAATGTAATTGCGACTTTAGCTTCAAAGTTTCTACAAGACTTTTATCGTGACCTAGGCTATGTAGAAGAAGTTGCTACATGGAATCTTATCAAGATGAACTGTTTATGGTGGTCAGTCCAGACGGTAGCTTTAGAAACATATTTGAACAAAAAAAAGAAGCTTATTTCGACCTTGAAATAAAATGTCCATTTCCAGGCAAAACTTATACAACATCAGTATTGTACCATTTACCGACATACTATCTGATGTTGCGGGTTCTCTGTGAAATGCATGTGCTGAAGACAAACTTTTTTTTATGTCATACACCACCGAATGTTCGACCATTTTACACGTAACGTTTGATAATGAACTATAGAAAAGCTTCAAAAATATGCAATCACGTTGTATGTGGAAGGAAAGGATCGTTATCCTCGAAAGCTAAGGACCGAAATTGCTGAACCGAAAAATGATTTAAAGAATTTTTGTGAAAGGAATGTGGAATTCTTAGCAGAGGTTGAATCAGTGATAGCAAAGCCTTATTGTCATTTGGATACAACTTCACAGAAAAGTGATGTTGGCCTTAATGGACACACGAAATTAAGGAATTCACGAAGTTAAACAATGTTCAAGACACACAAAAAGTAATGCACGAGATGAATGACAACATCAGAGAGGCATATTTTTTGTGTAGGCATATGGCAAGCGTAGTATTGGTTTTCCTCATATCAGACCTAGATAGAATTCACGTACGGGAAAAGATATACAGTTGTCCAATTGCCTACGCATTGAAATGGTACAGTTTGAATACAAATATAATGCGCCAAATGATCAATGACGTATTAAATAAGTGCTTTCAGGAAGGCTTATACGTTAAAGTCGTATCGAATGATGTCCAATGGTACAATATGGTTATCCGAGCAAATTCATGATAACCATTGACTTTACTGCAACTTCAGAAAGATGTTTAGAAGGAGGCAAAAGTAAAGGAAAAAGCGCTCTTTTGAAATGGTTTTCAACTACAAATAAGTTGCAATTAAAGACATTTGACGATTTTATGTCAAAAGTTGACCTCTCTATTAAAATATAGAACAACGCAAATGGAACAGTACATATTGGTAGCTGGCGTTTTTGACGTCACTTGTGACCCCAACGTGAAGTATTTTCCCTTTGATTCTCACGAGTGCGTTTTGTTATTCATCCCTTTCGAAAGTTTTCTCTTTCCCGAATATGCATCACCTTTAACAATGTACATTATGAAAGACTCTATCATCAAAGATAACTTTGCTGACGAGGATGACGACGGTAAGTGGATTTACAAAACTATGAACCCGTGCATTGTGAAACTGCCCAGTCGACAGTTGACTACCTTAGCGTTCCCCGTCATTATTCACAGACGGTTCAAAGAGATGAGACCATGCAAACCATCATTGCATATATATCGGTTGATTCAGCCCAACGCCTGCATCACCAGTCGTGGGAACTTCGGTGATAATGATATTGACGAGTCAGTAAAAATGCCTTGATGGATTCTCTTCCACCAAATGTTGCAGAATATTTTGATTCTCAAATGATTGAATCTCTCACGAGGGATGATTCAGTAGGTGCATCCCAAGCAGGAAGCATACTTTCTGACGACAGTCTGATAGGTTTGAATTCCTTATTTGAAAATGACGAAAGTATTCCAGTTGATACTAACAATAACTACAAAAACCAGGAAGAGGAGAAGATGAATGATGATCATGAAGAATTGGTGTAAGGAGCCGATATGTCGGGTACTGGTTCTGATATGAATGTAATTTCAAGTTTAGTGCTTAAAAACTAGTTGCTGGGTTACAGAGATTAAAGTCCGGGGTCAAATGGAAAAGTATCGATAAAGAAAGTTTGAAGAAGAAGTTGTTTGTGCTCAAACCATTAAGTTGTCTTTTACACGTTAAGAATTGAAATTTTGTATTGCGATATATTGCGATATTTTAAAATGTATTGCGATATGTATTGCAATATTTTTTCAATCTAAATTTGAAATTTTTTTAATGTTAATAGACTGTAATTGATAGATTTATATACATAATTCATTTGCACTATAATTCTATATAAAATAAAAGAATAAAACATTGCTGGTATTAATTTATAAATTGTTTAAATTTAAAGAAAACGCTAAGCCTTGAAACATTAGATGATTTTTTCATCTAGCAAATCTAGACCCAAGTAATCAGTTAATTATGTACATTTGATATAATATATTTTAGGCAGTCCACTGATCTGGTGGAAGAAGAAAATAAAATGGGCAACAATAAATGAATTTACAGTCACTTTAAGAAATGAGTGTTTTGACTGATTGTGTCAACTTGCAGGGAACATAATCACAACTGCAACAGGGCCTACTTCAAATTCTTTATTAAGAATATCAGAATGTCAACAGGTTCTGGCTTTAGGGAAGCTCTTTGAGCAGTCACAAGATTAAAACATTCGACTTTTCTTTCGTGTTTGGAACGATTACAAATGCATCAGCCATTTTTAATTAAAATCAGAATTTTAGAATGCCGAGCCAGTAACGAAATTCCGAGCCCGATCAATTAACCCGGTATACCGGTATTGAAAAAATGTATCGCGATACGATATTTTTTGTCCACGTACCTCAATACACCGGAATACCGGTATTATTGCGCAGCCCTAACTAAAATTGTAACTAGACTTTCAGAAGTCCAAAATGAACGGCAACCAGCTCGAACTAGAAAAAAAGGAATATTATCATTAAAAACCCTTTGCTTTTGAACAATTTCAATTTCAAAATTACCCAAATCAATGTTGAACTGTTTATATGCGAAACATGTTTTTCCAATAAAATATTTTGAATGGCAACAAAATAGCCCATTTACACCATGCACAACCATAGAAGACACGGATATGAACATTACATGATACTCTAATCCCGAGTTTACAGAAGAACGTCTGATGTTTATGTTCCATGTTTTGGATAGTCACCATCTATTTAAAAATGCCAGAGTAAAATGCTGTAGCAGAGGTATGGTTGAAGCAGGAATTCACAAAGAGGCCTTGAAAAAGGTTGCTAAAGATAATGCAAATAACTCAAGTGGCTTAAATTTGGCGTTGGTTCAAGACTTGGTTGATAGATAGAGCAATGCATATGCCCAGAAAACATTTTCATTTTAAGTTGAGAAAATAGTGCGCTTAAATGCTGATGAAAATGAAGCCAATTTTTCTTCCTCACTCATAAAGAAGTGGTATGAAGCTGAGGATTCTCCAGGTATGTTTGCTTTTGAACGATGCCGTAGAAGGGTTAACTTCAGAGAGTGGCTTTTGGATGGAGTGAACTTTAATGAATTTCCCCGCCTGGAAACCACATAAAGGGCATTCCACTTGTTATATATGAAGGACTTATGACTAGCATCGACAGAAAGATTCAAGTTTATTTCTTTGTCAAAAGAGGATTTTATAACCCACGAGCAACAGGGAGCCTGGAAACAGAAAATCTGTTCGGCGAATTTCAAGACTTGCCAAAGGCTCTGGAAAATGCATGTAAACGATAATCCCTCTAGCAATTAACAACGCATATGAACTCATAAAAGCAAAATTAGATCCCGATCGGTGCTGAAGTACAATTTCGACCATTGATTTAATGAAGTAACATTTTGTTGCTATTACATGTTGAAAGAAATCATTTTTCACAGGGCTTTTTACATGCATGCAAGCCGAGCAAGAGTGTACCCTGTAAATGAATTAGTGGACCAATCAGAAATGAATGGTGGATGGATTTACCTGTATCCTTCGCAACAGATTCAAACGAATGATTACATTAAAGTCAGTATTTCTGTATGCTCATCAAATGAAATTTCAAAATATTCTATTACCAAACAGAAAGATATAACCCTTCTTGCATAACGATCTAGTACTAGTAAATGTTTGTAACTTTAAATTTGAGCAATAATTATTGCTATATTCTTTTACACCAACCGTGCATTCGCCCGTCCTCTGAGAGCAGAACGAACTAGTTTTAAAAAAATTGGAGAGGAACACATTCCAGGCATGACAGCAAGAGGAGCACAACCAATTCGACAGTTTCACAAATGTGATGAATCCAAGATATTGTCACGCATCAGAATGGGCATTGAACTCTCTTAATTTACTAACTTATTTAATCTAAACTGAAACTCTATCAATAAATCAGAATTTAAACCCAACTGTCAGTTGGTTTCGTAAGTATTTACTAGTACTGCAGCAAAAGATGACAACCCGATATTTATTTTACTGATTTCCGCAAGATTTATAACGATATTTGAGACTAGATCTCCATTTGAACATTTTGTTACAAAATTTGCAAGCTTTTTTTGTTCCTTCGTGTTGACCAGAAATATAGTTTTGAAGACTGTCCTTATCCTGCACAATTTGCATTCAAATTGTATATTGTTATGCATGGAGGAAATATTTTATTAAGGTCTTTCTAATAATTAAATTTTAAATTACAATGCGGACAACATTCCTTTAGGATCTCATGATGCGTCGCCAGATGTCCGCTGAAATTTCATTTTCTGTCAGACCCTGTTTGAAAAACCGGGCAGGTGTACCGATATTGAAACGTATGTTTCATATTGTGGTGAGATCGTAGTCCACTTGTGCTTTAAGACACGATCCATATTGATCGCACAAATAGTTACTTAAAATGGTGGCATTTTCACGTTCGTTTGGTTTAAGGGTGTGCCGTGTTTTCTGGAGTCTTTTAAAACTATTTTTATATTTTGTACTAAAATCAAATTTAGTAGAGTGGAATTTGTCACCACTTTAACCACTTCTTCCTCTGATGAAAATTCAAAAGAATCATCCATCTAAAAAAAGCAATTGCCTTTCATAATGATTATTTATATTTATATTAGCCCTAAATAAAATGAATAACGTTCATTTTTGTGAGAATTGTGACCTCACAATTATATATGCAACTGCTTATTATTTGCCAACTGCTTTACTTATATTTAAACAAAGTTAGACTCACTATTTTAAAGGGACTTGGACACGATTCGAGATCAAAAATTTTATTTTATTTTTTATGTATAAAATGGTTTACTGGTGCATTTTAAATGATTGACCAAAATATTGAACTTGAAAGTCAAGTTACAAGCGAGATACAGAGGTAAGAATTGATTGTTATGTAAACAAAGCTCGAGTCTTATAGTTGTTTACAAAAAATGAAATGTAGAGAATCACCATTTCTTAGACAAAATGACATGCAAAATACAATTTAAACTAGCTCAGTATCTTCATAAATACTATTATCAACAAAAAAAGTTACATTTGATTGAAACTTACACCAATACAACACATATGTAAAAAATGACAATATTCGAGCTTTGTTTACAAAACAAAGAATTATGAACTATGTATCTTGCCAATAACTTTATATTTGACTTTTAAATTTTGACATTTTAACATTATACTTCTATATTAATCATTATAAACATTGAAAACAGAAAAATAAAATTTGAAAATTTTATTAATTCAAATCGTGTCCAAGTCCCTTTAAACTGTAAGTCTTTCCCAAACGTAAATTTGAAGTAAAAATATAAAAGGTTTGATTGATTCCTAATCTAACAAATGTTACATGAAAGGAAACTTCTTCCCAAGGTTAAACATTTCAAGAAAATTTATTATACAACGAAACATAAAGCAGAAAGTGACTATTGCTTTACCATTATAACACTTAATATATTATTTCAGGTATTTGATACTGTGAAGAAAAAATAATTACGAGAGTATTCTATTTGGATTGGAACGGTGAGCCCTCATATCAAAAAATAAGAGCGTATCCACTACGCTACCCAACAGAGCTATTCGTACAGCAAAAAGTTATAGGTAGAGCGCTACGTGTACAGTATAAAAATATCAACAGTTATGATATATGATAATATATTTTTCTTTTTACTCACAAAGATGCCCATAACTAAGTAGAGATATCCTAAGAAAGAACATTAATATACACATCTTTCCTCAAATAATGTTTAACGGTCTAATTTATGTGCATTATGCATTTCAGTCTTGAATTTTGACCCTAGAAGTTTGTAAACAAAATGTTTACATTGTGTTTACGATTAAACTAATGATTAAGAAAACAATCACTATGTTGCATCGTAATGTTGAATACATGTTATAGTTTTAATCTCTTAAATCTACAAAAAATCTCTAATAAACCTCGATATTCTGTTTAACTGTACGCTGTGCTACGTGTTCGGAACGTTTACTCACTTCGACGAACAGCGTTACCTAAAACTGTACACTTCCGTTTCTACACTGTGGAATACGATTTCATCGTATACTAAGCATTCCACTTACGCAAACAATTTTCAATATCTTACTTAAAATAATATTACTTTACTAGATATATTCTTCATTCAGTCATACAGATTTAAAAATCATTAAATTATGTAACGCTAATTATGATTTTTAAAATTAAATCAATTTGACAATTTTAATTAGATCATTCTCGAATTTACGTACTTAATTTATTTTTCTAATAAATATATAAACACCCATATAACATTTCACACTCTAGCAAATGTTAATGGAATTATTAAAAAGACTTATTACTCTATAATGTCATCATAACGTCTTATATAATTGCAAATTAAGAGAATACTACTAGCAAATCTGAAACAGATATCAGTATCACAAAGACAATGGAATAGTACAAGCGGTCTCTTTGAGTGCTTTATTTGAGTGATTTCATATGAAGAAAAAATTACCTGTGAAGGAATTTGACCATTAGACTTGCCAATGAAATTGAAGATCACTTGAAGTAAACCATCGAATGTCACTGACCTCAAACGAGTTCTTAGTCTCAACTGGTCCAAATGAAAAAAAAACACTAAATAAGAAATATAAGTCTACTGTAAAATAAGTAACATCAAGCTGTGTGAGGTTTGTAGTTTATAAGTCCTCCACACCCGCTATTTATACTGTTTTTAACAGAACGTCACACCGTGGAGATTAAATTACATTTGAAAATTGTTAAAATCGACACAATTATGTTTATAAATTTAATTAGTCATTGTACATTTTCTACGTCGCGGATGTCATAAATAAGCGCCTCAAACTTTGCTTAACAATGACTACTCTGTGTCTGACTCTCATCTGAAAAAATGTAGATGAATCCGCTTTCTTGTTGTTTTGCTCCTCCGTTGTGACTTGCTGATAGCAGAATGTTTCGGCCAATGCACCAAGTCAACATTTGCCAAATCCAGATGCAAAGGGTAAGAAAATGAGTTATCCCTTGTGTTGTAATTAACCACTTGTCTCTTCGAATCAGTAAATGATATAACAAAGTGCTTGAACACATTCTACACTGCTAACAGTTTTAATAGCAGATTTATTCAATATGCCACCTGCAAGTGAACCCGATTTCTTTAAACGTCATGGGATCATAGGAAAGTATCTCTGTCCTCCAAACTGACTGCCTTTTTCAACGTCAAAGAGGGACAATTGCATTTCAGTGAAAATGCCGTTTTGCATCAACAACAGCAGGTTTTCCTGCCTATTGGTTGTTCTTGCAATGGTTCTGTTGTATTCCATTGAAAACTACCCCCATATTACCAGAAAATAGAGCTGTATTGGCCTGAAAAAATAGCGAGTATGTGAAGTATTTCTGTCGTTTAAGTCATAAGCTCCAGCAGATGAACAAATGGCTGAGCTATTTGAATATGGTTGTTGTAGAGCTTTGTAACTCCCACCACAAGTAGTTTGCATTTGTTGCCGGGAAGTCAGTCTGATAAGTCCCTCAGACAGAACAAAACTTACACATGTTCCAACTGTTTTGTTGGGACTTGATTTTTTTTCTTACTTGACTAGAAAAGACCCAATTGTATCTTGTCAATATTGAAATAACATGAATATGTTTTGAACATATACAATATGAACAATGTTTTTTTAGAGATTAAAAAGTCATCTCTTAACCTTCAATTAATCTGCACACGAGATAAAAAAAAAAAGTCATTGAACTTTTTAGTTTTGGGATATATACTAAATTGGAATGATTGAACTTCTAAGTCTTAATACGTAAATCAAAACTCCTTGTGGAAACCAGTATCACTTCAGTCATCGGTCAAAAGTAAAACGAAATTATCAATTAGTTAAGAGAGAGAAACATTTTTGTTAGGATAATGTATAAAATAAAATTTTAGGGTATTGACAGGTTAATTTTTTAAATGACTATGACGGGGTATAACTTGCATTTACACCTATAAACAAAGAATTTATTTGCAATCTATGCATGCGTTTTCTACTCATTAACATAATTATTACAATATTATAATTATATAATATATTATGTGATTATAATTTAGAACTCATTTGTTTACATTAGAACGCAAAATATATTTTGTTCTAATAAATTAAGTATACATTATTCAAAACAAAAAAATTCGACGAAGCGAACGGGAGAATGTTTGGAATATCTATCCACAAACTCCTTCAAAATAAGCTTAATCAAATGACTTAAGTTTAATAGTGTCATTGCCAGATTAATACTAAATGTATAAGTGTCTTTTCACAGGTTGTATTTTATTATTTTATTCATTTATTAGCAACTTAATTTTAACTTTAATGCATTTTAAGAGAAGCTGAAAGAATTTGTAACATTGTATTTAACTTGAATTTGTTTGGTAAGGCAATCAGAAGGTTTGGTAATGTATTTGTTTTTTGCAAGAAAAGAAAAAAAAAAGAAAATATACTGGCAATGCGAAAAGAGTAGAAATTTACTGGTAAGCACCCAGTTAATTCCGATTATTTGTAGGTGTGTTCTTTTAACAAGAGTGTTCTCGCCTCTTTGCTCAAACTTAGTCTGATTAAAATCAAACCATATACTAGCTTTTTGATTCTGATGGTCGCGTATTCTTTAATGATACATGTTTGACAATAACAAAGTTACATGATATCTTTTCACAATATAGTTAATATTCGGTATGTACTAACGAACACACTTTTGATACAAGCAATTAGAAACAAGGACATATAGAAACATCATATTATAGTATGTCTAGTTACCTGGTTTACTAGCTTTGAATAAGGGCAGCCTCACAAGGAATCACATAAGGCAAAACGTGTTTATGCAAATATAATAACTACATGTATATCGAACAAATATGTACACAATATTGCAGTCAGTATATACATACAGTCATTGGGGATATTACAGATTACTTTTTACATCTTGAATGCAAATTAAACTATGTAAATAAAAGTGTTAAAATGTTTGGCATTAACAGAAAGGAGATTGTGCCAAGAAACAAATATATGTTACGGTTCAGGTGAGCTAAAAATAAGTTAGCAAACTGATTATAACTTGCATTTTATGATTATTTTTGAGACTATATAATGCATTTCAATAGACTATGTATTCACTTTTGACCTAAAATTGATATTCTGCTGGCTGGATTTTTTTTTTAGCTTTTTAAAGGACTAGTCTTTAAGGTATACTTGTAAAAACTTACGGCTCAAGTACAGAATAACACACAAGTAGTTCTTACGTCAAATAATTATTGCGTAATGATACTAAAACGATTATCTAAATAATTAATCGGGTTAGACAATATTGACGTGTAAACGGTAGTTCTTTTTAATTACTGTTATAATTGTTTAATCATAAAAGGATGGTTTGGTAATTTTTTTATGTTTTTTACGATTAAGGAAAAAAACAAGAGGCCCATGGGCCTTATCGGTCACCTGAGTAACTGCATTGTGGCTGTGGCAATGTACATTCAAATGCATTATAATTACAAGGCTAATGAAATCATTTTTAATAATCTGGGATTGTTTAATCCAATAAACTTTCAAAATTCTAAAAAAATTATTTAAAAATTTTAGCATAACATACAGTGACATAACTGAACAAATCTTAAGTACAAAAAAAATAATCGGTCGAAATTACACCACACTACCCTATATAATCATTAGGGCCCCGCCCTAACACCAGAACCCCTGACCCAGGGGCCATAAAATTCACAATTTTGAAAGAGGCATTTTTCTTATCATTACTATGTACTTAGTTAATCTGCTTAATAATATATTATCCAGGAGAAGAGGAGAACATTTTTGAAGAATTAATGCATTTTCTCTATATAATCATTAGAGCCCCGCCCTAACACAAGAACCCCTGACACAGGGGTCATACAATTCACAATTTCAAAAGAGGCATTCCTCCTCATCATAACTATGTACTTAGTTCATCTGCCTAATATCCAGGAGCAAAGGAGAACATTTTTGAAGAATTAATGCATGTTCACTATATAATAATTAGAACCCCGCCCTAACACCAGAACCCCTGACAAAGGGGCCATGAAATTCACTATTTTGAAAGAGCCATTCCTCCTCCTCATAACTATGTACTTAGTTCATGGGCTTAATACCCAGGAGCATAGGAGAAGACCTTCAAAGAATAAATGCATTTTCACTATATAATCATTAGAGCCCCTCCCTAACACCAGAACCCCTGACCCAGGGGCCATACAATTCACAATTTTAAAAGAGGCATTCCTCCTCATCATAACTAAGTACATTGTACTTTGTTCATTGGTTAAATACCCAGGAGCAAAGGAGAAGATTTTTAAAGAGTTAATGCATTTTCACTATATAATTATTAGAACCCCACCTAGAGCCAGAACCCCTTACCCTGGGGCCATGAATTTCAAAATTTTGGTAGAGAGCTTAATGCTTATTACAATCATGCCAGCAGTTTGACTGCTTGATGTCCAGGAGTAATGAAGAAGATTTTTTAAAGATTGCATTAATTTTGATGGTTTTAGCCCCACCCCTCAGGCCCCAGAGGGGCAGAGACAATGAATTTCACAATTTTTACTCCCCTTCATCCATAGATGCGATATGCCAAATTTGGTTGAAATTGGTTAAGTGGTTCCAGAGAAGAAGCTAAAAATGTTCAAAAGTTTACGACCGACGAACGACGTACGACGAACAACGACGGACAAAAACATATAGCAATAAGTCACCTGAGTGACTCAGGTAACCTAAAAAGGCGATCTGATATTGATTTTTAGTTGATCGATATTACCCATGACTGTCGAAATTGTCAACTTTTACTCAAATCTCATTAACCATATTTTTCTCTTTTAATAATACAAGTATCATATTACAATAAACATATCTTTTATTTAAAACAAAATATTCCATATCACAAAAAAAACTTTTGGTACATGAAAGTTTACAAGACTGAAACGTGATGGTTAATTTCTAAATGGTACTACTTTAATCTCTACAGGAACGGAGGAACTTCTAAAAATAAATAAATAAAGTATGTGTAGCTTAGTGTATATGTAAAAATATCATTTGATAGTCATGGCATAAAAAATTACGCCCTTCGGAGATTCTTTAAACATGTACGTATTGATTTTAGAAACTTAGGGTTTTTTCTCCACGCGTTATTTTTTCCCATTAATGAGAATAAATAATACGAAATTTGCTTAAAATGATTTACGTTACCAACCGACTCACCTTTTTCTAGAAACGTGAATTGCTTGATCAGAGGCACGAACCACAATAACATAGGTCAAGTCTCTTGAGATTTTGCCAATGCAAATGAGAGATGCTTTCTTCTCCGAGGGCTTCTGTTGTATTTTAAATTTTCCATCCCCGTTATTTGACACACTTTGTATTTCAAACACAAGGTCACCATCAGGTCCAAAATCATTATCACTTGCCGAAACCTTAAGCAAGATAAATGGCAATTACTTTTTTTTAAAATCAGTGCAGAGAAATATCTACCTTTACATTAAAAGTGATTTGAAATACACAAATTCTTTTCACTTTGTCTGTGTAGAGGGAATAAAACTTACATAAACTAGTTATTTCGTATCATAACCAGAGGAAAAAATTAAGAATAGAACTTAAAAAATCATGATATAATTGATTTGAATTTTAAAATTTACCTCTATAAGCGGTTGATTATTGGCGGAATAGTCCCCTTCCATCACGTTAACAAAATACAGAGGTGCGCTAAAGATTGGTGCATTGCTGTTCAGTTCACACGTCCTGTTGCTGGATAGACAACAGAAATCCTCCACGATAACAAATACAGTGGTTTTACCGCTACGGGCAGGGTTGGTTTTGTCCGTGGCTTTTACTTCCAGCTAAAACGAAATGTTTAATGCAAGCATCTCCATATTCCATTCAATTTTGTGAAACAATGCAAAAATAAACACTGTATGCATTAAACATGATTTCTGTTTATGTGGTGGTTTTAAATTCTATTGCCGTAATGCTATATTTAAATTTCTTTTACAGTTACATGATTATACCTACATATGCATGTTAAGGTCAATGTCTAGTAAATGAATTCAATAGTGTTTTTTTTGGTGCTAGAACCATTATGAAGTCATAATTGATTTGATGATTTCCCCGTATTTTACGGCTTTAAAGGAATTTTATCGAAAATAAAACAGTTTCTTCGCATTCTTTATCAAATCATTGAAAAAGTAATACCGATACCTATATTGAATTTGACATCACTTTAAAGAGGTCAAAAGCTTGTTTAATGCCGTTTGTGGAGAGACTATAGGCCTTATAGATATATGTTTTTAGTCAACAATGGACAAAACTCCAAGATTTGTTACTTATTTCCTTCATATTACATAGAAATTGACTGTTAAAAACATGATTTTTTATCGTGTTTATCAGAAATTTAAGCCCCGGTACACCCTATCAAACAAAGCTATGGTTATAAAGCATCATTGAAAGAATTTATAACCTGAAATTCATTAACCTCGTCTTTTATATGTATTATATCTTGACCTTAAATAATTATAAATCAAGCCTTGAGTTTGACCGAGCTCACGCCCGCTCAATTTCATTGTGTTTAAAGGTTTAAAAGGGTGCCATCATGTTCTACATACGTTGTACATGTATTACATTTATCAAAGTATGATAGTACTGGAAAGCGGTTAGCAAGCTTGTTTTCATGTTGTTGTGAATACATGCGTTAAGATTTCATTTTGATGCACTATGGAGTTTCATTACAAGTTTCATCATTAAAGTTTAAGCTTGAAGTTTGTATCGTGAAGTTGTGGTTAACCAGGTAGGATGCATATCGGCTTTCTCCTGAAATACTACCCAACATTCTCAAACGTATCTTGAATTTGATTTATATTGTTAACTGTAATGTACATGTTCTTAAAATTTATATGATAAATTCAGAGGAAAGTACAGTTTGTTATATTCGCTCAAGTAAACGCTGAATAAAAACTCCAAAACGAATGAAAAAATCAACAAGTTGTATTTTAAAATCGGTACATGATATTTCAATGTAAACCGAGTTTCGGAGTTCCAATACAACAACTTGATAACGTGCGGAAGATCCAGCACGGACAGTCCGATGTAATACTGTTCACAAAATCGATACTAAAGTACAGAAATCCAACATAGTGAAACCGACATCACACACTCGACTATCGTGCGGGGTTCCAGCTCAGTTAGGCAATCACGACACACTTTTTACTAACGTGCGGGGATCCAGCACAATTAGCCCAACCGTTCTCGGGTACCTGTAAACTGCAAAACGAAATCGAAACGAACTGAAACGAAACGAAATCGAGCGAAAAAAACCCGAAACTACTCGAAACAAAACGAAACAAAAAATCGAAACGAAACAACCAACAAAACGAAACGAAACCAACGAAACGGAATTAAACAAAACCTGAAGAAACTCAAAATCAAATATGACTACATAAAAGTGAAAATAAATTCATTGGAATAAAATTTTAAACCAAAAATATATCAGCCTGTATGTTTCAGATTGCCGTTGTAAATTCTTAAGCCGCTTACCCGGTATTTGCAAAAAATATATAATAATGTAAATAACTGATGTACATTTAATATATTTTGTGCTTCTAATTGTAAATGTGGTTACATGTACCTGTATGATATACCTTAAGAACTTATCAGCGACATATCAAAGTGCACGTATATACGCACTGAAGTTTGTGGAGAGAGAGAGAGAGAGAGAGAGAGAGAGAGAGAGAGAGA
>WFKH01007768.1:41887891-41928013 GCA_016163765.1 Magallana hongkongensis
ATTTCCAACTTTAAAGTTGATTTTTCCAACTTTAGTCTTCTGTTGTTCTTACGATAAGTTTTTTAAATTTCAGACGAATTTCTTTTAATAAGTGATCTTTATTAACGCCATGTAGATACAAATTCCAAGACTTTGTTTTGATCTTAATTTTCTCTTAGTGTGCTTCTTTTTAATCCTGCATTTATTTAACGACACCCTCTTGTTTTACATATTAAGATAACATTTATTTGATTCAAAATTATTTCGATATCTGATATCTGATATTGTATACATTTAAACGTTTTAATTTTATATATTTATATGAAAACTTCTAGTTCAGACATATACAACAATAAGTTTATGCCCAGTTTGCCTGTCATATAATGTATACTGTTATATTTACAAGAAATAAATTCAAACAAAACAGTTGGAATTTCCAAGATTAAAGATGGAAAAATCAACTTTAAAGTTGGAAATTCCAACTTTAATCTTGAAATTTCCAACTTTAAAGTTGGAATTTCCAACTTTAAAGTTGGAAAAATCAACTTTAAAGTTGGAAATTCCAAGCGTTAAGTTGGAAAAATCAACTTTAAAGTTGGAAATTCCAAGATTAAAGTTGGAAAAATCAACTTTAAAGTTGGAAATTCCAAGATTAAAGTTGGAAATTCCAAGATTAAAGTTGGAATTTTAAAGAAAAAAAAATTATAGTGTGGCACTAATACGCTTCCGTATTATACATAAAACAATGTAGAATTTTTATATTTATCTGGAAACTTCATACCAACTTTCTTTAAGATCATGAAATGAATTTAAAAATGGTTACACAGAATAGTTTGGCAGAATTCATGCTTTTTTAAAGGGGAATCATCGTTGTTGTTAAAAACTGCCTCCTTGAAGCAAAATTAATTTGATGTTAAGTCAGAATTTTTTTTTTAAACTGCCATTCAAAAAGACTTATTTT
This sequence comes from Magallana hongkongensis, assembly GCA_016163765.1. Classification (NCBI taxonomy): domain Eukaryota; kingdom Metazoa; phylum Mollusca; class Bivalvia; order Ostreida; family Ostreidae; genus Magallana; species Magallana hongkongensis. The sequence continues at coordinate 41,888,832 of WFKH01007768.1, forward strand.
TTTAAATCTAACTTTTGGGGGGGGGGGGAAAAAATAATTACCTACGAAATTTAAAAACAGTTTCAATGTAACTTTGGATTTTCCTTGAATTTCAAGTATATCTTTCTTTAATGCTTCAACTTTCTCTTTTGGAATGAAAATTAATGTACTAACTGAATCTATACCTAAACCCAAAACCACAATATAAGTTGTTGAACCCTCAAATTTAATTTCTTTGTTCAATTTAGCCAACAATTGGTCTTTATTTTCTGAAGCTGACACCATATTTTTACAAGATACATGACCCCTAGGACCCATGTAATTCAATGAAAAACCAAATGTAAACCCATGTAAAAGCTGATCTTCTACAGCTTTTGTTTGGATAGTTTTGTAACAAAGTTTTTAATGCAGAAAGATTGACTGCGGTGAAACCTAAATCCCAAAGACATGGATCATTATTGACGAAATGGCCTCGGAAATCTAGTCACATGAGGATTGGCATTGCCTTGTTGGCTGACACTGTGGGAAACCTTTTTGACATATATACTAGTATTATGGGTGGTTTGATTATTGGAACAGGTAATGGGGGGGGGGGGGGGGGTTGACCGCATTTAAGACAAGTATGTGAAAATCTACAGTCTCTTTTGAGACAGGAACCCCTCAAATTGAAATCATTACAGCGCTTGTGCTGGTGCAAGCTAGAAGCAGGCTTCCGTTCAGGCACGTATACCTGACCTATATATATAAACCACAATTCTGCGTCAATGTTTTCCCAATTAATCAAAGGGTTCTTTGCCCTTCTTAACCGAAACTGTATGTCATGGTCCCTCCCCCCCCCCCCCCCCCATTGTTGTGGAGTGTTGTGGGGCGTGATGCAGCTAGTCTTAGGGAACTTATATACTTGATTATACCCTGGACATGCTGAAGGAAGTTTTTCAGATATATAGCAGCAAAAATCAAAAATGCATCTGCCCATTCGGAAATGGAAGCTATTTTCTTATCTTTTGATTTGTTTGTAATTTTAATTTGACCATCTTCTAATACAAGAAGCTGCTGAGTTTCAGCTGCAGGGTCTAAATGCAATAACTTTGCTAGGTCAATGTATTAATTATTCCAAATTTTTTCTTGTGTTGTCAATGGAACATTAGTACCAAGAACAGATGTAATGCTTACAAGGGGATTAATATGAGTACAGTGTTGAGCCACCAGCGGTGATGTTACAGTAGACATACTGGTTCCTTGCGGCTGACCGAGTTGAGGCTCTAACACAGGCATAGTTGACATTTGTGCAGCAGGCGGCGAGCCAGACATTTCACAGGCAGTCGGGGCGCTGCTTGTAATTTGGGTATTGTTGAGGACACTTGAAGTCGGAGCTTGGTCTTTGACCAGGGTGGAACCTGTTGCACGTGCTTGGTCTGTGGCTAGCGTGGTTTGTGCTGATCGTGCAGGTTTCGCATAAGGGGCTTTGTTTTGGATCGCCGAGACGATCCCGCTATCAGTATTCCAGTGCTCATTCTCTTGCAATTGAACAAGAAAACTCACTGATCAAATTTGATTTTTTCCGCTCCTCAAACTTTCTTTTGTTTCTCTTTCTCGGCCAAGAATTGAAATAAAAAGGCCAAGAGCGCATGCTCGGGAATAAATAAATTATCATGTCATGATGTATAGATAATTTTTTTTAGATTTTAATTACACTGTCTAGTTTATTCTCAATAACTGTATTTATCTTTAAGGTATAAATTTGATTATCTGTAGGGTTTTAAATATTTTCCAAAGTAATCCTATTATATGAGGGAAAAAAAGAAACATCGTGTTTACTTGAAAGGAAGTACAAGCGCAGAAATTAGAGTTATTGTTTACTCAGGATTTGAGTTGTCAAATCCGGATTGTTATAAAGCTCAATGTCATGAGTAAAATTTGTTCTCAAACTAACTATTTATTAAATGACTTATTATTGACATAACATTCGATATTTTTACTATATTATGGAATTAGACTCATACAAAAATAGACTTGCAGCAAAACAGAGGAAATTCGGACTAAATTTTTCTGATTCTGTTTTCCACTAAAACATTTTTAGCAGCACTATAATAATAAAAGATATTGATTTTTTTGTTAGTCAATGTAATTTGGCATGTTTTGTGTTGGTTTTATCTCACTTATTCTTCATGATATTCGCAAAGCACACGACGGAAAAAATTGAAAATGCTTAAAACATAAGAAGACATCAAATATCAAAATTTTAATCATTGACGTCATATAAATTTAATGCCAGCAGAATAAGGTCAATATATGTAGTTTAGGACTATAAATGTTTTAGTGTTATCATCATTTAGGAATCAAAAATGGTAAAGTTTACAAAACTGATAGAGGAAATGCGGAAATTCGGACCGGATATTTTTTAAAATTGTTGTTCAAAACCTAATGCTTTGTATCTATTTAGCTACACCGCCCTTCATACTGTATTAAATAGTAAACAGTATCATTTTATGTGAATAAATGAAGTTTATGTCTAAACCGATTGAAATTCAGCATCCAAAATAAGACAGCGTGTTATCTTAGACTTCAACTCAGATGATCGACTAAGATTGAAAAAGTAACATTACGTAAATTTTTAAATGCCATCATTCCTTCACAAATTCAGTTCGCTGAAATTTTCTCATTTCAACATGTAGCCTTCATATTTAAAAAAAAAATTATTAAAGATTTTTTTAATAACTGATTTTCAAAAAATACTTTCACAACCAAACTTATGGTTTCCCAGTTATCTCCCTTGGAAGAGAACCCGGCCTGGTTGTTACCAACTTTCCTCAACGTAAGTCAATACTCAGCTTCAGGTCTGAGGTTTGACCTCATATTGATGCACTTTTTATTCAAAGATATGAGTTGAGGACCGAATCGAGTAATATGAAAATGTTGATGATTGCGAGCCCAGGCTCTTCATTTGAACAGACGTGTTAGTCCATCACCTAAGAAGGCCTTGAAGGTAAATGCTGCGGACGATGACGACGGAAAAAACGACAAAAGACACTATATTTTGATTTTAAAAAGTTTTAATTTTTTCAGCTTCTATAATTCTCTCAAAATGTTTGGAAATAAAAAGATAATCTTTTTTGCCTTGCTTCTATAAAAATAATTAGATGCAATTAACTACCATTGACTTTAATAATACACAAGCCATTTTTTCGATTTATTGATGAAAAATAATGTATTTTTTTTTCAGAATAATGAAGGTTAAAATATAATATAATGTCTTTTAGTGAAATAAAGGGATATATATATATATATATATATATATATAACACAAACTAAAACAGCGATGTATGATCAAATGAGACCACTTTAACTTCTACTGGAACAGATGAACTTCTACAAAAGAAAAGATATCAAATAAATAAATATAATTATTTTTTGAATATGTTTCATACTGTTAAATTTTCAAACCTTGGTATAACTCGTCATCTATACTGTTCAGAGAATTCAAGATTGTTATCGAGCAGAGACAAAGACTTTCTGAAAAAAAAACATTATGTTTGTAAGAGATGGTTTACATAATCTAGTACACACCTTCTTCTAGAAATGTTCGTTGCCTGATCAGTTACTCAAACAATTATAACATATGTGACACCTCTTGAAACGAGGCCATTGCATATGATAGATGCTTTCTTTTCTTTGTTATTCTGCTGAATTGTAAACTTTCCATACCCGTTATTGGATAAACTTTGTATTTCAAATACTAAGTCACCATCGGACCCAAAATCTTGGTCACTGGCTGATACATTCAACAGTATAAAGGTTTTCTGAAGAAGTAATTCAGTATCTTTGTCAATTATCAAAACTGTTTTAATAACGCTATAACAAACAAGGCACTACAATATCTAGTAAACAAATATGGCAATGGCTTGATATATCATGAAATAATTGCACTTTGTTTTAGTAGATATTGAAGTTTTGAAAATATGGTACCTCTATAAGAGTCTTAGTATTTGTTGAATAGTCGCCTTCCATCATATTGACAAAATACAGAGGTGCGCTAAAAATCGGTGCACTGCTGTTGAGTTCACTCGTCCTGTTGTTGGAAAGACAACAGAAATCCTCCACGATAACAAATACAGTGGTCCTTCCAGTACGGGCAGGAAGGTTTTTGTCATTAGCAATGACGTCTAGCTAAATAGCAGAATACAATAAATCTTGATACAACTATGTTTAGTGTTATTTTATGTGATTGTTATTAATGTTTTATTTTAACAATAAAATAAGAACAATGTGTTTGCATTAACTAATCAAAACAAGTTAAATATGAGAAGCGTTACGTAAAAAAAACGTTTTGGATGTTTGCGAATTTATTTGAGGGTGCCGATTTGTATGAATATTCATTTTATACATCAGTATAATTGCAAAATAGAGAGAGAGAGAGAGAGAGAGAGAGAGAGAGAGAGAGAGAGTGTCTTGGGGGGGGCATTTAATGATAGGTGAAAACAATCTTATTTAGTATCTGATAAAAATTATTTGTTCCATCAGTCAGCATCCTTTTCGTTGTTATTATCCCATTACCTATATCCATTTTAAATATGTTTAATCCAGACGATGGTAGAGAATTAACACTTTCAAACAAAACATTCTGAAAAAGAAAAAAACTAAGATTGCAATGTAAATTCAGCAACACTTAATTGAATGTGGATTTTAAAAACCTTCTTAGATAATTTTATAACGTAGATGGGGGTCGCCAATTGTCAAGTATGATTACGCACATCATGAGTTTGATATTAATTTAACAATAAATTACAATTTTACTTCCAATGTTTATTATCAGAAGAAGTTGGAATATACGTTTATTTATCTTTGCCGTATTACCCACCTCATTGACTAACACGTAAAAAAAAGAGTAAAAATGGTTTATAACTCTAACCAATTCTTTTGATCAAAGAGTTTACCCTCAACAGTCTTTAACATTATATTAAGGTCAAGATCTAGTTAATGAAAGATGCCTACAGGTTTATGGAATTTAGGAAATAAATTCTTTGAATGATGCTTCATAAAAATAGCTGTGTTTGATAGGGTGTACCGGGGCTTAAATTTTTGGTAAACACAATGAAATATCATCTTTTTAACTACCAATTTCTATGAAATATGAAGGAAATAAGTAACATATCTCGGAGTTTTGTCTATTTTTGAAGTATATCTAGATTGCCTACAGTCTCTCCAAAAACGGCATTAAACAAGCTCTTGACCTCCCTTTTAAAATAATGTCAAATTGAATGTAGGTATCGGTAATACTTTTCCATTGATTTAATATAGAATGTCAAGAAACTGTTTCATTTTCTACATAATTCATATAAAGCCATAAAGTACGGGAAAAAGCTTTAACAAATCAATTATGACGACATAATGGTTTTAGCACCAAAAACACACCCTGAAATCATTTACAAGATCTTTACCTTGAACATTAAAATAGTTTTTGTTTAGTTAAGGTGGTTAGATCCAAAGTTGGTTTGTATTTTGGTTTTTTTTTTGGGGGGGGGGGGGGGGGGGGGGGTTTTGTTTATATTTTTTTTCGTTATCCACAGACCCTTCCTTACTCGAAGTAAAAATAAAAATGGGGGTCTATATGCTTACATCGACTCTTCGGTGCATTTGCATTTGACATTACCTTTCTGCACTGAAAGTGCACGTTTGCAGATAGATTGCCTTTTTCTATATTATTCTTTATCGGAATGAGTCACGACACCATATACATATACAAACTTACTCTATATAAGATAAAGAAAATTCAAAATAATTTAAAAAGAAAAAGTTCCATTTTATACCACGTAATGAATTAGAGCACTAATAAAATGCCGTTTAAGCACAAAAAGATTCAGTTAGCAAAACATACTTAAAAGTCTCAAAGTTTTACTTAAATTACATCAGACTGGTTAGAAAAAAATCATAAATTCAGAATATAATATCAAAAGCAGGGGTCAATGTTATTTATTTTTTATATGTCTAGAAATGAGTTAATTTTAGGCAAACATTGAGAGTTGTTTTTTACTGACCTTTAAGAAATATTTGCTATATGTGCTAAAATATGTTAAAAGAAATCATAAAAAAAATGTTGAAATATGTTCTTCGAAACATTATGAAGATATCACAATCTGCATTGAAAATAGAAAAGCTAAACTTACTATACTCCAAAAATATTGAAACAAGAAAAATGTTAATTCTTCTTGAAAAGTTCCGTTAAAAAATATAGTTCCTCACTTAACTCAGATAATAATAACTTGAATAAGTTATTTTACTAAATATAGATTATTTGGCAGCGTAGAATATAAATGTATCGTTATATTGAATATATAATACAGAATTTGCAGAATAGAAGTGAACACAAATATCTGCTTAAATGCGGAGGAACGAACCTTTTAGTGTAATTGAGTATTAAACTCATAACCGAATATAAACAAACTGCTAGATTAAACGAGGGAACAAGGGTTTTTTAAGAAACCAAGGATGCCAACTTCCTCAACACTTCCACCAAATAATTACTATGAAAAAGTACTCGTCAACCAATATGATTTTGAAATGACCTTTCTGTCATTATCTAAACTACCTATGATGTAGGGTTTATTAATTATTAATTACTCATTGAATTACTCCATGAAAATTCATTAGCGAACTAATAACATACATTACTTTCTCCCACCGCAAGAACCTGGATCACACTTCTGCCGACTGGTGTGGTTTCTGGTAGTTGACCTGCATAAAGCGATTTTGTGAACTCTATCAAAATCGATGTGCGGATAACACCGATTGTCACTGAGGCTGTAGCCAAGTTCGGAGGATTCAAGTTGTCAAACGCTACCACTAGAAACTGTGATGTTCAAACGAAAACGTTAATATCATATCTAATATACAATTACAAACAAACAACAGAAATAAAAATTAAATAAACAGAAAAAAGGATGCTGAAAACGTTTCCAGGTACAATATCAAGGAATTATTCCTTGATGAATTACTACTTTTCATCTAAAATATGTATATTGCATTCAGTTAAAGTGTTACAACACTATATATCGCTGTTGATAAAACGACGTCTACCACAGCCGTTTACAAACAATTTTTTTTGTTTATTCAATCTTGTGCAGAAACTGCAACATCTTTGGGGGGTTTTTAAATCAAAATTCACATTCAGTTTCTATAATAACTTCTTCAAGACGGTTGTTTTCCACCGAAATATTAGCTTATATTTAAACAAGCAAGATTACTCAACCAATTTTTTTTTCAGAAAAAAGTGGTACGTAAACGTATAGACTCAGTCTTCAAAATGCAAGTTGGTCAATGATTAAAAAAAAATTCGTGTGATTTCAATTCCAATTTCCAGGAAGGGTTGTAACTTAAACCAACTGAGCGATTATAACCCGATTTTTTTAAGTAGATACATGTATTTATTTCATAAAAAAATCTTACTATATAAAAAGTCAGCCTGGATCCTTGGTGAGCTCAAGCTTGACACTGACTCGGCCAGATAATGGATCTAATAAACTATTTAAAAAATCGCACTTTTTCCTCTCATTTAAGCAATTGTGAAATCAAACCTAGTTAATATTTATATAGTTAACAAGACGCAAATGGGTCATATCGCTCGCCTTAGCGATTCTCTATCAAGGTATTCAAACAAGAGGTCCAAGGGTCACATCACTCTCTTGAGCAACAATAGCCATAACTAATTAAATCTGTTTCATGCTATCAAATACAAAACAAATGGACAAATAAGTAGAGTAGATCTTGTTAAAAAAGATTTTTCAAATTTCTCCACAAAAATTAAACATATCTAACCCTTTTGTTGTTTCAATTTTTGAAAGGAATATGCTTCCACACAAGTTTTATCTTTTATCGCCAAATATAACGTTTTATAAGAGGAAGTTCTTTCAAAGATTTTACCCTTTTTAAAGATTTATTAATTCCTATGTAAAAATTTAACACCCCTATTTGGCCCCCTCAAATCCCCGGGAATCATAATTTGAGAAAACCTTAATCTACACTACCTTAGGATGTTTCCACACAATATTCACTTTTCTGGCCAAATGGTTTTTGAGAAGATTTTAAAAATGCAAACATTTTAAATAAATCTAACTTGTATTCACTTAAAAGAGGGTGTGGTCCTTACAAATTTGAATTCCCTTTATTTAAGGATGCTTTGTGCAAAGTTTGGTTAAAATTGGCTCAGTAGTTTTGAAGAAGTCATAATATTAAAAGTTTACAGATGGACAGACGGACTGACGCCGGACAATGAATGATCAGAAAAGGTAAATTGAACTTCAGCTCGAGTAAGCTAAAAAAAAATCAAGAGCTTATGGGCCACACCGCTTACCTGATCAACAACAGCCATAATAAAATCAGTTTTAAAGAGTCATATACAAAATATCTGGACAATTTAGTAGAATAGATACTGTATAAAAATATTCTCAAATATTTCTTCAGATATTCTTATGTTAAACATTGAGCCCCTTTTGTAACAGGATGATTTCAATATAACATAATGTCATATTACATACTGAGCATTGCAGTTCTAAGGAAGATCTTAAAGAATTGTTCATATACACAGTATATATAAACCTACATCAACCTTTGAACCCCTTGTGTGCACCAAGAATTGTCCAAGGGCTGCAGTCTAAACAATTGAGAATCAACAATATGCCAAGATGCTTGCATTTAAGTAATACCATATAGATAACATATAACTTTATAAAAATAATCTTTTTTTTCCAATGTGAAATTAGAGCCCCTATTGTGGCCCCATCCTACCCCCGATGATCATGATTTTGACAAACTTAATTCTACTTTACCTGAGGATGCTTTAACTAAAGTGACAGCGTTTCTTGGCAAAAGGTTTTTTAGAAGAATAGTTTTATTAAAGATTTTCTCATCTGTAAATATTCAATCCACCCTATTGTGGCCCCACCCTACCTCCAGAAATCGGGGTTTAAACAAACTTGAATCTACACTATCTGAGGATGCTTTACCAAAATTACAATTGTTTTGGCCAATTGATTTTTAAAAAGAAAGTTTCATGAGATTTTTTCTCTATATATAATCTATGTAAAAATTCAACCCCTCATTGTGGCCCTACCCTACCCCCGGGGATCATGATTTAAACAAACTTGAACCTACTTTATCTGAAAATGCTTCCACAAAAGTAACAGTTTTTCTGGGCCAATTGTTTTTGAGAAGAAGATTTTAAAGATTTTTCTCTTTATTCCTATTTAAAAATTCAACTCCCACCATTGTGGCTCAACCCTACCCCCATGGATCTTGATTTGAACAAACTTAAATCTACTTTACCTGAGAATGCTTCCACAAAAGTAACAGTTTTTCTAGGCAAATGGTTTTTGAGAAGAAGATTTGAAAATTCCTATGTAAATATTCAACCCCCCCCCCCTAACAGTGGCCCCTCCCTACCCCCAGGATTCATGACTTGAACAAACTTCAATCTACTTTACCTGAAAATGATTTCACACAAGTTACAGCTATTCTGGCCGTTTAGTTTTTGAGAAGACGTTTTTTTAAAGACTTTTCTCTATACATGTCTATGCAAAATACTACACCTCTCCCATTATGGCCCCACTCTAACCCTGGGAATCATGAATTGTACAAACATGAATCTACACTACCTATGGATGTTTCTACACAAGTAACAGCTTTTCTGGTCAATTTAATTATGAGAGGAATATTTGAAAAGATTTTTCTCTATATATTCCTACAAAAAAAACTTGACCACAACACCCCCCCCCCCCCATTGTGGTCTTATCCTATCCCCGGAGATCATGATTTGAACAAACTTGAATCAACACTACATGAGGATGCTTTTACACAAGTTTCAAATTTTCTGGCCAAATGGTAAGAAGATTTTTTAAAAATACCAACAAATTTTCAATAATTCATTATTATCTCCTCTTAAAGGAGAGAATGGCCGTTCATTTTTAAAAAAAACATGAATCCCTTTCACCCAATAATTCTTTGTGCCATGTTTGGTTGAAATTGGCATAGTGTTTCTTTAAAAGAGGTCAAAAATGTAAAACGGTTACAGACGGACAAACAGACAGATAGACGGACGGACGCCGGACAAAAGGTGATCAGAAAAGCTCATTTGAGCTTTAAGCTCAGGTGAGCTAAAAACCCAAGGAATACACAAGATGAATGGTCATCTTTAAGCTTGCCTCAAAGGTAGCTTACATATCCTTAAAGGTAGACTTAATATGATCTTTAAACCACCTTTAAGCTATCTTTTAGTCTCAATACTGCTTAAAGGTGGCGCTTAAGGGGACTTAAAGAAGAGTTAGGATGGCTGTCATGTCCTTTAAGACAACATAAAGACAATCTTTTAGCAACATATCATTCAGTTAAGAATAACTTTCTGGCCCTTAATGTCCAAACATCTTAAAGCTGTCTTTAAGCTATTTACACAGTTTGAAGAGAGTGTAAATTCCTCTTAACAAGTGATTAAATGCTACTTCACGGTAGCTTAAAGAAGTTTGGACATTCAGGACCTATAAGCTTTAGCTTATAAACAACCTAAATGTGGCTTAAAGAGCATACATGTATACAATAAAGAAATGTTTGCTGCTTGTACAAAGAAAGTTGATATTCTGAAACTTACTCCATCAATGTCTTGAGCAGCCACTTGGATGACCAAGCTTCCGACGGGTATGGTCTCATTGACATCAGCTTTATATGAATTCCGTATAATAATAATGACAGAGACCGTTACTTCATCCTGCTTACTGGGGAACCCCTTGTCTTTAGCTAAAACATGCAACTGAAAATAAGACCAGAATTTGAAAACATATGTACATTTCATACTTTTGTTAAAGTTATGCAATTTTGATTAGTATGTGCCCATTAACATACCTGATATTGGGTAGTGTTGGGATCCCTTCGTAGATTACCAGTGAGGGTAATGTCGCCAGTGGTTGGATTGATATAGAAGTAGTTTGTTGCATATACAGGCTGTGATTCTTGTACTCTTAAGAAGTACACAATCTCTCCATTCTCTCCCTAAAATAATCACACACAATGATTTATATTTTAAAGTAATACAACACAAAATAATTACAGCCATTACATATTTTAAGTGTATTCAATATCAGCCATATATCTTTGATTATCAAATTCGTCAAGTACATGTATATTCAATATGAACACATATACAATATATAGCAAAGTCTGTTAACCAAGATTCTAACCAGATCTGCATCACTAGCATTGACACTAATGATATAGGATGAGACAGCTGTGTTCTCATTGATGGTTATCTGCAGATTTCCATGGCTGAATCGAGGTTGGTTCGGATTCCTGATCACTAATACATACACAAAAGTTTCAGCCAACTGGGTTGGTTCTGACTGTCTGTATGCAACAACCCGGATCTAATAGGAAAGAGGAATTCAGTGATAAATGTAGAATGTACAGTACTTTCAAATTGAATCTTTTCATTCAATAAGAAATTCCAAAGAAAATTTGAGAATGATCTTTCATACCCTGTAAGATGGTGTTTTGTTGTCATCCAGGTGAAGGGATTTGTTAATTCGGATTGACCCATCAGATCCAATTTTGAAGTACTCTTCTGCTAAGCCATCACCTCGGATTTCATATACAAGTGTACTCTGGTGAAGAAAATTAGAACGTAAAGATCAATACATATATCCTTCCTTGCTTGAATCTTATACTACATGTATTCCTTAAATCACAAAATCTGTTTTGATTTACAATTTTTCTGCAGAACACTTACACCTGGCATGGGATTAGTAGCCAAAACTTGGGCGAGGAATTTATCAACTGGAGCATTTTCAAATTCAGTGATGTCATATCGGGTAGAACAAAATGTTGGCTCTCCGATATGCTGAATATTGGCAGTGACCGATGTTTCAACAAACAGTGGTGGAATTCCCTTAAGCTTGTCTCTAACACCCACTGTGAATGTCCACTGGTCTTGAGTGACATCTTGGAGACTGATGCGTGGATAGATACTACCTGTGTCTGGGGTGATTCCAAACACACGGCTGGCTTCTACTGGCCCCACAAAATAAAACTCTAGTTGTTCATTCAGTAGAGTCTGCAAAATGATGTACATAATTTTTACATAAACTTGCATAAAAAAGTTATGATATGTAAGACAATCAATTTGCGTAAGGTAAGCTTATACCAGGTTACAATAAAAAAAATAAATATTAATCTGTGATATTATTTTAGTATCTGTTAATATTATTTCTGCGTTTTAATACTAAATTGAAAGTAGGAGTAACAACATTCCTTTGATTCTAATTTTTTGCATCCATTTTATATAAGGACATTACGTGTCTGGGATCAAACCAATTGATTACAATCATGCAATCACGTAATAAGTCGGATATTTTATTTTAACTAATGAAAAACCTACTGCTGAATCTGGGTCTGTGGCAGACACCTGGAATAAGGATTCATACACATTGACAGTCTCCGTGGGACTGAACACGTATCTGGCCGGGTCAACAAAGGATGGTCTGTGGCAGGCACCTTGAATAAGGATTCATACACATTGACAATCTCCGAGGGATTGGACACGTATCTGGCCGGGTCAACAAAGGATGGTCTGGAGTTCCTGTTGACTGCTATTGTCACAGTGGCCGTCGCAGTCTGTGGGGTGGAGCTTGTGTCCCGGGCAGTGATTCACAGTTAAAATTGATATTTTATTCGTGTTTATATCTATCAATTCAATGTATTCATTGAACCACTTAAACTTTGTTTCATTTGTTTAAGTACACACCACATGGTCTTTTGTTCTGTTGGTGTCTGCAGAGAGGCGTTTTAATAGTTATCACACCAGTGATAGGATCAATGACAAAGTAATCAGTGGCAGCTCTTCCATCCTCAATGGAGTAGAGCAGCGTCTTCTCTGGCAACTGTATGCATGAAAAATCACAAACGACCTTTATAACATTGAAATTGTGAACAATTTTGTACAATCATTATAGGTGTAAAACCAAATCTTTTTAGCAAACTACAATACTAGACTGACATCCCATAGCACGGTACTGATTTGTAACATCTCAATATGTTGTAACGCTAATCAAAAAGATGTGATGAAGTCAAAATCATTCAATGTACATCTATAGTTAAAAAAATGGGTAAATTCTTTATAGTTTCAACAAAACATAATTCACTCTTAACATATAGTAATAGGATGGCGAGCAAGTCTTAGCTCCAGTACTCACAGTTACATCAGCATCTGTGGCATTGATATCAAATACAAAGGTTCCTGGTGGGTCATAATCGTTCACTGTTGCACTCAATGTTAATGGAACAATGACTGGGGGATTGATGTTACATATATTCACGATATTAATGGTCACTGAGGCATAGGACTTGTCATCTGGATACTGGCTGTCGTAAGCTTCCAACAACAACTGAAGCAGATAAAAGTTAGTTTTCAAAAATAAATTAACCTTTGTTTGTCATCCCCATGATTATTTTCCCAGGGTATTATTTTAATTTAAACTTTGGTAAAAGCATCCGATTCAGTATTTTATTAAACACTGCAAATTTACAGTATATAACTGTAATAATTTTTTGAAATTTCTTGTGTGGGTAATTAACACTACAATGGAAGAAAGTATTCATGTTTATATCATCTATATTATCCCCAATAAACTAGATAGTTTATTGGTCATTTATCAGAATTTTTTCTACAGAACCATGGATTCACATATCAACAACCTATTTATAGTGTGTTATATAAGACTATCTACTGGTTTTCCTCATAATTTGACTAATTTAAAAGTATTATTAAAAGATTTTCTTCATTTGATGAATTTCTTAGTCTACCTTATCCAAACATACCAGATACGATGTCACATCAGGATTGTCCAGTAAGCGCTTCCTCACGCGGATAATTACATATGATCCAATTGGCTGCATCCAAAAGTAATCCTGGATTTAATCCATTAGATTTGTATATCACGTAACCCTAGGTTATTGTCTTTTAGATGATCCATTCCCAGATTATAAATACAAATTTAAAGTCAATTCTTATGATTGGATTATAATAAGAATAAGCTTAAGCAAGAACCAAAAATTCTTTACTGCAAGGCAAGCTCTGCTCACAGTCTAGAAGAATCAACTCATCATGCTTCACTGCTATTTTTTAAACCTTTTACCAAAGTCTCAATAGAACTGTCTAACTACATGACACACTGAATATTAGCCTTACGTTCTGTACTGTATATATTTATTCGCTGGCCACCTTTGGCTTACAATCCTAAATGTTTGACCCCTTACCTCCAAGTCATTGTCCACAGCTGATATGGTCTCCACTGTGCTGTTCACTGCTGTTTTAATTGCTACGTTCACACAATTTAATTGCTACGTTCTACAAATAATCAATTTAACCAAAATAAATGCACATACGCCATCTGGATCAGAGGCCTGAATGGTAACTATAGTTGATCCAACGGGGTTACTGGCCTTGATATTTCTGCTGTACCAAGTTGTCTGGAGTTGTGGACCTTGTGTGTTTCTTGTCACTCGAACAGTTAGGACACCATATTGTGGATTGTTGGGCCAAGCATCATCAATTACTTTAATCCTCACCTGGCAACATAAGAAAGCATATAGTTTTAAAAAAAACTAATATTTCTCGTTGGCACGTGTGTCATTTCCTTACACGTTTATACCTGATCTACTTATTAAACTTTTACTTTATTGCTTACATGTATGAAATAAAAACGTAATTCTGGAGACTCTAACAGTGTAGGAAGTACTTTCCAATCCATCAGATTTCGGTGAATTTCGAAGCGTTATTTTTCCAGTATTCGGGTCAATGTGGAAGAAGCTTGGTGATGGGAGATCACCCACAATGCTGTACTGGGCTTTGCCCTTTTTAAAAGAAGACATTTAAAACAATCTTCATATGTTATTGATTCAGATTCTAAATGAAAATTAGATATCTCAAATTCATTAGCATACATATTGCCAACATTGATATACATGTAGTATATACAAAGTTGTCATTCAAAATACCATAATATGATTGTATTATCCATTGCTCCAAAAAAGATTATCGAAATTCTACTTATCAGAATAACAGATAAAACCCAAAATTTCTTTTATTTAAAAGAACACCTATTTAATCTTTATATATATATATATATATATATAGAGAGAGAGAGAGAGAGAGAGAGAGAGAGAGGACATGAAAACATTAACCAGCTGTGTATGTTGCTGATTCCTAATCATTCAATATACATGTAGTTACAAAGCTCTTATATTAAAATACCAACTTATAACCCATCGCACTCCAAAAATGGCCTGATATTTTAATTATTAAATTCTACTCATCAGAATATCAGGTAAAAAATTTGCAATTTCTTTTATTTTACAGAGCATCTAATCTTAACATATTTATCAAAGTTACTGGGAAATAAGATTGAGATCGTTAGCAACTAACCCTCCAATTGTCTGTTGCTGATGCAGTGTAGACTGAATCACCGACTGGCCTAGTCTCATCAATGGTCATTGTGGCTGGGAGATTCTGGAAATTAGGTGGGCTTGTATCCCTGGGAACAGTGACTGTTACAGTCTTTTTGTTGCTCTGTGGATGTTGTCCATTATCTACAGCCTCAATCAAAACCTAGAATAACAAATTCAGAGAAAAGACTCATTATTGACGAATTGAACAATAAGTCAAAAATATATGCATTCCCATTCTTGGTGACAAAAGAGTTATTCCAAGTGAGGAGAATTAAATTCTCTTCCACATTAAAACTTCAACTTTCATTGTACGTTGTAGTAAGGTCTGGGTCATCTTTCAGATACTTCATCAGGGAAAGAACACAGGTATTTGGATCAACTTGAAAGTATATTTCAACAGATTTAGAATCTGCGATGATGGAGCAAGTGATCTTGGACTTAAAAAAATTGATAGGTAACAAAAATAATGTATGCAATTTGCATTCAGCATTCTGTCTGTTCAAGAGTACATCTACTCTTACTGTTTCAACCAGAGAAAATATATTCTTTCACTAGATGTTCGAACAAAACTCATTTAAAAAAAAACCAAAGATAACAAGTGATAAATTAATACTTCAAGTATATAAGGTACTATATATGATATTTACACTATCTTGATCAGTAACATTTTCTGGCATCGACCAGAAGTCTGTACTGGTTGTTTCGGGTAGCTCGATAGAGTCAGACTGTGGAAAGAATCTGGGACCATTCAAGTTTCTCTGCACAGTTATTGTCACTATAGCTGTACTTCTAAGGTCTGGCTTGTCTGTGCCATAAGTCAATACCTGAACCTTAATAAAACAGCATTATAGTAACTCTTTTATCTAATATTACTTTTCTAGGTTTCAATTTATAATATTATTATATAGGTATCATTCGTAGTTTCATTATTTCTAATCAGTGGATGCAAATTCAAGAAACCCAAAAAGATCAAACACTTTATGTTTATTTCTTTATGATGGAATTCTAAAAAAGAGTTTTAAGGATTTTCACTTCTGACGTCAAAAAGAATTGATGAATTCACAGAAATAAATTACTATGTATTGAGTGGTCTTCAATCCATCCAAGCGGAGATCTTGAATAACACTTATTTGACCAGTAAGATTGTTGATGCCTAAGAAGCTTTGAGCTGGATACTCACCAATGATCTCATAGACCAATGTATTCTAAGGAGAGAAAAACCCATTAAAACCAAATCATTTCAAGTAGATGTATCTATATACCGTGTTTATATTTCTGTTGTTGTAACCATAAAGGAGCACTGCATGTTATAATGCTAGTCCTGTAAAAGCATATGAATGGACAACTTTTACTGTTCCTGAATCGTGGTCTCTTGACTTCAAAGATGCATTCAATTGGTACATTTAAAAATGATATGTTCTTTAATATATCTTATCTAGTAAAAATAAAATATCTCTTCAGCCACAAAAACTCTAATGCCTTGACTTACAGGACTTTGAGGTGCAGGAGTTCTGGTAGCAGAAATACGATTTTCTACAACGGTACTAACAGGCACATCTTCCCGCGTATTGACGTTCAGGTTCTGGTTACCAAACACTGGATTTGTTCCTCTTACTACATTGATCACCAGGGTGGCTGTGTCAGTTTTGGGTGTTGGATAACCATTGTCTGTCACACTCAATGTACACTGAAATGGCAAACGGTTTCACTGATGAGCTTTTTTAGAGTAAATGCATATCCTTTCTGGCATTGGTGAGAATTATGAAATTGGCCACACTCACGTACACACACAATTTATTTTAAGATTGTATTTTCAATGTCCATATATATTAAAGTTCACCCAGTTACAGGATGTATTGCCGAAGTTAAAATTGTCACACCGACTGTTTTACATTTATCATACAATCAAGTTATAATACATGAATAAATGGTATTGATTCAAGCAATGTGAAACTTTCGATGACTTACTTGGAACAGGACGTCAGTAGTTGTTTTAAGATTTTTGCTTAAAAATATTTCCCCTGTTGTTCTGAAAATGTAGAAACTGCTCTTACAATCAGCATCCCCACTTATGCTATACTCCAAAACATCCTAAACAAAGGAAAGCGAGAATAATGCATCATGATTTTACAGTGTGTATATATTGACATAATATGTAGAGCGCACGACGTAATATCTAGTGCGCATGATTTAATATTTCATGCGACATTTTATCTCAAAGACATATTTTCTCGCGCATGACCTAATATCTTATGTGAACGAGAATATAAGTCGTGCCCATGACATATCATTCATTGCGCACGGGTTTTTAAAGCCGATACGTTTTTGGCTTTATATTTCGACAACTATAAAACGGATTTTTTACAAAATTTCCAGAGCCTGGAATATCAAATTAACATGTCTCAATGTTGGTAATGTATCCATGATAACGTTACCTCCATTTATGAGTTATGTCATTTGTAAAAAATGAAAAGTGATTTTATCCAGGATTTTTCTCAAAATAAGTTATCAAAATGACTTGAAATTTCTGGTAATTGTAAATGTGTTAACATACTTTAGATGCGATTCATCACTTGAAACTTGAAGTAATTTCGAATTTCGATTGTTTAAGTGAGTGATTGTCTTTACTTCAAAACATAAACATATTAACAGTTTTAATTATATTGACAATGAGAGTTTTTAAATAGGACAATAGCCAGAATTGTAGATATACCGCTATCCAAAATTCGGTTTAAACGAAAAATTTGATGCACGGTTGTTTTTCTCAATTTTCTCCTTTCACATGCTTTTTATTAATACCCAGAGAAAATCACAGTAAGGTAAATACATTTATTACAATTTATATTGGAAAAATCTGACATCTTTCATCCAGAAATCGGTTTATACTTCCGGGGTGTTTTACAGTCGTCACCAAAAACGATCTTAATAAATGGATTTGGGGGGGGGGGGGTTCTGTTTTTTTAAGTTTTTTATGATACTAGACGGGAAACTCATATAACAATGCTAAATAGATAATTTTGGCTTTAAAAGGTTATTAGAAATTACCATCATTTGGATTTTTCTGAATGAATTGATCGGGTATTTGTTAACGATTTGGGCTTGAATATTTTTGGGGGGCTTTTTTTTGGGGGGGGGGCCTTTTTCTTTTTTTTTTTTTTTTTTTTTTTTGGTTTTTTTTTGTTTTTTGTTTAAGAACATTTTCAGGAATGGCGTTTTGTTACATATCTGATATCTCTTCTGCATTTATTTTAAACAGTATTGAAAACAAGAGGCCATCATAAAATCAGCTGTATGGAGTCCTTTACAAAATATCTGTCAATGTAGTAGAATAGATCCTGTATAAATAGATTTTAAAAATTTTCTCCAGATATTTTTAAGTTTAACATTGAGCCCCTTTTGACAGGATGATTTCATAGTCATATCTCATTTTGAGCATTGCAGTTCACAAGAAGATCTTAAACAATTCTTCACATATATATATAAACCTACATCAAACATCGAATCCCTAGTGGAGCCCAAGAATTGTCCAGGGGCCACAGTCTAAACTATTAAAAATTAACAATTTGTCAAGATGCTTGCATATAAGTGATACCAAATATTATAACATTTGAGGTTTTGAGAATAATTTAAAGTTGGAACCCCCCCCCCCCTCCAATGTGGCCCCACCCTATCCCCAAGAATCACGATTTCGACAGATTTAAATCTACACTAACATGTTTTCGCTACGTATAAAAACGGTAAAAAAATGAAAAGAAAGAGAGGACAGTTGCAAAGCAATGCAGATAATTTCATATTGGATATTAAGAGGGCTGGGTGGTCAGGGCCATTTTTAGACTGTATTTACCCCCCCCCCCCCCCTTTTAAGGCGAAGAGCTCTATATAAAGATATATGAAAGTTATCAAAAATTTAGAGCCAAAATATTTGATTTTTTCTTTTCTAAATAATAGTTTATGGTCAAAAATATCATATTTAAATGTTTAAGGCTGATCTGATGGTTAATTTGTTGACCATCCAGCCTCCTTAAGGTGTGGTCACACAATGCAATTTTTCATCCGATTTTCAAATGACTTGCTCAGGTAAGTCAATTGGAGTCGATTGTTGAGGTGGTCACACGATACGATTTTACAATCGATTTTCGATTTATAATACCTATTTAATATTTTTGTTGTACGGGAAAAGTCATTGTGATGTCACGATTATCACCAGAGAGTCGATTGAAAATCGGACGCACATCAGATTTTCAATCGACTTTCAGACTTTGCCTTCGACTTTCAACTTAAGGTCAAGATCTAGTAAATGAAAGATGCCTACAGGTTTATGAAATTCAGGATATAAATTCTTTCAATGGTGCTTCACAGCAATAGCTTTGTTTGATAGAGTGTACCGGGGCTTAAATTTCTGGTAAACACAACGAAAAATCATGTTTTTAACAGTCAGTTTCTATGTAATATGAAGGAAATAAGTAACAAGTCTCGAAACTTTGTCCATTTTTGACCAATAAAATATATCTAGAATGCCTACAGTCTCCAAAAACGACATTAAACAAGCTATTGAACTCCTCCTTAAATTGATGTCAAATTTAATATAGGTATCGGGATTACTTTTTCCGTGATTTGATAAAAAATGTGAAGAAACAGTTTCATTTCCTACATAATTCCTTTAAAGCCGTAAAGTACGGGAAAAAGATTCATCAAATCAATTATGACGTCATAATGGCTCTAGCACCAAAAAAATTTACTAGATCTTGACCTTAAGTGGTCACACGGTACGATTTTAGTCGAAAGCGAATCAGATGAGAAAATCGGATGGAAAATCGGATGAAAAATCGCATCGTATGACCGCACCTTAAAGGTCAAGATTTGGTGAACACAATAAAAAAACTTATTTCCTATGTAGCTTGTAACGCGAGATTTGATTGGCTAATGAGCCGGGTGTAAATTTCCGTACACGGGGATAAATAAAGTGACGTCACAATACATTAAATGTGACGTCACAGTGTGTTAACGAGGCCGAGTACAGTTCGAGTAGGCACGCTTTTGCGCAGCGTATCATTTGCATTATGAAGTCATTTTTTTGCTTGGTTGACGCCATGGCGTTATGGTTTCAACTGCAGATATTCAGCGAAAGTTGTCGAAAATAGTTCGTTAGAGGTGTAAAATTGATATTATATTGTAGAATAAACATAAAAGTCTTGAAGTATAAGCTATATTTGGGCTCGGGTCATAACGTGAAGAGGGTTCAGCAAGCCAAACCCTTTGTCACGTTTTCTTCCCGGGTTTAGGCGCCGCCTAAATATAGCTTAATACATGTATTTTAAGACAGTAACCATGTATTTCATATTAATGACCCTTAATATGTGATGTAATATATTTATTTATTACTTAAATATGTCTGAATGTTTTAATAATACTATAAAGATCACAATTTCCGTCTTTGTCAAATAAAAAATAGTCATTATCTGACAAATCTGGGAAATATGGCATACAAAAAAAAACCAACTTTGATAAGACCCCTGGAACAAACCAGAAGGTAAAGGGTTTTTTTTATTTGACCATTTGATGCCTTTTAGCAATAACTTTCATATGTAGAACAGAAAAAGAAATCCCTAGGGCAGAGGTTTAAAAAAAAATGGAAAACTGTGCAAAATTGATACATTTCAAGCAAAATCCCACAGGGTCATATGTTAAAAATTAATAAACTTTGAGATGACCCCCTAAACAAACGATGTGGTAAATGTATGATTTTTTGTTTTAAAACAATTATTATATCAGTAAAAATTCGTATAACAAATTTCATTAAAAAATCTAGGGCAGAACAAATTAGACCCGGCCTCGTTAAATGCGTAAATGGCATATCTTGAAAGTGTGATACACCCTTGACTGGACAAGTTAACAGATTTATTTGGTTTACATAGGAAATAAATTCGTTATCCAGGTCCAATCAAGGGTGTACGGGGATTTACCCCGGGTTGTATTCCATACACCCCTCGGCCTGCGGCCTCAGGGTCTATGGAATACAACCCGGGGTAAATCCCCGTACACCCTTGATTGAATCTGGATAACTAATAATGTTTTCGACTATCTTTTTCAATGAAATATGAAGGAAATAAGTAACAAATCTCAGAGTTTTGTCTATTTTTGACTAATGATATATCGAGAATGCCTACAGTTTCTCCAAAAACGGCATTAAACACGCTCTTGACCTCCTCTTTTAAATGATGCCAATTGAATATGGGTATCGGGATGACCTTTTCCACGATTTTATATAAAATGTCAAGAAACTGTTTCATTTTCTCCATAATTCCTTTATAGCCGTTAAATACGGAGAAAAGATTCATCAAATCAATTATGACGTCGTAATGGTTCTAGCACCAAAAAGACACTCTGGAATCATTTACTAGATCTTGACCTTAATACAAATCTCACGAGTTGTTCTTAATCTGTAATTTATTAAACTAAGTGAGCTTATGAGAAAACTTTTTAATCTAGAAAGTCTTTATCAGGTTGTCTGAAAATTTTATTTGGGTTTTATTTTAAATATATCCCATTGAGCTAACAAGATTAAAATAATTATCTATTGCATTATATAGGATCAAGTATTCCAACCAAACCCATTTTTTTCAAAGTGCATTAATATCGACGAAATAAAACTTTTTTTTTTCAAAGTGCGTTGACTTGGTCCTAAAATTGACGCACCTTGAAAAAAAATTCGAAGTGCGTAACTTTTGAAAGTGCGTTGTAACATACCACGTGCAATTTAGCATATATCTATAAATAGAAGAGTCGTATCATGTAACAAACAAAATATTGAAATGGAAAAATATTAATATTTACTCCGACATCTCTGTCCGTGGCATTAACACGCAGGACCACTACATTTCTAGCAGTGTTTTCACTGATGTTGGCAGAGTACTGGAATTGGTCAAACTGTGGTGCATTTTCATTGCTTGTAATGGTAATGGTCACATTTGTAACAACTCTGTCTAGGGGATATGCCACATCATAAGCTTGTACTTGAAGCTGTTTAGAAATAAATCAGGTGAAAACAATATTAGAAATTTAGATACTGCGTTAAGATAAGGGTGAATGGTTTTAATTCCTTATAAATTTCGCCTGTCTTCAGCGGTCTCTAAAACGTGAAAACTTTAAATGTCACCAACGAGTTTTTATCTGTGCAAAATAATAAGTAAAGATTTTAACGTGTACAGAATTGCAGCTCACTGGTCTGCCAACCAAGTTTTCCAAAAAGCTACCATTTTGCAATTATCTTCAGATAAATGAGTGAATAAGACAATGTATTCCAGAAAGCAATTTTGTTGGCTTTTCTAATAATTCATAATGCATTTTTATGTAATAAAATCTTTTTTAAAAGATGCATCTGAAAATGTACTGAAAGTATATTTTGCAATATATTCAACAATATCACAATAAAATATCTTTTTATGGGTCTCAATGTATCAAAAATAACAAAATAGGACAATAAATACTGATGAAAAAGTTCCCAATAAATTTCTGGCCAATAAAAATTTCAAATATATTAGATGAGGATTCGCAGAGATCTGGATTTTGGCGCACAAGAAGAATAAAAAAATATCTATTATTGCAATACATTTTTCAAATCATTATCCCTATTTGATTTTAATAGGACTTGAAAATGGGTATACATGTATGATCCTTAAAATGCAGTTGTTTCATCATTATATGAATTTGAATAAAACAACATGCTGCATGTGATCTAGAAAATTACTTATTTTCCAGATTGAAATAATGTCTTTATTTTATGGTCTTCTCTCCATATATTTTAAATGTTTGATTAGTGTTATTGTCAGCGAGATTTAGAATTTATTTTTTTTAGAAAATGAAGATATGACCCGGACAGTGGCAGATTTAAGGCGCGCACCCGGCGCACTCACCTTTAACATTAAAGATAAATCATACTTCCTTCTGTTAAGGGAATGAAAGATTCAGAAATTGTGAGTGTAAACTTTCAACGTTTTTTGAACCTACAGGTTTTCTAAAATGAACTACATGTATCAACCACTTGTAAGTAATTTGTTGTGATAGTTCGTGTTCCCAGTTCTAACGACTGTATTAACGTATTTAACGTTATCAAAGTTGGCCAGATATTTGATATGCATAAGTATATTACATTATTATTATTAAATTTATTATTGTTTTATTGAAATATACTTGTACATTTTAAAGGGACTTAGACACGATTTGAGCTCAAAATTTCAAATTTTATTTTTCTATGTTTAATGTTTAGAATGGCTACCATGGGTATTTTTAGTGCTTTTTCAAAATTTGAAAGTCAAATATTGAGTTATAAGCAAGATGAAAACTTTGAAATTCTTTGTTTTGTAAACATAGCTGGAGCCTTGTTATTGTTCACACATAACATTATTTAGGAACACATTGAATCAGATTGAAAAATGGTAATTCCATACTTTACATTATTTGTAAACAAATATTAGACTCGAGCTTTGTTTACATAACAATTAATTCTTATATTTGTATCTCTCTTATAACTTGACTTTTAAGATTCAAAGGACTATATTTGATATGGTCAATTATCTGCCCCAAATTTTGACCAATTTTTAAATGGTATCGTATCAAAATCAAATCTTCTTAAAACTTTATACATAGGATGTCTATCACATAAATCTTGATATGACGTCACCAAAATGAGCTAATTCATGCAATTTCGAAAACAAATATAAATATTGTCATTTTTTCTTCATATTTTGCTTTTGATAGTATAGAGCACAGGTCTGCTCAAGTACGATTTAAATATATTGTTTTTTATATAATTATACACATCATAGTTAAAAATCGTACTTGAGCAAGCATGTGCTTGATGTTTCCCAGTCAAAAAATTGTCGGAAAACACCTTTATTTTGCTCCAAAACATTAAATTCTCAAAAAAGGACAAACTTTATGACGTCATTTCTACATTATGACGTCACTATGGTGATAAACTTTTCCACACTTACTTTCAGTATGATTTCAACTGGCTTTCACCTTATTTTTAAAGCATTATAGAACTTTAATTTCGGCGGCGAGAAATGCGTAATACCGCACATAGTCCTTTTGGTCAATCATTCGAAATGCGCAAGTAAACTATTTTATACATTAAAAATGAAAAATTAAGTTGTTATCTAAAATCGTGTCTAAGTCCCCTTAACAATAAAAGGATAAATTTCTTATATTTCTGCAAGGCGAAAGCTTCTGATAGATTCACTGCAGTTCTTAAAAGCTACATACCTTTAAAAATTCGTATTTAATTTTTTTGTAATCATAAGAAAAGTGGGACAAATGTTAACTTTTCAGATTTTTAAGAACTTCCGGGGGCTTTGTTCCCTGATTCCCCACCAGGACTTTGTCCTTGACCCTCTAGGGTCTCAAGCGCCTGTATACAATTTAGATAATTGCCGTTTTGATAAATAATGTTTAATCGCTCAAAGACCTTTTTTCGAACTTTTGATGGTAAATGTGCGATAATTATTTCTTGATCTTGATCGATCAAAACTTAGCTACAATGAGAACACGACAACCATGAACATGCACAGGCTGACCTAACATAACCAAAATGTTGCACTAACCATTGTAACCTTAACATGTGTGGGAGAATTTGGGTTTTTATTTTTCTTTTACGTAACGTGCTGATCAACATTAATGATGTTCATATAGCTTTACTCACTTTTCATAGATGATTGATGAAAGGTTTCGGAGATATAAATGTAAATATAAACAGTAAAATGCATTCCTTGGTGTTTTATGCAGCTTTAAAGAGTAGCGATCATTAGAAACATAATTACATTACCCACTTACGCGGGTTGTGTATTTTTTATGCAAAGCTTGCAATCTTCATACTCGCATGAAATACTAAAGAAAGCATAACAATTTAAATCTTTAAATGACTACATTAAAATCAGTGCAAACATTTCGTAATGCTGTATCTTGCTTGTTTACATGAAATGTTGGTTGCCCTTAATATATCTTAATAAAGTATTTAAACAACAATAATAATAATAATAATAATAATAAGAGGCCCATGGGCCACAGCGCTCACCAGAGCAACAATAGCCATAATAAAATCAAATATCGTTTGATGAAGTCATATACATGAACAAATATCTGAAAAATGTATCAGAATAGGTCCTATATAAAAAGATTTTCAAAATTTTCCTCGGGTATTCTTATGGAACAATACAGTTCTCAAGAAGATCTTCAACAACTGCTTATATATAAATAAACCTACATCAAACTTTGAACCTCTTGTGGTGGCAAACAGTTTTCCAGGAACACCAGTCTGAACAATTGAGAATCAACATATGTCAAAATGCTTGCATATAAGTACATGTAATACCATATATTATAACATTTGAGTTTTTTGGGAATAGTTTTAAAAAAATTTCCTTGTTGAAAATTCGATCCTCAAATGTGGCCCCACCCTACCCCAAAGATCATGGTTTTGACAAACTTGAATCTACACTATCTGAGGTTGCTTCCACAAAAGATTTTAGCTTTTCTGGTCAATTAGTTTTTGAGAAGAAAATTTTTAAAGATTTTTCTATATTTATTTCTATGTAAAAATTCGATCGTCAAATATGGCCCCACCCTACCCTGGGGATCATGATTTTCAAAAACTTGAATCTAAACTACCTGAGGATGCTTCCACACAAGTTTCAGATTTTCTGGCCCATTGGTTTTTGAGAAGATTTTTTTTAAATGTCTCTATATATTCTTATTTAAAAATTCGACCCTCCATTATGGTCACACCCTACCCCCGGTGATCATGATTTAAACATACTTGCATCTACACAACCTGAGGATGCTTCCACACAAGTTTCATCCTTCCTTGTCAATTGGTTTTTAAGAAGTAGATTTATGACAGATACCAGCAAATTTTTAATAATTCTTTATTATCTTCCTTTGAAAGAGGGCGTGGTTCTTCATTTTAACAAACTTGAATCCCCTTTACCTAAAAATTCTTTGTCTTAAGTTTGGTTGAAATCGGACCAGTGATTCCGGAGAATAGGTCGAACATGTAAAATGTTAACAGACAGACCGTCGGACAGATAGACAACAGACGGACGCCGGACAAAAACTGATCAGAAGAGCTCATTTTTTTTTTAGTTCAGTGAGCTTAAAATGCAGAGAGAGAGAGAGAGAGAGAGAGAGAAATATGAAAGATATGATTTGACAAAAAATTAAAAACTGGTCAATTTCTTAGAAATGCAATTGGAGTTTTCAAAATTACAAACCTACATGTAGTTAAGACCTAATTCGGTAAATTTAATCATCAAAATAATATATAATAGATAACAAGATATTGATCAAAAATAGTTTTCAGCATAATCGCTAATGAGTTTAGAGTTCTTGCATTCTTATTCTTTTCTTCTGCTTATACAACAACATGAATAGAAATGATATGCAAATTAGAATAAAACACTAGTATTTAAGGAATAAGGAATCATTCTTTGAGTATTATGAGGTGATAATTTTGGTCGGGGCGTGATCAAATCCAATAAAACCCGAAGGGCTTTATGATAGATTTGATCACGTCCTGACCGAAATTATCACCTCATAATATTCAAAGAATGATTCCTTATTACTTATATTTACATAATTTTAAGCCATCGTACTATTAAATATTTAAATATAAATAAGCAAACCCCGCTGGCGCCTCAATTTGGCGTCATTTGAAGTTATGGGTTATATAGTACAAAATCGATACGTAGTGTTATCACAGGCAAGACACTGTAAAATGTAAATATAATAAGTTATAGCGAGTAAGAAAAACACTTACAATGAATGTGAGGATATTTTTGTACAATTGGAGATCATTCTGTAGATATATAGATCCATTCGTAAGAGACAAGTAGAAAAAATATGAAGCAGAGCCTAATCCTGATAACTCGTAGTGTAGAGAACTTGTCGACTACGATAAAAATAAAGTAAGGTATAGATGAATACCTGTTTTATAGACAAAATACCAGAAAGTATTAAACTTTTATTAACTGCAACAGACAAAAAAGCAGTCTCTTTTCAAAATATGCAAAACCATATGCACCATGGAAGAATAAACAAAAGGAATCTACTTATTTAATCAAGTAATCGGGAGACGATATCGATTAGTTTCTTTTTGTTTATACTTCCATATACATGTATTTTGTATATTTTGAAAATAGACTGATTTTTTGTCTGTGGCATTTAGAAATCACCCATTACCCTTTATAAAAATTCATAAATTCTTTTGAATGAAGACACAATTATTTTGTACCTCATGTTTTGTATTTTACTAAAAACTTTATCAAATAATTTTCTACTGCGTTGCTTTTATAATTTACTTAAATTGAATATATAAAGTTCTCTGAAAATATACAATCTTATCAAGCAGCTTTTGAAAATTATGTAGCAGTACTATTAATATAGATATATTGATAACGTAGACCTTGAAATATCTTTCCATAATTATTGAAATATTTATTATGCTGTATGATCTTAGCTGTCAGACACAGAAACAAAACAATAATTTCATATTTATACAAAGTGAAGAACTTTTTGTTCTGAGATTTAACTGTTCCTTTGTATATTCACTTAAACTATAAGAACTTCTTGTGATACACTAAATTGGCATAACAACGTTTAAAACATACTCTCATGTCACTATCTTGGGCAGTGACTTGAAGAATTGAAGTCCAAATTGGTGTATTTTCAGAAATGTCCATGGCATTGTTGTCCAAAAAGAATGGAGATTGTTGATTTCTGTTTACAGTGATCTCAACATCAGCTTCTGTCTGTTTCTCATAATACTGCTGGTCTCTCACTCGAACTTTTATCTATTTTAGTCGACATAAAAGGTAGATATTTATCAAATTATTAACCATGTCAATTTAGTTCAATACCAGTACTTTCGCAACAAACCTTGTACAAGGTGGCCCTTGTTGGATCATCCATCAATGTTCTCGGTACATAGACCTGGCCATTATTGGGGTTTATGATGAAATACACAAGAGCTTTAATGGATTCTTCTGAGCCATCACTTATCAAGTCAAATCGTACGATGTCCTGTAAAAATTGGTTTTCAACTTTCTTGATTTAATGAGAGATTATGATCGAAGCAAGTGTGCTTTCAAAAAGCATTAATATACCAAAGAATGGCTTGCGCTTAGAAGTGTTTAAATGAAAGAAAAATAATAATGCTGTAAAGACTTTAATTCAAAGTGATGTGACACTGTCAAAATTGAATAAGAAAAATGTTTAAAAGATAAAGAAAAAAACAATATGTAATTAAAATGCATTGTTCTATTTACAAACGAAAAACCCTTTTAGAGAACCAAATCTTACTCCGTCTTCATCCCTGGCTGTAATGTTCATAATGTTTGTTCCCGGGACTATATCCTCCCATATTGTGGCTCTAAAGGGGTCTGAAGTGAATTGTGGTACAGACGGATTTCTGATAACGTTTAATTATAAAGTAGCAGAAGCTGTGAGTCCTTGGGAACCACTGTCATACGCCGTGATGACAAGCTGCAAAGGAATTTTCTTTTTTTACCTATATTTTAAAAAGCTAGCTTGCTGTACTGCTTCTCATATTGATCTAATACATGAAAATTGTACAACTGTTATTGTAATAGTTCCATAAAATAATTATTTTTTGTGTTTATAGTAACAAAACAAGAGATTGGGTATTTTGGTACATACATCATATTGCTGTTTAATATTTGTTTTCAAGTCATTGATGATGGTAACTTCTCCAGTGGAATCATCTGCTCCAAAAAAGAAGGGGGCACTCAAAGACTCTACCACACCATACACCATTAGGCCCTAATATGAATATAAAAATATCATTTACAAATAAATCAAAGAAAGGGGAAAATGAAATATATTTGTATGATATTTAACAGTTCTAATCATAAAAATACAACGCCTAATTCATCGAAAAGTAGATTACATACATGAAATAAAGCTTTTAAATGAATTAGCAAGTTCGGGGTTTTTTTCCAAAATGATTAAAATATCATTTCTATTTTGTGCAATAAATTACTATATCATTTTCATATTCTGCATTTTACAAAAATTAAAGTAGTGGAACTACTTAAGGAAATTGATTTTTGACGAATGTCTGGACATTGTCGACTTATTGTCATTTGTTATAGTTTATCTGAAAGGGAACTATGTGGAAAAATCTCATACGATTTTAGCCGCTTTTAAGCCCCTTTCTCTTTCAATAAAAAAACGTAAAAAGTAAATGTTCAAGGAAAAAGGTGCCGCTATAAATTGCTGTCACACAAAAAAATTGTCATATTCACATACCCCTGCCTCGAGAATAAAGTTATATATAATATTGATCAGCTGAGCCTGTAAATCAAACAGTTCTAACTATCTCTGCGTGTGTCATCTTGTGTCAATAATTTTAAAGGTTTGTTTTCAAAATTCGGCAAGTGATGATGAGCCTTATTATGAATTATAAAGGCTGAAAATATTTCATTTACATTCATTTAAGTTAGCAATTTTGTTGAATATATAATTCAAATACATTATACGCTTTCAATTTTTAACATTCACAATCTCTACTTTTCTGAAAGAACTATTTTATTTTGCGGATTCAGTAAACTAATAAATGCACATGTCCACACCAATTCTGGTGCGAGTGATTTGAAAATCTATTCCATTTTTTTTTTAATCTTTTCTCTGGTCATCCTGAAATGTTGAAACCTTTATATCTGGATCAACGGCTGTGACAGTAAATATCTGTGAATTGATTGGCTGATTCTCAACAATGTCTTTGACTTATGGTGTGTTAAGGAACACTGGAGGTTGATCTTTAAAAAAACAAAAAAAAAGACATTTACGCCATTAACACCACTTGTGCAAGGAATATAAAGCAAAACTAAGACAGAGGAAAAAAAGATTATCAAAAATAGGAAACAGAACAGGTCAATATTGCTTCTTCAATAATTTACTATTACTCTATAGAAATAAAGTTATACATATCAAATTACGATACATGTCAATGCTGCGTTGCGTACCAGCAATTTTTCAACACAAAATAACTTTAAGTAAATTTTATAAATGAATTAGGTTTCAATATACATGTGCATATAAAATATATAACACTGTGTTAGATAATTATGCCAATGCCAAGGTGGCATTTTTGCCCACGCTTAAGATGCAGTTTCGTAAAAATCCATATTTATCAAATGAAAGACCATTGTCTAGAGAGTTTATAACCACTGTTTCAACTGACATGTGAGGTATGTACCTCTGAAATTTACATCCAATGTGAAAATAATAATTCATATGAGATAAATAATTTATCTTCAGGATATTTTGGAAAAACCTACAGGAATTTTATTTCCTATAGAATAAAAATATTTCCTACAGAATTTTAATTGAAACAGGTAGTAGTTCTAAAGGAAGTAAGTTTAAAAAGAGTTTTGTTCAACTCCTTTTGGAATTGAAATTCCTATAGGAAACTTTAAGTTCTTTTAATTTTAATTATCCTACAAGAAAATTGTTTTTCCGATGGAAAACATCATTTTCTTACAAGAATTTTTTAAAGGTAAATATTTCACTCTACAGGTGAGATGTCTCAATAACAAAAGTGGTTATGAACTATTAAGCAATATAAGCAATAATATATTACATATGATATATATGATATATTTGAAATTTTATAGCCATGCACCTTACTAAGACGGGTGCAAAAATGCCACTTTGGCACTGGATTTATATATATGTGTGTGTGTGTGTGTGCGTGTGTGCGTGCGTGCGTGAAGAAAACAGCTATTATACAATGCAAGAAATATATTACATCTATTGTTAAATCAAAATATACATGTACCTGTTTGTGACACAACATACTGCAGATTGACCATCAATACTATGGTCTGTATATAAAAGATGTAAACCTTGCCCATCCTGAAAGAAATAAACAATAAAAATCAATATTTCATCTCATGGTTATTGGAATGTTCATAACTTTATGTTTTCAATTTCTTCCAAAGCAGTTTTATCTATGCATTTATGTTCAGTTATGTTGTGGATTGGAAACCTATTATGTGTGCATACGCACATTTTTTAGTGATCTTTAATAGTTTTTAGTTAAGGAATTATGAAGGGATCAAATACGGTTGGGAGGGTCAAATCCAATAAAGCCCCACGGGCTTTATGATAGATTTGATCACGCCCGACCGTATTTGATCACCTCATGATATTCAAAAAATGATTCCTTATTACTTATATTTACATACTTTTTAGCAGTTGTGCGATAAAATATTAAAATAGTCATTGGTGAAATGTATCGGACTATCCATTACAAAATCGACCCGTAGTGTTATCACAGACACAGACTCAGGAAAATGTAAATATTTACTGAATGTATTCTGCTGGTTAATGGTTTTAGTGTTCTATCGTGATCATAACTTTTTGCTCTCGAAGGTTGAATTTGTTGCTATATTTTAACGTTTTGTTGAGTTTCTTTCGATTACACTTTACTGTTAGGCTGCTAAAAGGACGGTGAGAGGTCTAATAACAAAAGTCTCGTCTTATTTACATTTATAAAGAATATGTGAAATACATGTATGAATAAATATCATATATTATCAGCAAATGCACACTGAGTCTAAATTATTCAGCACAGTACCGAAGTATATGAATGATACTATTCAGGCTTGTTTCAAAATCATAGGACTAACTGAAAAGAGCATAATACCCATTTTTGTGATTAAAAACCGTATATTAGTTGTTGTTTTTTTCAAAGCGTTGTTCAATTATTTTGATTACACGATATTCATATACTGATTATTTTTATTACACAGTAATGATTGAATAATTGCATTTGCAACAGTTTTAAGAAGATGGGTAGATATGATAGCGCAAATGCCCATTTGGTTTAGACGTAAAACACAATTTCAAATTCATTTTTTTTCAATTAAATCTATTTGATAATGTTATAATACAAGTTTGCAAAAGCACAGTTTCTAACTTTAGTCAGTTTAGAATATTTTAACAAACGATAAGAGAAAAATATTGTCTTGGGTTTTGGTAATAACGATCCCACAACCTAAAATGCCTATTTCTATAACTAACCTAATGTCTGGTGTTCTAACCACAGAGCCATTTTAGTCATGACAAATGTTTAAATGCTATATGAGACTTTGGCCACGAATTTACGGACTTGTGGTATTTTTCTGAAACGTTAAATTGTTGGGATACAAAATAATAAATTTATTGTATAGCGGGTCATCTCTCCACGTTTTTGTTGATTGAAATCGATTTGTTTTTCATTAGACCTTATTTAGACTATGACAAAAACATTAAGTACGTACCCATTATAAAAAAGAAAAGGCGTTGAAGTTCTAAAGAATGACACTATTTGGAGGTTTTGATCCGCATACTCCAGCTTAAATCAACATATTCTAAGTATTGAACATATCTATGGGTTATAAATCGATGTTATGTTAAATATATATTGTTTTGTATTACGTTAAAAAAATCAGATTTGTTGATATTTTAGTTTTACAGTATCTTATCCGTCCTTACATAGGCATCTTACACGCCTTATCCATCCATCATCTTTAAAGTAAAATGTTATAGTGACGGTTTTAGTCGCAAAACTTATAATATGTCATTATGCATCATTATGCATTGTTAGATTTAACAGATACATATAATCGTTCATGAAATGTTTCGAATCAACATTTAACATTTTAACATGATAGTGACCAGGTAGCACAAAACGTTTTTATAACATTTTATTCTGGATGTAAGGTCGATTTCAGAAAAACGCTTTCCTAAAAAACATTTTTAAAACGTTTTACAAACATTTTATTTCTGTTGTAATGATGTTATAAGAAAACATTCTCTATAAAACATTTTTTCTTTTAGTTTTGATTTTGAAAAATATATCATAAAAATGTTTTATTTATGATTTTCATAATATTATTAATGAGAAATATTTGACTAAAATTGCTTTCGTGGTATTGGTATTTCATATATTTGTGGATCGTCAAGACAACCGCTTATTTCACAAAATCAAAATGTTATAAGGCAGCATGACTAAGTATTACCCGGAAAAGTTGGCAAAACGTTTTTAAAACATTATCGCATGTTTTTTTTCTCTTTTTAACGTGCTGAAGATTGAACTAGCTTAGTAATAAGATTCATACGCATTTAGAATTTATTGATGTTACGCCGAAATCATAACATGGCATCTTTAATACATGTCACACGAAGTTTGACTCAACAAACATCTATTTGAGGTAAATACTTAGAGTTCAGGGGATTGGGTTTTCCCTTCTTTCAATGTGTTTAGAATGTCACAGAGGGGTGAATTAGCAGCCGATCATAGTTATGCAGTTTCTGCAAGACTTGTTATCTATGTGGTTCCGAAATTTTGAAAAACCCACGCCATTGTGCGAAGAGCAAGGATTTAGGGATGAGGAAATTTTCGGTAAATGTACTAAGTATCTTTTAATCCGAATAGCAGCTTTGGTAATGTTTACATGTTTGCTTTGCGTTAAATCATCATTTCAATATACATGTGCTATTTAATTGGCAGTGCATGTGCAGTAGCAATACACAGACCATGCTGACATGCACGGCACTAGTATTTCTCTTTGGATGTATTTGTGGTTATCCAACACGATGTTGTTATTCAGCTTTTAAATCAATTGTTATATTTTACAGTTTAATAGAGGCTGTTCCCAAAGCATGACCACGGCGTACCATTCCAAAGTAAAAAGTTTAGCCATATGACTTTCCTGGAGGACGTAACTTATCATTTATAAAGGTATTCGAAGTTTTTTTCCAGTATTATATGTGTATTTTTTTTATATACTTCATGCAATTAATTGTTGATTGTTGAACCTGCTAAATACATCATAAGAGAAACAAATGCTTCATTTCTATTAACTAGATTTGTTTTGTTGTTGTTTTTTTGTTTTTTGTTTTGTTTTGGGGGTTTTTTTTTCTTTTTGTTTCAAGGCTAAGAAATTAAACGAAAGACACGTTTAATTTACAACCCTTACAATCGGAATGTGAAAAAACTTCCAGACGAGTGTGATACTGTGACTATAGTGATACTGTGAACTCTTTATATTCAATGACTTAGGATTATAATGTGGATTTAGATCTCTCAGTTTGTAAAGAAGTTCTGTGATACCAGTATTACAATTGGAAAGGTTTCAATGATGTTGTTTTGTTGAGTTTGAAAATAGTAAAGACACACGTCTATAACATTTAAAACATATTTTGTTAAGCGAGGCAGAGTCTAATTCGAGTCCGCATGACTTTGCGTAACTTACTTATTTCATGCAGTCGTTAGTGCGAAGACATAACAGTTTTTTTGTCAACCAAATTTTTCCAGTTAAGAAAATCCACCAAACACCAAAAACTTGTACATGATCATAATCCAATGAGTCCAAGTTTATTTGCAAAGAAAATTGAACAAACTATTGCATTAAAGGTCGTTTATTCAATGAACCACATATGTATTGTTTTAAATTGAAAACAATAGAGTAAATAATAAAAAATCATTGAATAAACGACAATGATTTTTGCAAAGGTGGGGTTAAAAACCGCCATGACTGAAAGACCCCCACCCGAGGACTCATTGGAGGAAGGAAGAAAAATTAAAAAACAAAAAATTTATGAAAATAAACAAACACTCTGAGCAGAAATTGTGCTTAAACCTATCGTTCGTAAGGTGCGCCAAGTATTGACATAACTGTAAATATTAAAGCAGAGCTAACCATTATACATTATCCACACAAAAAGTCTACAAACAATATTGATAATTCTTATATTAATTATAACACTAAAATTAAGTTAGAGCAAGCCTTGTTGACCTCTAATCAATACAAAATACGTGATTAGTTTGTACAGTGAAATTTCTGATAGAGCAAGCCTTGTTGAACTCTTGAAAATTTTCGTACAAAAAACAATCAAACCATAAAAACAATTATCTCTAAAAAAAAATCTAATACAAAGCAAGCCTTGTTGACCTTTGTATACTTTCATATGACACAGAATTTTAGATAGAGCAAGCCTTGTTGACCTCTATCCTATTGCTATGAAACGCATATGGATATTATGAGAAAAACAGATGTGTAAACCTTAATTGTTAAAAATTGTTCATACGGATGTAGTTTTTAAAGGCATTAGATTTCCATCTACCCATATGTTGGATTACTGTTTGGGGTACGCCTTCAGCTGCAGCACTTGTTGCCGCCCCTATTCTGAAACTATGACCTTTGTATATTTGTGTATTTAAACCGATGAAAGTCAAAAGTGATTTTAGTGACGAGCTGAAAAAGGCATAAGAAACTGGTGTACCACATGGAAATTGAAATAGTGGGCCAGATTTGTAGTTTGATATTGTAAAATACTTTGTGATAGCATTTACTGGACAGAGTGGATTTTGTTGATTTGTTTTAATAAATATGGATTTTGTCTGCATGTCACTGTGTTTATAATGTGTAATTTTTACTGTCATGCCTGTCACCTTTTGGTTTTCATAATTCACCACAACATCCTGCACCTGAAGAACTTTGCCTTTTTAATTTCCAGACTTGAGCGCCGTTTCGCCAACTCGAAGAAAAGAATAGTAAGCCAAAGACATCATAGCGTTTAACAAAATTTGATTAAAGTGACTTTGTACTACAGAAGGTACTGCTGACATGAGTCTAGACAAAATTTGTTTTGTTATTGGTAACCTGTTATCCACTGAACCTCTCAGATTCTGTGCCCCTTTCATGACCTTTTTGACTAAAAATGAATCTGGTGGATCTGAATAAAATTTTATCTTGTGCATGTAACTGATAGCTGATACGTCTGAGGCTATTGTTGATGGTTGATAATTTTTGATGAACAAAAATGAGATAAAATGAGCTATCATAATATGGTTGGATGGCAATGCAGGTGAAGATGGAAAATGTTCTTTACAAAATTGCTCATAAGAGTTGAGCATGCGCATGTATGATGCTCTTGTTGACCTTGACAAGGCTGACTGCAGAAGTGTGTTCATTACAGACTCAAGAAATGCTCCGGAAGTGAGACTGGAGTTTGGTTTAACCATGGAGCAACCTGCCGAGCCTTCTGAAAGGAAAATCGAGACAGGAAATCAGCAACCACATTTGATTTTCCTGCTATGTGTTTTGATCTAAAATATATGTTGAATTTCATTGATGCCGAAACTAACCTGCGAACTAGCTTCATCAAAACCTTGTCTTTAGAAGTAGTTGAATTGATAATTCCTACCACTGCTTCATTGTCTGTCATAAACAAAACTTTGTGGTTTTCTAGCGTCTTGCCCCAAATTTCAAGTGCTAAAACTATAGGATATAACTCCTTTATTGTTATATGTAAATTCTTCATATCTGGAGGCCATTCACCTACAAACCATTTTGACCCAAAAACAGCTGCAAAGCCCCCATGAACTCCAGCTGCATCTGTATACAGTTTTATAACATCTGAAGAAATCCATTTTTGAAAAAGGAAGCAGGATTTTCCATTGTAGTTACTAACAAAATTGAACCAAGCTTGTAAATCTGCCCTTGCTTCCGAGTTGAGAGTGATTCTGAAATTTGGACAACTGTGACCTTTTGTTAAATCATGAAGTCTTCGCAAGAAAGCCCGACCCGGAACAATCACACTACAAGCAAAATTCAGTAAACCAATCAGCGATTGTAATTCTCGCAAAGTGACCTTTTTTTAACTTTAAACTCACCTAGCAACCTGACAATTTTATCAATTTTTTCCTCTGGTAAACGAGCCACCATTTTCTGAGAATCAATTTCTATCCCATAAATAACGATACATGTAGTAGGAGCCTGTGTTTTTTCTGATTTTATGGGAACACCCAAAGAATTGGCCAACTCTAAAAATGTGTTCAAAGCTTTTGAACACTCATTAGCATCCGCCTTCCCAACAAAAAAGAAATCATCAAGCAGGTGTGATATTCCTCTAATGCCAAACTTTGACTGTTTCTATATTTTGATAAGAGACCATTGTAAATTCAGGAGGAGTCCAGGAATTCACAGAGTCCCCTTTTGGAACGGATAAGTCATGTATCAGCCGAAAAGAACCCTTCTCTTTCTTAGGTATGAGACCCAAGGGAGAGCAAATGAAATTATCAAAAGGGGGTCTTAAAAATGGACCTCTAATTCTACCCTTTAAAATTTCTTTCTGAATTATAAGAATTATCAATATTGTTTGTAGACTTTTTGTATGGATAATGTATAATGGTTAGCTCTACTTTAATATTTACAGTTATGTCAATACTTGGCGCACCTTACGAACGATAGGTTTAAGCACAATTTCTGCTCTGTGTGTTTGTTTATTTTCATAAATATTTTGTTTTTTAATTTTTCTTCCTTCCTCCAATGAGTCCTCGAGTGGGGGTCTTTCAGTCATGGCGGTTTTAACCCCACCTTTGCAAAAATTATTGTCATTTATTCAATGATTTTTTTTTATTTACTCTATTGTTTTCAATTTAAATCAATACATATGTGGTTCATTGAATAAACGACCTTTAATGCAATAGTTTGTTCAATTTTCTTTGCAAATAAACTTGGACTCATTAGATTATGATCATGTACAAGTTTCTGGTGTTTGGTGGATTTTCTTAACTGGAAAAATTTGGTTGACAAAAAACTAATTTTATTGTAAATAAAAACATTTTGGGAACAAATTTTGTAATTATTCAAGGGATGTATGTGTCAATTTTATATCTCTTTGTAAATCAAGTTTGCATGATAAATGTATAATAACCATATGTGCGCATGCAGGGGGTATAACCATTAACATCCCATGGTCAAGATACCCAGGTTGTGTGATAGTCTGTAAATTGCATTTGTGCACAACAGGGTCACCGAGTGTTAGGTGCCAATACCCACGTTGTTTGATAGTCTGTTATCTGCATTTGCGCACAACAGGGTCACCGAGTGTTAGGTGCCAAGAATGTTTTCATCTTAGTTCATTTAACATGTCTAGCATTAAATCTCATTATGTAACCATTGTCGTAATACTAGTATATCATGTCAGATGTGAATATTATCTCATTATTATTTTCTAAGCGAGGCAGAGTCTAATTCGAGTCCGCATGACTTTGCGTAACTTACTTATTTCATGCAGTCGTTAGTGCAAAAGTGTTTTCATTCAAAAATCAATAAACAAAAAATCAAATTCACTTTTAATACGATTTCATTTTGATTAATATAATATAAATTTTGTTGTTTATTTCAAATATTAAAATATATAAGTGGTAGAAAGACCACTTATTGTTCGTAAAAACTAATTGTTCGTAAACAATCAGTCTAATAGATCTAAGAAAAAAAAAAGGGGGGGGGGTTTGCTTTATGCAACGAATGGAAATGGTGTATATATTCACATGGCTTGTCGAGCGAACATATATATCCGATTTTAGACGAGTCGGGTCTCGTTGTCATATTTATAAATAATTTTCCTGTAAAATTTTCCAATGTTCTGAAGACTTAATTACGTAAAGATTTCCTGCCTATAAAATGTAAGGTTTTAGATAACATGTCTTTAAGATGAGCTATGTCTTTTTAACTAATCTAAGCTGCAAGGTCACGTGAGCATTTCTGCTCAAATTGTGTGTATCGTCCTCTGAAAACTTTTTACATATTTGACCTCTTCCAGGCTCTTCAGGCAGTTATGTACAAATGCCTGAAGAGCCAGGAATGGCGAAA
>WFKH01007768.1:41928113-41938113 GCA_016163765.1 Magallana hongkongensis
TGTGTTATATATATATATATATATATATATATATATATATATATATATATATATATATATATATATATATAAAATAAGAAAAACGAAGGCTATAATGAGCGAAAGCAGCTTTGCATAGATATTTTAGGGTTCATTGCTTAAAAGACCATAATGTCTTGTTTCGTTTCCGTTTGTGTTCCACGTTAAACATTCAAAACTTTAAGACCTTTTCACAAAGAGTCGAAAAGACTCATATTCATTTGGTTTTCAACAATTTAACAACAATTCAACAAATAATTTCAACAATTTTAAACAAAGAATATTTTCCAAATAAAACAGGTATCATAAAACTAAAAAAAAACTAAAATGAATTCAAAAACAAATTTTACAAGCAACTATTTATGAAGTCAGGCAAAATGTTTAAATTTACAGAAACTCACAGATGTTCTCCATTTACTTCCTTATAGAACATACCTTTATGTGTCTTATATTTTTTTTATGTGCTTCTGTGATCTTCACCAGTGTTCAACAAAAAAATAATGTAAACATGTATCATGGCATCATACTTCCTCTTTTAATAGTCAACTGGTATAATTTGAATTCAGTGGATCGTGAAATTAAGTTAGAGTAACAGTTACATGATACCACGAGAGCACGGATGGAGTATGTCGCAAAACCGTTTGGCTCGGGGAGGCGGAGCATGTGATTTAATAAAGGGGTTTTGTAAAATTCGTTTGTAGTTCCTATAAAAGCTTTCAAAATGGGCAAATTGATATTAAGACACAGTTTATCGTGTTAAGCTAATTGTTAACAGTTACATTTAAAGCTAGCCTGCAGCACTGATATCGAATTATTATAGCTTTTTCAACATGTGTTTTTCTCAGTTTGATTAAAGTAGCAAGTACATTCAATAAACCATAAATTACTTTGTTAATTGAATATAAGTTATTTTCTGTTTAAATTTTGCATATAAATAGCTTGCATGTTAGGTATTCAATTTGTCTGCACCGCATTGGTGTGTCATAGGACCGACGACATCCAAAAATAAGCATTAAATGCTTTAGTTGATGTAGCATCGTTTTTTAAAACATCCTTTTTTTAAAGGGGGCAGATTTATCCGAAATCTTGACAAGCAAAAAATAAAAACGCCAAACTTCAAAATCCTGATCCGTGGAGGGGATACGAAGTACATGTACCTAAAACTTCTATTTTAATGTTAATTTTGTTTTTCCCCTATAATTTTTACATGCTCCTAAAAAAAAAGGGGGGGGGGGCAAATCCTTAAAAATGTAATAATATATATGTAAACCTTAATAAAATGTTTGCGGCCATTCTTTTGACGTTTGCGTCAACTCTTTATAGTAATATTTGGTATGAGTAAATAAATTGAATTCAATGCCAAACCAGGGACGTATATACGTCCCTGGCCAAACCTATCAAATGAATGTCTTGTTAATTTTTCAACATACACCAATAACATAGATATAGTTACATCTAACGAGTAATTTCTCCTGTGTTTCTTAAGACAGCCGATTTGGATTCATAGCTCTGTAGATATTGACAAGGCTGAAATCTACACGATTCTTAATCGATCGGTCAAAATAACCTAAGAACCTAAGAAAATTCACGGACTGCACGAAATAATCATGATGATGTCAGACTCAAATTCCCATATAAGACGACTTTGCTATTTCTTTTATCTAGCATACTGATGTACATTAACAATAATTTACTTTTATTTTTATGATCAAATCATTAAATTCTTAAAAGAAAGATATGGAATGCATTTATTTCTTTAAAGCATTGAATGCTTATATTTTTAGATACCGTTATCGGTATGATAATTTGTCTGCACGGCCTGGTGTGTTATAGGACCGACGATAGCGCGGTATGATAATTTGTCTGCACGGCCTGGTGTGTTATAGGACCGACGATATCCAAAAATAAGCATTCAATGCTTATATTTTTTATGTTTATTTGTTAAATAATTTTAAAAATTTTGTATCGTTGCTTTTAAGCCATTATATTTACATCTACCGAGTATGATTCCCTCTATTTCTTACGGAAACTTATTGTTAATTCATAGCTCTATAGAAACTTACAGGACTAAAATCTATACGCCCCGTTTATCGATTGGTCGAAACCTACAGCGACTGAAACTGACAGGAAACTGACAGGACTGAAATCTACACGCCCCGTTTGCATTTGTCGATTGGTCAAAACCTACAGCCACCTAAGAAAATCACGGACTGCACGAAATAATCATGATGATGTCACTCAAATTCCCATAGGAGACGATTTGGCTGTTTCTTATAGTTAACATACTGATGTACATTAACAGTAATTTAGTTAATTTATCTTACTTTTTACAACCATTTAATAATTTGTTTAAAGAATGATGTAAATACACATAAGATGTATAAACAATAAAATGCTCTCTTTGATGATTCATGCGGTTTATGAAGGTAATCCGCTAACGCATGTTATGTATTTTTTCTGCAATGTCGCCAGCTTCATATCCCGCATGAATCACCAAAAAAAAGCAATTTATTGTTTAAATATACGCTCTTTGTCAGGGATATAAATGATAGATGGAACAGCCATAAATTATGTTATTTAGTGCGCTTTCGCGGCCAAAAAAGAATAGTACAAAAAACTTTGTTGGGAAAACCTCTTTTCTGAGATCGAATAAATATGATTTAACGATCATTTTTCAAAAGTACACATCAA
Source organism: Magallana hongkongensis (assembly GCA_016163765.1). Lineage (NCBI taxonomy): Eukaryota > Metazoa > Mollusca > Bivalvia > Ostreida > Ostreidae > Magallana > Magallana hongkongensis. Next base: position 41,930,823 of record WFKH01007768.1, read on the forward strand.
ATTGGTTATGTAAGTTTGAACGTTTCATTTAATCTTACAATAATAAATATACTCAAAACGCGTGATGACGTTTACTTGTTCTTATATGCCGTGATCAGATTTGACGTGTGTTATAGAAAATTGAACGTCAAAGATTTCCAAGCAAACATATGGGGAAATGTACACCGAATGTAAATATATGCTAGTGTTTTGTTTTTAAATAAATAGAATTGTTATAGTTTAAGAATTCATTTAATACCGTGGAACGAGTCAAACTTAGGGGAAAAAAACCCTTTGTAATGTTGGTATATAAGAGGTAAACTGCTTAGTATTATTCGTTTTATGTATGAAAATATGAAGTGCTGCGTTAAATCAATAGGAAAACTATCTGAATTTTTCAAAAATAGCATAGGTCTGTTACAAGGAGACGTCTTGTCTCCAGTATTGTTCTCTTTATATATCAACGATTTTGAACTGGAATTTTTACTTAGTGGAAATGTTCCTATTCATATGTAGGAATTAAATCTTTTAGTTTTAATGTACGCAGCTGACATGGTTATTTTCTCAGAGAGTATACATCAGCTCCAAGAAATGTTGAATACTTTTTATACTTATACTTCTACATGGGACCTTGCCATTGATGTTTCAAAGACAAAAATTGTTATTTTTAGCTATAAAAATGGGGCGAGAATTCGTAATAATGAAAAGTGGCATTTAAATGATGAGCCTATTGAAATTGTTGAAAGCTTCAAATATTTGGGCCTATTTTTACAGTACAGCGGAAAATTTAACAACACACAAAAACAGTTTGGAGATCAAGGCAGAAAAGCTATGTTCTCATTAATTAAGGTGGAATAACACATCATCACAAAATGGTTGACCTCTGATCGAAACGACATTTCGTTTTATTAAAAGGATTTTATCGACGACAGCATGTAACTAACTCCATAGCCGAGTGGATAAAGTTGGGTTTGTGACCCGTACGTCCAGAGTTCGAATCCCGCAGGGGCTTTTGTTGTTACTTACTAAATTGAATTTTTTAGATATTCATTTTTTATCCCCAAACTGCATATTTTTCGCTTATTTGACATATGTACAGTTTATTTATCATTATATCTTCATAATCAAATAATTTACTGATAATTTCAGTGACTTTTCCAGGTGTGTTATTTCACCTTAAATTCTAAAACTATATATTTATATTTAAATACAGAAACATTGACTTTATTTGAAACGTATGTGGCTAGTACACTTAACTACGGTTGTGAAATATTGGGGAACCATAATGCCAAAGATACTGAAAAGGTACATTTAGAATAAATTATGTTTAAGCGTGAAGAAAATTAAATATATTGCAATGGTTTATTTTGAAACGGAAAGACTGTCTAAGTATGAGAGTTGTAAGATTGTTAAGAATTTTTAAATTTGGTTTAAACTGTCACAAAGCGAGAATTCAGGTGACCTATTGCAATTGGTCTTCGTCCGTCGTCGTGCGTCGTGCGTCGTGCGTTAACAATTTTACATTTTTAACTTCTTCTTGAAAACTACAAGGCCAATTGTTATCATTTTTGGTGTGAAGCATCTCTATGATAAGAAGAATCTAAATTGTGAAATTCATGGCTCTATCACCCCTGGGGCGCCACAGGCGGGGCCAAATATGCAAAAATCTTCTTCTCTACTCCCACACATGTGAGGAAAAAACTGAATGCATGGTTATGATGTCCATGAAGCCCTCTACCAAAATTGTGAAATTCATGGCCCCTGGGTCAGGGGTTCAGGCTCTAGGGTGGGGCCAATATGGTCATATAGTAACAATGTATTAAACCTTAGAAAATTTTCTTCTTTACTCCCACACATGTGGGGAAAAAACTGAATGCATGGTTATGATGTCCACAAACTCCTCTACCTAAATTGTGAAATTCATGGCCCCTGGGTCAGGGGTTTAGGCTGGGGGGGGGGGGGGGGGGGCATTATGACATATAGTGTTAATGCATATAATGTTGAAAAATCTTCTTCTTTACTCTCACACATCTGTAATAAAAACTGACTTCATAATTATTTTTAACAAGAAAGTCCTCTACTAAAATTGTAAATTTTATGTCCCATGGAGTATGGGTTTTGACTATAGGGTGGGGCTAAAATGGATGTATAGTGTTAATGCATATAATGTTTAAAAATTATCTTCTCTACTCCCACACACCTGTAGGGAAAACTGAATTCATAATTTTGTAGACCAGGAAGACCTCTACCAAAATTATAAATTTCATGTCCCCCCGAGGTAGGGGTTCTGACTCTAGGGCGGGGCCAAAATGGTCATATAGGGTTAATGCAATTAATGTTTTAAAAAATCGTCTTCTTTTATACTTCTGCTGATACTGATTAAAAAAATGACTGCATACAAAGAAAGAAATTAAAGCCATCTATCAAAATTTAAGATTTCATATGTCTCTCAAGGTAGGGATTTGAATCTAGGGCAGCTGGGCCAAAAACACTCATATAGGGTATAGCTAGGGTAGGGATTCTTAATGCAGGGTGTGGCCAAAATGGTCATTTAGTGTTAATGTATATAGAATGTTTAATAAAGGTCTACTGACACCGAATAAAAACTGACTGCATATTTAGAAAAATAAACATTAAGTTGTCATCTTTAATAATGTTTCATGTCACCTACATGTAAGGCAAGGGTTATGGCTGGGAGGGGGGGGGGGGTGTATATTTGTCTTATTATTTTATTCTGCTCAGGAATTTCAATGAAAGAAATGGGTTAATTCATATATTTAGAAAAAAGAGAGAATGAATCTGTCTATCAAAGTTAAGATATTGTGAAAGTTAATTGAGTTAATCTTCCCTTGCTTCTTCATAATGGAGTTATCTTCCCTTGCTTCCTCATAATGGAGTTATTAATCATTAAATATAATGTTATTAAGAAGTTGTATAATCAAAAGAACTATGCAAGTTTTTTTAATTTGAAACAAAAACAGTCTTTGAACTCTTTGATTAAACAAATAGACCCATTAATAGTAAAGTAATAATTGGCTAACCAAAATCACTGATAAACAGTAGATGGTGGCACCAAATTTCAATGGGTTGAATGTCCAAAATTGTAACAGATCCAGTGAAACAGGTGGGGGTTTTTTTGTTTTTTTTTTTGTTTTTGTTTTTTTTTTTTGTTGAAATGCCCACAGTGAGAGTTTCTAACTGCCTCTGGGGATTGGGGATAAGAGGTTGTTTTAAATAAAACATGTCTACTAGCCACCTTGTTTTAGTTTATCTATGAAAACATATACACATAAAACCTATCTTGAAAGTTAACAAATGTGGGAAAATTATTTTCTATCAGAACCTTGTACCTTAATTTTCAATATCAGGCCATGCGCTCTTTTATGATCTGCTTATGAATAAGTTTTTTCGCTAAAATTATAGGTTTCATAGTCCTTTTTTAAAGATTTCAGGCAGGAAGGTGGTCGTCATTACAATATTATAATTTTTCTACTCCAGAATAAAACTTAATTAAATGCATATATGAGACTCCTCGACAAGTTTGTGTATGTGCTATGGTACTCAGGTGACCGTTAAGGCCTATTGGCCTCTTGTTGTTATACTTTTGTGTCTTACATACCTTACATACCTGACCTTGTACCATACCAAGTGTGTGTGTGTGTGTGTGTGTGTGTGTGTGTGTGTGTGTGTGTGTGTGTGTGTGTGTGTGTGTGTGTGTGTGTGTGTGTGTGTGTGTGTGTGTGTGTGTGTGTGTGTGTGTGTGTGTGTGTGTGTGTGTGTGTGTGCGCGCGCGTGCGTGCGTGCGTGCGTGCGTGCGTGTGTATAATATGCTGTTTATAATGCCATAAGATGTATATCTTTAGCAAATAAAGAATAATGATAGTTTTATAAAGGTCTTAACCATGGAGCCTAATAAGTGCCTTAATATTGGATGCCCTAGATGCATTAGGTGTCTTGACAATTAACGATGGTGCAGACCAGTTTAACGTTGGATGTTCTTTTATTACTTTTTTTTTTATGCACTTGTAACAAAAGAAACTTGTGTTCGTCTTTGATAGATTTATAAAGAACTACTGGTTCTAAATATAACACAGAATCCACAAAGTTTTGTGACGCATGAGCAATGAGATCACTAAGCAATGGCACGGGTTCCCAAAGAAGAACAAGAAGCTCATGGACCACATCGCTCACCTGAACAACAATAGCCACATTAAAATCAGCTTTATGAAGTCATATACATACAAACATCTGTCTATAAAAGATGACAAGAGTCAGAGCAATCTCAGATTATCCCATTACTCTAGCATCTGGGCAATGTAGTAGAATAGATCCTGTATAAAAAGATTTTCAAATTTTTCTCTATATATTCTTATGTGAAGCATTCAGCCCCTTTTGTAACAGGATGATTTCATAGCCATAACACATATTAACCATTGCAGTTCTCAATAAGATTTTATATCGTTCATAAAAATACCGTGGCGGTAACGCGGGCCAATACGGGATCCGCGTTGCCTGTACTGTAGCATGTAAGATATATAACTACATCAGACTTTGAACCCTTGTGGAGCCCAATAATTGTCCAGGGGCCACAGTCTAAACAATTGAGAATCAACAATATGTTAAGAAGCTTGAATATAAGTAATACCATATATTATTGCACTTGAGTTTTTGAGAATAATTTTAATTTTTTTCCTATGTAAAATTTGACCCCTTCATTGTGGCCCCACCCTACTCCTGGTGATAATCATTTAGACAAACTTGAATCTACACTACCTGAGGATGATTCCACACAAATTTTAGCTTTTCTGACCAAATAGTTTGAGAAGAAGATTTTTAAGGATTTTTCTCTAAATATTCCTATGTAAAAAAATTGACCCCCCCCCCCTCCATTGCGGCCCCACCCTACCCCTGGGGATCATGATTTGAACAAAATTGAATCTACACTATCTGAGGATGCTTCCATTCAAGTGACAGCCTTTCTGGTGATTGGTTTTTGAGAAGAAGATTTTTAAAGATTTTTCTCTATATATTCTAACGTAAAAATTCAACCCCCCCCCCCTCCATTGTAGCCCCAGCCTACCACCGGGGATCATGGTTTAAACAAACTTGAATCTACACTACCTGAGGATGCTTCCACACAAGTTACAGCTTTTCTGGCTCATTGATTTTTGAGAAGAAGATTTTTGAAAAATACCAACACAATTTCAATACTACATGTAGTAATTCTTAATTATCTCCCTTTGAAAGAGGGCGTGGCCCTTCATTTTAACAAACTTGAATCCCCTTTACCCAATAATACTTTGAGCATTTAGTTTGATCGAAATAGGCCCAGTGGTTCTGGAGAAGAAGTCGAAAATGTAAAAAGTTTACAGACGGGCGGACAAGGCGGACAAACAGACAGACCGACAGATAGACGGACGCCGTGTTATACAGAACAAGGCAACACAGAGTTTAAACCCGTCATACACCTAAGAAGATAAGACAGAATTTTGACAATCCACATCCTTTGAATGACTCTGGAATAAAGCTCAATGCAGAGTGTAGAACAAGTTTGCTGCCTACAAGTCAAGTAATGCCAGATAGTCCTATAATTTTCAGGAAGTCGGGCAAAAATCGCAGGGCGTCTCTGTTCAAAAGTACAATCCTAAGCCAAATCTAGAGAGAATCATATTTATTGAAATGGGCACTCTTTGCCTTAAGCTTGATAGGATGTTATCTGATTAAAATATTGTCATCACCTAGACCTGGACCCAAATTTGATGATCCATGCGGGTTATGAGGGTTACGATTATTGTAGTCCGAAATATCTGACATTTTCCTGGCTTTTTTAAAACGATTTTGATATTTTACTTGCCAGGAAAGTAAAATATCAAAATCATTAAAAAAACTTTTTTAACGATTTTGATATTTTACTTGCCAGAAAAGTAAAATATCAAAATCGTAAAAAAAAAAGCCAGGAAAAGATATTTCGGACTACGATTATTGCAGAAAAAATTACATAACTCGCTATTTTAAAGCGGGTTATGTATTTTTTCAGCATTGTCGCTACCTTCATATTTCGCATGAATCACCAATTAATATAATTTTTAACTTGTTGCAAAATTATTGGGCGGCGACCGCCGCCTTTATTCCGACGCCCTTGATGTTGGAAAAACAATCGTAACTACTCGGCCATTTCATTTCCGCTGGCGAAAAATAAATTATTTTTCGCCGACGGAAATGGCCAAGTAGTTACGAAGGAAAAAGACAGGAAAAAGAGCAGAGTTATCTGCCCTTGTGAATCAGGAAACGATAGAACATATTGATGATATTCCCAAGATGTCGAATTTTAATAGTGAGTAACTGTTATGCCATCTATGATCCTACACTATATGTTAACTTATGCTTTATTTGTAAGCATACACCAAGTGATTATAATTATTAAAAGTGCATAAATAAAAATATTTTCTTCGATAGTGACAATACGCTTACTTTCGCTTTGAATCGTTCGAATTTCCTCTATTTTCTTTATTTGCTACATGTACCTATACGTTTTTACCATATTTTATAGGCACTATACGATCAAAATGCAAAAAACTGTTTGTCGCTGCTATTGACTTTGGAACTACTTACTCTGGGTATGCATTCTCATCAACGAGCGATTGGTCTAAAGTTTTGACCAGCAACTGGACTGGTGGAAAAGTCGTCACTTTAAAAACTCCCACCGCTCTTCTCCTTGATGCGAATAAAGAGATCAAAGCATTTGGATATGAGGCAGAGGACCAGTACATAGACCTTGCCCGAGACGAAGAACATGAGGACTATTATTTCTTTCATCGTTTCAAAATGATACTTCATTCAGAAAAAGTAAGCATACAAGATAATGCTTGGTAATTTACAAATATGATTTACATAACAAGTTAATTTGACTGAAATCTTTCTGCATCCTATTTCTCTGGGTCTAATTATAGTTTTGATTCATAAAATAGCATTCCCAGTTGAAGGTTTTAGAACCATATTTTAACAAGACTTTTGACTTTCGGTAGGACGTATCTATCTATTTCTTGCTTCAAAACAAGTTAAAAATGACACTGGTTTCAAGTGAAATATACACAGATTGCGTAGTCTTAGCTCAAAAGCCAGCCGAATCTTGTTGATATCAAAAAGCCATGGCTGAATGGCCAGCGATGAAATATACAGGTCTGCGTTGCATTGCTGCATGACACAACTACCAAAAGTCCAACCTCCTGTTAAAATGGTTCTATCTTAAGTGAGATAAAGCATTTTGGGTACGTTACATGTACCCCAATTCCATAAAAGATGGTGCTGTCAG
>WFKH01007768.1:41943113-41946218 GCA_016163765.1 Magallana hongkongensis
ATCTTTTAGGTGACTCTGTAGATGAAGATGAATAAATATTTAAATAAAATGTACAAACATGCAGTATTCAAACCACTGTTTGCTATTCTTTGGAACATTGAGTGAATAGTGTGTTATTTTTTACGTACAAAATATTTTATACGACTGCTATAAGCATTGTAGGCCAGCGAGCGGTCGAGCAAGGTGTGTGGGTAGAACAAAGATCTCAACAAACGAAGCCCTTCATGAAATGTAAAACAACTGCTGATCCTTTTGTAAACCAAATTGTTGTCATTCATGTCCAAGTTCAATACATGGGTATAACCTTTTGAACCCTAGCAGGTAAAATCTTCTTCATGAATAAAAATGTCTTTTCAAATGTACTCGTATAAAATACCATTAATTAGCACAACATACTTGATCCTTTCATGTATAAGTATTCATCTTTGGTAGATATAAAGCATTTCAAAGTAGGGGCACGTCTTTTAACCACAATGAACCGCAATGAACCACTGTGACAATGAACCACAATGAACCACAATGATACCATTATGAACCACAATGAACTGATATTAAGTACATACATTCATTATATATTTGGTATAACTACCTAAAAATGTCATATATACAATTTACAAGTAATTGACAATGAACATGTGTATCAATTTGCATTCACAGTGTTGGCAAATTCAAAGTTGCCATTCTATACTCATAGATAAATATAAGCTGTATTATTTATAATTTAATTTGCTACCAAACATGATTTAACGACGATTCTGCTTAATTGTTATCTTGAATAAAATAACTAAGTTTTTAAAATGTCACGAGACCATGTGATATACAAAATAATTTCAAACCAGAGTCGAAATTGAGTTTGACTTGACGAATTTTAGCAATTTAAAGTCATCTTTGGTTCTTCTTTTAAAGTAGGACTGACATACGAGCTATGATTTCTTTTTTAATCGCGGAAAAGTCCATTAAAATGATGGTGTGATTAGAGGTCGTTGGATAAAAATTATATTCTATCACAAATATCATGAGAGATCTTATATAAATTACTATATATAGTTTTGGTTATCTTCAATCTAACATGGAATATGGTTTTTCATGATCGTCTGATTATTGAATTGATTTTCTAATTGTGAGTTACAGAAATTATAGCGACATGTACAGAATGCACATTTAGAAAAGAACGCACATGCATTTATTTAGTTGTTAATGGCTCAGGAAAATCAGACGTTCTTAAATTAAAACGTTTTAGCATTTCTACATTGACCAGCGCACCACGTATATCCACATAAAATTATAACGTTTTCGAAAAAAAAGTGGTGCTGTTCCGCAAATATTTCAACTATTCCGCAAATATCATAGCATGAAAATTCCGCAAATATTATTCCTAAACTACATTTAAAATAGTGGTAAACGTGCAAAAATCCGAATCGTTAAGTACAGATTCGTATTTTTGAAAACTTTAAATCTTGATATTTAGGTTAATCGAACCCTCTTCAGTTTGGGGTATATCGAATCAATATTAAAAATGTTATTTTTGTCGGAATGTTTTGTGCCAGTTTAGCTATTTTGAAATACCAGAAAGTGACCCGCAATATACTAAAGCGGTGATGCCATAAGAACTACTGTTAAAGTCGCTACGTCAAAGATTGAACTACTATTTTCTGTTTTGCAAATAAGTTGTAAAAAGAGATTCGGAGTACCCCAAATGACTGTAGTTTTCCCCTTCATCCTATAATTATCCATTGAATCAGCTTTCAATTGGCTTGGTATTGACAATTTTTCCTCATTTCATTCAGTTTTATATTTAACGTAAATGGACAAAAATGTAAGAGTTAAATCATCTATCATTATTTTTCTTATCAATTAGCGGAAATTAAGGAATTAAAATATCATTATATTTATGTTATCAAATAAAAAAAATGATGATAATTATTAGTTAAATTAATACTTAACCGCAACAAAATATCTATATTCTTCTTGTTTTGTCATTAATTCGCTGATAAAACACAGGTAAAATCTTGGATTAAAAGCAGACTATAATTGCTATCACAACACAAATCACACCTATTGTTCTATACCCAATTATCAAATGTGTGCAAAATGGGAACACACCATCTGAAGTTCCTCCTGTACTCGCCCAACAGGTTCACCGAAGAGCAATTAACCCTCTCCCAAGCCGTGTATATAACGATACATGGTGCGATGTGTATTCTCGGGAGGAAGGGGGTGGGTGGGGTAGTGACAAAAAACGCAGTGGATGAAAAAATTCAGTAGTTATCTGACTATCTAACAAACTATTGAGTGTTTCCTTATATAGTGATTATTTAAGTTTCTATAATATAAGGACAACACATTCAAGAAATAGGAATACCTCACATATATGTACTATCCATCTAAATACTGAAATGAAAAAAAAAGGTTTGCTGTATTTTTCAAGTTTCAAATGTCAGCAATGTGTGTCTGTATGTGTGTATATAAACTGTAATTAGAGGAATTATTCTGTCGTTATTTACAAAGTACAGCGGTAACTTCAGTTTAACACAGAGAGAGAGAGAGAGAGATCCCCAATTAACAACAAGGTGTATCGTATATCCCTTCCCCTCTTGAGTTTGGGATACCCCTAATACATATTGGGAGGCTTTATTACACCTGATGTCATTTAACTGGCCGTGTATACACGAGAGCTACTGTTGGGGTGTGTATACTAGCAACAATATACAGAGGGTGTCATAATTAACGTGAAGGAATTCTTACCTTACATTTAATCAATATTTGGGAAGCAATCACAAGGTGTAATTATGGATAAAAACATTTGTAAAATTTTTACGGTAACTAATCTATTCTTCGCCTATTACCAGATTACATGTAGTGCAAGTTCTATTTTCTCTGACTGTATTATAACAATATTATCTAGTCTGTACATTAGTTTGGAATTTTTTATTCTTTTCCACCTATTAAATTGGACCAGTATGCTAATATACGTGTTTGGATTTGAATTGTTAAAGAATAAATTCCAGTTCAGGTACGTAGGATCGTTTTTTTTTTTAAAGTGGGGAGGGGGGGCAGGCTCATCCAAAAAATCTTGACGAGAAAATAAAAAGAAAAAAAAGGGGG
>WFKH01007768.1:41952193-41965895 GCA_016163765.1 Magallana hongkongensis
GTCATGATTTTCACAACTTTGAATCTACACTACCTGAGGATGCTTCCACATAAGTTTCAGCTTTCCTGGCTGATTGGTTTCAGAGAAGAAAATTTTTAAAGATTTACTCTATATATTCCTATTTAAAAATTCGACCCCCATTGTGGCCCCACCCTACCAACGGGAGTCATGATTTTCACAACTTTGAATCTACACTACCTGAGGATGCTTCCACATAAGTTGCAGCTTTCCTGGCTGATTGGTTTCTGAGAAGTAGATTTTTAAAAATTTACTCTATATATTCCTATGTAAATATTCGACCCCCCATTGTGGCCCCAACCTACCCACCGGGGTCATGATTTTCACAACTTTGAATCTACACTACCTGAGGATGCTTCCACATAAGTTTCAGCTTTCCTGGCCAAATGGTTCTTGAGAAGAAGATTTTTTAAAATTTCACGAAAATTTTCAATTATTTCTAATTATCTCCCCTTGTAAAAGGGCGTGGTCCTTAATTTTCACAACTTTGTATCCCCTTTGCCTAAGGATGCTTTGTTCCAAGTTTGGTTTAAATTTGCTTAGTGGTTCTGGAGAAGATGTCGAAAATGTGAAAAGTTTACAGGCAGACAGACGGACGGACAGACAGAAGGACAGACAGACGGACGACAGACAAAATGTGATCAGAAAAGCTCACTTGAGCTTTCAGCTCAGGTGAGCTAAAAAGCAAACAACCTTTATAATCAGAATATTGTTCATAAGATGTTCACATTTCTCTAATGAGAGAGTGATTTACATTGACATTAACATGCTAATGTATACCGCATGCATATAATTTAGGACAGCACTGTTACTTTTACATAGTACTGAAGATTTTATGTGATCAAAAGCACATGTACATGTACCTGTCAATTACATCTCTTCTGAACAAAAGGTATATTCCATATCTATTGGTCTTCTTGATAATATCATTTACATGTTAATATTTGTGCAACTCACATCCCCAAGTTTTTACCTTCAAATCTGGGTCATTACCGCGCATCTGAGCAACAAGTGAATTGATACTCTGAGACTCCTGAATGTTGGCAGTATATGGCAGATTATCAAGGTAGCGTGGTGCATCATCAAAGTCAATAAATACATTCACTGTGGCTGTGCCAGTCTTTTCATTCACAAGACACTGTTCTCTGGCAAACACAAACAACTACAAAAAACAATGATAAAAAATTTGGACTTCGTTTACCACTGTAAAACCCTATCTGGAATTTGTTAGAAAAGAGCCAAAAGGGTTCAAATCAACAATTAAATGAAACGTGCAACTGTGAGTGTTATTACCTTGTAAGATTGCCTTGGAGGGTTAGTCAGTAACTCTCTGAGGAAAATATCTCCATTGTCTGGATCTATACCAAAGTATGTCTGTACCTCAGACAGTGGATTACCCGTCATAGTGTACCGAAGGATATCCTACAAAACAAACACAACACATATAAGACCAATTTTTACCAGAATGTTTGGACGGATTCCACATGTTTGCAAATACATATGAAAATCAATCTATGCAAATAACAAATTATTCACATTGCGCTGTAACATTGCAAATCAAACTCTCTTTTTGGACAATTTTATTTTCAAACCATTTTCAATTATAACCTTTTCTGAGCTACGGTTAGCAGAAATCATCGATATAACTGAGACTGAACATACCCCATCAGCATTTACTGCTGTGGTATTGGCTACTACGTAATTGCACTTCGCATTCTGATCCACCGTCACATTGATTTGGTTTTCAATAAATCGAGGAGAATTCAAGTTTCGAATGACAAATATGGTGACATCTGCTGTAGACTTGTATTGTGGCTCTCCACTGTCGAATGCTGAAACTTTAAACTAGGGGAAAAATCAAAGTAATTTTTTTATTTTTATTTTTAATTTTATATGGAAAAAAACGTGATAGAATCAGGAGAGATACAATAATAGGAAAACAAGAAAATGGTAGTATAGGTTTAGTAGATATAGAGCTTAAACCAAAGGCCCTTAAGGCATCATGGGTTAAACGATTGACTGATGAATCAAATGTCATTAACAACATTGTAAACAGCTACTTGAATGTTATGAAAATAGATTTAAATTATTTACTCACACTGTCTGAAATAAAAACCGAAAACTTTACAACAATATCTAAAATGCCCATTTTTTATAAAGAAATATTTAGTTACTTTAATGAATGTAAAAAGACAATAGATGTATATAATTTATCAGACGTTAAGTTCGCACAGCAGCCATTGTGGAATAACAATTTGTTTCAATACAAGGGCCAAACATTATGTTTTAAGAATTGGATAGCTAGTAACATTTTGTATGTAAAAGATGTATGATAATGGTGTGTTTAAATCATTACAGGAACTTTCAGATATTTTGTCAAATAGATCCAATTGGTTGTGTGAGTATAATATAATTCGAAATGTAATTAAGAAAAAGAGTATATTGTTTGATCTGAAATGTTGTGTTTTTACTAGAACAGATTTTGTTAATGTATTCAATTTTCATAACGGTTTTCACTGTATCTTAGAGAAAAAGTGTAATTTTTACTACGAAAATATGTTGGCAAGAAAGTTTAAACCTCCTTGCCATCAATCTTATTTAAGCAGAAACTATTGTGTAAATAAAGAATATTGGCCAAGCATCTATACAAACAAGATAAAGAACATGTATGACAAGCGTTTAGGTGAATTCAACTACAACCTGCTTAACAATATTTTATGTACCAATTCTTTTTGCAAAAATGTAAACTAAAACAAAATGCTAAATGTGACTATTGTGACATCTCAAATGAAGATATTAAACATCTTATTTTTGATTGTGATAATGTCAAAAGGTTGTGGCATAATTTGAATAATGCTTTAAATTTTATTGTTAAATGGAAACATGTTATAATTAGTTTTTATGTCGAAAACAACCCAAAAGTATTGTTTTATAATACAATAATATCTTATTTAGCTTTTAAGATTTACAAATTCAAAATGGGATGTAGAATGAAAAACAAGAGTCAAGATGGTTTAAAATCAAAACAATTTGTTAAAAATTCTTTATACAGAGATATGGATATCATGCTAGAATTTTCAAACATGACTATGTTTAAAAATACGGTAAAGCGTCTGACAAACCTGTTATAAATTACTTTTATTCTTTTATTTTCATAATTTTCATGATGCCAGCTTTCCTAATACCCGGGATATCTGCTTGGTTTTTTTTCTTGTAAATGGGTATTGTTGTTGAAGTGAAATTAAGTATAATTAAAAAATAAAAAAGTAATTTTTTTTTATTTCCAATATTTGCAAAGGGCAAAAACTCAAAGTTTCATTTGAAAACAAAGAGTTGTTCTACATTTAGATATAATTGGTAATCTAAAAAATGCAGCAGGATTTTACTTGATGTCCTGAGGCGTGTTCAACAGAGCGGGCGCTCGCGAGCGCTCGCCAAAATTCCCTATACCCGCAATACAAATTTTGGCAACCGCTCGCGAGCACTCGCTCTGTTGAACACGCCTCTGGTGTTTGAGAAACAAAAAAATGTTTTATTTGGTTCTTAAATTTCTGCAAATTTATAAACGGATAACTACTACATAACTACATAATTGCATATAAGACAACACCAATAAGCAGTTGAATTTAGAATTACATGTATTTACATCTACCGAGTATGATTCCCTCTATTTCTTACGGAAACCTTTTGTAATTCATAGCTCTGTAGAAACTGACAGGACTGAAATCTACACGCCCCGTTTATAGATTGGTCGAAATGTACAGCAACCTAAGAAAAATCACAGACTGCACGAAATAACCATGACGATGTCAGACTCAAATTCCCAAAGGAGACGATTTGGCTGTTTCTTTAATTTAAGCTAAAGTACTGATGTACATTAACAGTAATTTAGTTGATTTTACTTACTTTTTACAATCAAATTATTAATTTGTTAAAAGAAAGATGTAAATATGAACAATAAAATGGTTTCTTTGATGATTCATGCATGTTCATAAAAATACAGGTTATGTATTTTTTCTGCAATGTCGCCACCTTTATTTCCCGCATGAATCACCAAAAAAAGCATTTTATTGTTTAATTGTACAATCTGATAAGAGGCATAAAACAAAATTACAAGCATTTTACTAAGTACGCACACCACTGGCTATGTAAGATGGAGAAGACTCACCTGGAATGTGGTTTCCAGTGATGTGTTGAGCTCCTTAGCTACTGTTATGTTACCAGTTGCCTCGTTGATAGTGAAATATGTAGGCACAGGGGGCTCCATCATGTATCGGATGGAAGACTGAAAATAAAAAAAAATGGACAAATCTTTTCTTTCCATTGGCAAATATTTTGTCAATAAATTTGAATCCAAAATTGAAAAAAGGCTCAGTTATTGTGACAGAAACCCTTCTCATATCTCAAAAGAATTGTGAATAGAAGATTATAGTTCTATACATATAGATATATAAATGCACTCTATCATCTTCGATTAAGCCAAGGGTTTTCGGTCCACTCCGCTCCTCATTTAAGGGAGTGGACAGAAAACCCTTGGATAACAAAGATGAAACTCCATAGAAAACATACATTTTGGAACGGATTAATCACAGAAAAAGGAACTGGATTATACTGCAAGAACTTTTTGTGTGAGGATATATACAAGTAAAAGAGCAAAGAAAATCTAAAATAGATATCACAGAGGATTGACCAAACCAGTTTTACTAAACCAATACAAGATACATCATTACGCACAATAAAAAGAATACCAACTTTTACGATCGGTCAACAATTAAGTCAAATACTTTGATGTACGTTCATTCCAAATGAGTCAGAGTATAGGTGTTGTATTGTAACGAATATGGAACATGACATGTTTTAAAATCCTCTGTTTGTCTTTTTCCTACTCTAAATATTTTTGTTGCATCAATAAAGTCTATGTAGGCAACCAAAATTAATTAATGCATATCGATATATAAAAACGTTTTTATTTTGTTGCAAAAATTACTTCTTAAAAGTAACTCTCACTAAAATCTGTAGTCTGTGGATCTTCTTAATAAATAAATCAAAATTCATGTATTTCCATTCATCAAATTAATCTTTAAATTCCATTTTGGCCAAATTAATGCAACAGTAAAACTTCTTAACATTCCAATTCTTTAAACAATAACAATTATACAAAATGCATCAAAAAATGACGGAAACAATCACAAGAAGTAAATTGAAAGAAAAAGGGGATTGAAATAGATAAACAATTTAGTAAGGATTAATGTTTAAGGATGGCCGACTTTGGTTTTAACTTTACATGCTTTTTTGTGTATTCTTGTCAAATACAGTGTATTTAAACGATTTTTTCGTTCTTTGTTAGGTGAACATCGCCATTGTGCATTTATGACGTCATGATAAACTGAAGGTCTGTGGCAACACAATTTTGAAAAGGTAACGTACTTTAAAGAAATTGAAAGTGCGTTATAAAATGTTCATAATTTATCATTGAGACAATCACCATACTTTAAAAAAATATATATAAAAAAACACAAATTCTGGACTTTGTTTTTATAAGACAAAGGAAGTTGGAAAAGTATTATATATTTTTGTAAACACTTATTGAAATGATCTTCCGACATATGGGACAGGGAGGGGACAACCAAAGATACAGTCAAATTATCAGTATACCATTGAAATTGTATGAGACAAATTGGGTAGGTGTCTTAGCATAAATCCAAATTCAATCCATGTTACGTTTGGACTTTTGACATATAACTGGTTGTCATAAAATTATGACAGATCTTAAGATAATCATAAGATATAACACTTCAGTGAAACAGCTATGATGAGATCTTAATATGACAAATGTTGGTCTTAAGATAGATTTTATTTATAAGATAGTTTTGTGAAACGGTCACCTGGATTAAAAGATCTAGTACATGTAGTTACTTGCTATTGAATTTGTAATAAAGAATTAAATGGAAGCTACTCACCAGTGGGTTTGAATCTACAGCTGTCACAGCAATAACCATGCTTCCTACCACATAGTTCTCAGTAATTGTGGTAGAGAAAGGAGAGTTCAGGAACACTGGTGCATTTTTATCTTCACTGATGTTAATAGCCACAGTGGTTTGAGAAATACCTGTTGAAATATATTTTAGTGTATTAACATGTGAGTAACAAAATAAAGGTCTGTAATTTGTAAATTTGTTTTTAAAAAAGAGAGAAAAGAAAAAAAAGTAACTTTTTCGCAAATTTTATCATTAATGTTTTCATTTTTTAATACACTGAACATGTAGCGAAGATGTACACTGAAAGGAGATTGAAATTGAGGTTTGAAGCGATGTTGGAGAAAACGTGGGGTTAGATTTTTTCATATGTTAAGTGTGTTGTTTATTTAGTTTCAGAAAAAATAAATTATTTGCCCATTTCAGCTCAAATTAATGGTAAAATCAAAATATACCTGTTTGTGACACTACATACTGCAGATTGATCATCCAAACTATGGTCACTATATAAGATATGAGATACTTGCACATCCTTAAAGAAATAAAAGGAAATTAACATACTTATAGATTGACATTACACATATTATTAAATTCGTTGCTTACATATATACAAGTCTTTTTATGGTAACTTAAAGAACAATTGGTCTTACGTCGACGTGGTGTTACCTCAAATCCATACCCCAATATCTTGTTTACAGAGATAAGTAATAATCTAGTGATATTATTTGTATCTATTGACAAAGGTTTGTGAAACTTTACAAATATAAAGTCTACATTTATTACATAAAATTTAACATTTTGAATGTCAATTAAACTGTTTTAAACTTTCATGATTGATTTCGTAAATAAAATAATTTACCTTCAATGACAAACATAAAGAACACGAATTGATTTGCGACCTAACAACATTTTCAGGTCATAAAAGAGACATTTTATTTTACTTTTTTTAATAGTTAAAAGAGGATAAATTCAGTTTGACCAATTGTTCATGAGTTTCGAGAAATCGATTGAAGCCAAACGAAAGATGACAAATCTAATGCTAATGTCTTAAATTGAACAATAACGTCGCATGACCTTATCAGAAGTGAAAACCGGTAGTTTACGCCAATGTCACTGATTGTGATATATATGTATAATTAATTTGTACATGAATCAACTACATGGAAATTCACGCTTACAGATAATACAGAAAATATTACAATAAAATTACTGCTATCGACTGAATATTTTTAAGACATAAGTCCACGAACTTTTTGATAACCCCTCAAACATACACAATTTTCTGTAATCTACCACAGTATATTAAGCTTCTTAATGATTTGGCGTTAAATCGTTAGAATGAATTTTTAACCTTGATTTATCTAAAGGATAAGGAATCATTCTTTGAAAGTAATGATGTGAAAATTTTGGTCGGAGCGTTATAAAATCCAATAAACCCAAAGGGCTTTATGATAGAAGATCACTTCATAATATTCAAACAATGATTCCTTAATACTGTAATTTACAAAAATTCTCAGCAACTGTACGATTAAATATTAAATCATTGACATTTTGCGTTATTTATATTTCGTATAATTATGCAAACTCTGCGTGCGCCCCAACAGTACTTTGTTTGCGTCATTGATGAACTGTATTGAACTTAACGTAACAAATTTGATTCTTGTGTTATAACATACAAAGACACTGGAAAATGTAAATATTTTTTATTGTTTAACATCCGGTTGAGATTTATTCAGTTCTTTTTTATTCTTAGGCGACCAGTCTTGTCACGTAGTGGAAGAATCCCACACCAGAATTAAGCCGTAATGAATCATTAATACATTATTTTCACCTTATGTTTTTTGACCTTATATTATTGCTTATTATTTAAATTTCTTGCAAAGAAATTCTTATATACATAGTCGTTTTACGTTCTGAATGCGGGGAATTTTAAAGGCCTTGTACGCCCCTGTTCTAGCCCTGTTTCAATTTAAAGGTTGCAAAATTACTCGATATACCAATTAAACAGAAATGGCAGGTGTCGTGAAGATACAGAATGAAGTACCTTCTCTAAGGTATTGATTTTTAAGAATGATAAGAAATACTGAACTCTCTGAGTATCTTCCATAGAAAATTATGAAAGGGAACTCTAAGCACGCTTATCTTTCATCGAACATACATTTTTCATGAAAAGCGAATTTTAATGAAAAATAGTATAAAAGTATAAACACACACACACACACACACACACACACACACACACACACACACAAATATATATTTAATGGTAGGTGCAAGTAGTCACAGCATTTAATTACCTAAAGAACATACCTTTAAGTATCTTATGCTTATATGCCTCTGTAGTACCCCAAAAGTTGACCTTAATGCATTCTACTTCCTCTTTCTCGTCGACTGGGCGATATAATTTGAATTCAGTGGATCGTGAAATTCATATTTTCTTATTCTTTAACACGCCAGTGGCGTAGCTTTCATTGAAGCACGGAAGCACGTGCTTCCACATTGTTTTGTAAAAAAAAAATATTAAAGGCAAATAAAAAAAAATAAATACTTGAAATATCATAGATATTGAACAAAATAACTGATCATTTGAATTTCTATTGATATTTTCAATTTTTTTTTTCATTTTGAATGAAAATGACAATAACGAACTGTTAAATGAAATTGATGAGTAGAAACCAAATAAAATAAACTACAATACATTTGTCAGCCTGCAGCGCTAGTGAAATCTGTTTTTCGTACAATTTACCTTGATCACCTTCAAAAAATATGCGGATAATATGAGAGCATTTTTTTTCAATTTTAATGAAGTACGGGGCACTTATTAGATAAAAATTAAATTAATCTCATCATAAATCAGGCACTACTTTTTTCTTCTTTATCGTTAATTTTATGATGACGATGATGAAGTAAGCATTTTACACATTAGAAACTGGGGTTATTTTATTGAAACGCCTTTTTCTGAATACTCAAATTTAAGTGTCTGAAATTAAAATGCTGAAAACTCGCCAGCTTCCGGGGGCTTCGCCCCCGGGACCCCCACCCATTGGGGGCCTCAAGGCGGCCCCCAAACACCCTGCCTTAATTTGCTTCCACAATAAAAAAAACCTTAGCTACGCCCCTGCACGCATGCCGAAAATTTGAGATTCCTTTATGCAACGTATAATAAAAAGAATTGATGAATAGATAAAGAGCGTAAATACAAGTAGATTCAAATTCGTGGTATGACAGAATGTTTTGAGCAAGTCAGCATCATCTAAAAAATACATGTTAGGCAAAAATCACATCATTAGTTGTAATCAATAAGGAAATCATAAACCGTGAAGTTTTGAAGTTATTTCTGGGTACATGTAACACAAAACATAATGCGTAACAAACTAATTTGCAAGTAGGCCATGTAGTTACGCCAGTGGCGTAGATCTACATTGAAGCATTGTAAGCACGTGCTTACAATTTTTTTTTTTTTTGACTGAATCTCAAATATTTCAAAAGCATTAATTTGTTGTTTTTCCATTGTAAATCCCGACAACCTTTCATGTTTCAGCCGAATTTTTTTCTGAAGCATCCCGAGCTAGTAATACTCTTTCCGATTTCGGAAATATAGACCGAGTCGTAAGTTCAAAATTTAAATCTACAGCTTGTATACGTATATTAATACAAATTCACAACCTTCGTTTTTGGAGGTTAGATTTTTTCCTCCAAAAGAGGATACTTACCCAAACTGTGCTCTGAAAAAGCTGGCTGCTTCTTTTTATTTCATTACAATCAGTTGATCAGCGCATCAATGCGTATCAAAATGAAAAGAAGCAGCACTGGGTTTTTTTCAGAGCACAGTTTGGATAAGTATCCTCTTTTTGAGGAAAAAATCTAACCTCCAAAAACGAAGGTTGCTAAGACCTGGTTAAATGGAAAGTAAATTGTCATTATAGTTCTATGAAAGAAGAAGGTACAGTTTTTTTCTATATTTGCCCAAAATTCAAAAGTTGTTTAAATCTCATGAAAATACACATATACCGTGTTGAACTCGAGGTATATAAAGTACCAAGTTATACACTTGTATCTTATTTTTAAAAAAGAATAATGACTTAAACATTTTGTCATATTTCTAAGATTTAGTCAAAAATGATGAAAAATGGCAAATTTTCTTGTAGTTTTTTGAAGAGGAAAATGTGTCTGCAGCCGTCGCCCACAACGAAATTAATATATTGTATGTGATATCACATGATAAAGTTATAATTTGAGTTTCATCATGGGCGACGGCTGCGGACATACATGTAGTTTTCTATTTAAAAAAAAACCCACTGAGGAATTGGTGTCTTCTGCTCAGTTTTAAGAAAATTACGGGAAAACGCACCGTTTATGACATCACAATTACCCTTGTGAAAGTCTAATCAGGTAACTATTTATAGATTCTTATTCTATGGGTATTCTTGTGTCAATAAATGTTACATTTCAATTTTTTGTGATATTTTTAAAAATTACTTTAAAACAGGGCAAAATATGACTGAAACTGTACCTAGTTCTTTCAGAACAGGCAATAAATACGCATTTTCATCATATGGTAACAATAAATTACAACTCTTATACCCTTATTAAACACATATACATGTACCAGTTATAAAATTTTTAGAGAAATACTGCAACTATAGTCAAAAACCCCCACATTCACCGTATTGTCATTCGTGGTTGCCACATTGCCACATACATGTATATATAACAACTTCGATTTATTTTTCAGAAATATTTTCTTGATTCTTTGATATCAGTTTCTCTTGTTTTTCAGTTTCTTTGATGTTTTTGTTCCAATACATTTGTAAATAAAATAAAATAGTGTATCTAATTAAAGAGCCTTTTCTGTAAATACAATGACCGTCAATTACAGACTGAGGTATCAAACTATAATACATTGTACTATAGATCAAAATTACTTGTGCTGGAATAAACAAAATGTACTCAGCTTCTTGGGGGATATTTTATCCCTAGCTACGCCACTGTGCGCACATTATTTTTCTACAAGTAGTTCATGCATTATCACTACTTGAAATATTAATTTTATTTGAAATTCATGTGAACAATGTACTGTACTGAAAAAAAATTTTGTGCCCTTGTTCGAAAGAAAACTTTTAGAAGTTCGCGCGTTATATTACAAACATTGACTTCTGAAATATATATTTAGATATTGTAAATTATGAAGTATTCTGTAACACAGTTAAAGAATCCGCTTTTCAGGGAAATATCATCTCAGTCATGTGGATGCATTGTTACCTTTATAACGTTTGCTTTGTGCTTAATTTTTACTTCAATGCATTTTATACGAAAGAAACTTAAAGAATTTCCAACATTGCATTTTACTCTATTTTTTTTTTTTACGTAAATGTATTATTTTCTTTAACAACAAAAAAGAAGGAAAGAAAGAAAAACACAAAATCAATAGTATGTTCCGCTTGTACCAAAATATTTGGTTTGAGTGAACAAACTGAACCAAAAGGGGCATGGTCACGATTTTGGTCAAAACTTTTTTTTCGTTTTTTTATGTTTAAAATGCTTCAGTAAAGCATTTTTTATAGGCGACCAAAATTTGAGGGTCAGTCGTCGAGTTATATAAGAGATACATACTTCACAATTCTCTGTTATGAAAACAAAGCTTTGGTGATGTTTTTCTTAACATTTTGAACATTCCATGTTTAGATCTCATATGAATGTAACAAACACTAGCAACTGTTTATTTTTGTATCAGAACGAATCAGCAGATAGAAAAATCAGCACGAAAAAGAACTTTAACCGGTATAGAAAACCAAGGCACAAGGCTATTGAGAGTTTGTACATGTATCTTGCTTATAATTCTACGACCAACACTCAAAATTTGGTTGATCATTAGAAATGCAATACTAAGGCATTGTAAACCATAAAAATTGAAAAATAAAATTTGGCCAAAATCGTGACCATGCACCTTTAAACTTAGCATATTTTTTAAATTGTTTATCAATATTATCCATAATGGTAGCCACTTTCAAACGAATCGTTTTCAGTGAAAAATTGGTGAGCAATAATCAAATTAACCTAGAACTGCCTGTAGCTGAAGAGTTTTAGTGCTGTTGTTCTTTGCTGTTGTTGACAAAGAAATAAAAAAATTAAGTGCAGTTCTTTATTATACATGTATGTTCCCGAAGACAAAAATTATTAATATTTGTAATCTTACAATGTGTGTGTTTCTGTGTATTACAATAAAAGCAACCACTAAATCTCCTGTTTTTATAATGATTTTAAAAAAGTGTAAGTTATGTACATTTTTTCCTGACAAAAACAAGATTTTTAATGTGTGTGTGGATTTTTTTTTTTTTTTACTGTTATTTCGATTATTTTTGTTTTCTCCAAAAATCGAGCCCCCGTGAATTCAGCGTTTTAAGCATTGTGGCAACGCACTTTGAAAAGTGAAAAAAATTTCAAAGAGCGTTAAATTTGGGACCAAGTTAACGCACTTTGAAAAATTTGTTCAAAGTGCGTTATGAAGGTAAATCAACATTTTTTTATTATCGAGACACTTGACGCACTTTGAAAAAATATGTATAAATCACAAATTCTGGAATTTAATTTCTAATTTGTTGATAATATGATGATTTGTTAACACTAGTAAATCTCAATTACCGTCTTTGAGAACGGAGGTGGGGATGTGGGTCAATCAATGACACAGGTCAATCACCAGTACATCATTTAATTGATTAGAGGAAGAAGGTCTCCTACCCCTCATATTTCCTTCCAAAACATGATATTCAGCAACTTGAAGTAAACGTATAAGAACGGAAAAAAATATGCTTTGTTGTAAATTAAGTACAGTGATATTGAAAAAAGGGGCTGTCCAAACAATAATTTCTCCAGTGGTATGTTAAAGAATCTGTAAGTGTTTCAAATTAAACACTCTTTTCTAATAAAATAAATCACTGCATTATAAAAAAGGTTACATTGACAACCATTAAATTATAATAAACTAAAAAAAAAGCATAAGGGTGTAGGGCTTTTTTCTCTCGCACTGATGTTCTAAAAGATCATATTGTTTTTGATAAACATAACTAACGTATCCTTTTTTACAGCATGTTTGTTAATAAGCACATTCAATTGAAGCCAGTTGAATTATGTTATGCACTGATCTCAGAAATATATATATATATTTCTCATTTTCGTTTCTGGCATAGCCCAATGTACCAGATAAGAAAAAAATATATATATATAATATAGATATAAATAAATATCGATATCGTTAAAAAAAAAAAGCTAGAAAAACGTAAGATATATCGGACTAGCTACAGCAGTGATATCAAACAGCGTGTTCAATATGCATTTTTGTCAGTTCGAGTGCACTCATTGAATCAAATGTTAATGTAAGATATATATTGTAAGGTATATATGGACATATATATATTGCTTATTGTTGCCAATTCTGACTGTTTGATGCTATGTACTTCGCAATTGGTGTATTTAAACTTCCGAGAAGCAAGAAATGCGGGATAAATGATCATGAATGATGAAGGGGATTGCAACCTCTCAAAATCAAATTCAATTTCACTGTTATTTTCCTTCTTTCCTTTTTTTTTTATACCTTTCACTTCAATTTTTTTTTTTTACATGCCCCCCAAAAAGTTTGGGGGGGGGGGGAGCAACTCAACTTTTTGATATGTAACTTTAAGAAAAATATTTGCTGCGAGAAAAAGTCGAAG
>WFKH01007768.1:41971379-41987764 GCA_016163765.1 Magallana hongkongensis
TTTGATTGGTCGAAAAAATCTTTTGACATCTGCATCAAAAGAATTTAGCCGGTTTTCCAGTAAAATTTTCCTTTGATATAATCAAGATAAAAATATTCATTTCATTACTGGATATATAAGGAACAACATCTATCTAGACACTTAAATGGGCATGGTTACGATTTTGATCAAAACTAGTACTGATCTTTCCGATTTTAATGTTTACGTAAAAATGCTTCAGTAAGGCATTTCTACATGTAATACTGAGTAGTCAACCAAAATTTGAGTGTCAGTCAGCGAGATACAGAGCTTAACAATTCTTTGTTATATGAACAAGCTCGGGTCATGTTTTTGTTTACATTTTGAATGTTGACAAGAAAATCCAAGGTTTAAACCTAAAATGAATGCGACAAACGCTAGGAACTGTTTATTTATGTTTAAAACGAATTAGCAGATAGAAAAAATCAGCTTGAAAAAAGAAAACATGGCACGAGCATTGTTTACATAACAAAGAATTATGAGCTCTGAGTCTTGCTTATAACTCTATAGCTGATACTCAAATTTTGGTAGATCATTAGAAATGCAGTACTGAAGCATGGTAAACAATTAAAATAGAGAAATAAAAGAGGTATAGCGCCTTTCCCCATTATTTCACCCATACCCGCGTTTGAGCAGAAAGTCCCTGTTACTAAAAATAGATACAGGTACCTGTCGCAATATGATTTCGGAACCAAGTTACTGATTTTATAATGGTGCCTATAACCACTGATTTGTCATAAATTCAGGAAACATGCATCGAAAAATAAATATATACATGTAGAATTCTGTATATAAAAAACAGTTGATATTCTGAACCGTGATAACTTTCAGCAAAATTCAATGAATGTAAGTGTATAAAGAGTACATGAACATAAGTAGAAAAGTCTGTTTACTAGTATATAGGTTGTGCTTATACTCAGAATTAAACAAGAGTTTTGGGGAAAAATCCAGCAGATTAGATACATGTAATTTAAACTCTCTATTCTAATCATGACAAGAAAAAAATATTGACTACTTGATGGAATCGATCCAGCGACCGCAAAATTAAAAAGACCTAAGAGTTACCACTAGGCCACGTATACAACAATTTCATAGGATGTCTTTTTAATATATGTGGCTATATACCTGATAGTATTTGAAAAGTCAATCATTGAAATATTTGTCTAATTTTCAGTACAAAGACCAAGTTAAACCAAAATTATTTAATATGTACTATAATACCTGTAGAACACAATTTTAGACAGATTTCTTTGGTTTAAAGTGGTTCAAATAGTCAAATATTAAACTTTTTATTAATTTTTTTCCAATATATCCCATACAAAACCTGAAGATTTTAATGATGTCGTGTAAGACAATTAGCGTTCTTTTACAATGGTAATTGTGAAATTTGCGTCTCTTGGAATATACTTTAACTAAATATTGTATAATATTGTACAATATTGAAGATGCCGGATGTTTGTAAAAGCGGTATACTTTAGGCGAAATCGTATACTAAGTGCGCTATACTTCTTTGACCCAAAGCATGATAATATGAATTGTATTTTATCAAATTAAATTAAGTACACCAATATAAATACATGTATATAGTCGTGAACTTCATTTAATATAATAAAAGATTTAGTAAACAACACATATGTACGTTCAGAAAATTTTGTTCAGAACTGACTAATCATGCATAATTTAGTCATGCACGAACGGAGACTAACTAAAGGAAAACTTTGTATCGAAAGACATTTGATATCCTACGTCACCTGCCTTAAACATTGGTGCATGAACACAACGAGGTAAGGACACTTTTTTGACAAGGAAATAAATTTGATAGTCTGGACTGTGTTTGGAAATGAGTTTTAAAAAAATTGTTAAAAGTCAAGTAATAATATTATACGTATAAGTTTATGTCTATTTCAAAAGTTTAATTTAGAATTTGATGACACAGTAGTTATATTTTCTTTAAAACTTCTATCTTGTCTTGGGATGTTTATTAGTATATTTAACTTCCATTATTAGAATCAATGAATGTCTTGACCGTGATCTGGTCTTTGATTTGAAAACTAAATATGCAGTAACCATTTATATGAAAAAAAAAACCCTGGTTTATACACCTATTTACAGTGCACATATAAACTTGTCAAGCGTGCAAGGTAAATAACACATCCTTACAATGCTTGACACAACAAACCTAATCATTATGCATTACTATGACACGGAACGTCGAAAATTTGATAAAATGAAATTTATTTCGTAACGGTTTTCTGTCTGAACATTAATGAAAAGAAATATTATCAAATGAAAGTAGAATATATATGATAATGATAACGCTCTCTTTCTGATCAGATTTTCAAAGCGTAGCAAAAGCATGTACGCCAAATTTCATTCTTGTAGCTATGTCAATGATAATTTTATATCACCAATTCGTGAACGTTTTAATACAAAACCTATTATTCTATTCAGTATGATAGTTAAACACTGCTTATAATACACAAAATGAAGTGTCATGGTCCAGGAAGTATATTAAAAACAAAAAGCAGTACTTGAAATTTGTCGTTGTGTGCTCATACATATAGTTATTTGGATGTACAAGAGGTAAACGTTTTTAGGTCAAAGATCGAGGTAAGTACTTGTAACTATTAAAAAATTCGGCTATTTAAATAAATATAAAAATAGATTTGCATAATCGAACTAAATACAATTTTGACATTTTGCTGGGTTTATCTTTTTTAATCATTAAAATGAATACTTATTTTTTGTTCATAGCCTAAATCCATTTTAAGAATACGTTCTAGAATAGCTAGGATGATCCTGCAGATTTTAACCGACAATTTCAAATTTATTTTATCATCTAATGATAAAGAATACATACTTGTTTATTCTCTTTTGTGATGAAATGAAACTCAGTTATTGCAGTTACTATTAATCGACAAAATTAATATATAATGTGCATGTATCAATGAATCTATGAAGTCATTTTGGATCGATATAATACCGGGTACATTCATGTATATTCTCATGAATTCATTCATGTATATTCTATAGAAAATAGTGAATTTCCGTATTCGTATTTTAACTTCAATAGCAACTACATGTCAGCTAATTCGTATCAAACAGAAATAATGTTTTTATTTTCAGGATGTCAACACATCTCCTTTCAATTGTTTGGATATTTTACATTGATGACATCATCGCACAAGAACGTATGTGGCATGTAATTGGTTTCATTCATTTTCAAAATTCTGTATTCTGCAATTCTGTAAATATTTTTTTCTTTTTTCCTTGTTAAGGAAAAAAAAAATCTATGCGATAACGTGTATCTGTTTATTCTTTTTATTTCACGGGATATGCTATAAACTATGCACAAATATTTCGAGAAAACCCCCCAGAAATTAATTTTTTTGTTATATTGCTCTCTTTAACTATTCTCATCATTATTTTGATTTTACGTAGCATGTACCAGAAGCACTGGCAACTCAGACCCGATCATTGCTGGTGCAGTGTATGAATCCAGTGTATTAGAATTTGACCCGAATTCCCCTCTCTACAGAACGGACACTACAATCGAAGGAATCAATGGAGGAACTGATGTTAACTCGGGAGTCACTCTAACTATCGCCCGAACACAGGCCACGCCAAGTTCAGTGAATTTGACTGATCTGATTGAACTGGTAACAGAGACTGTCTCTGGTTCGCCATTCGGAAGACGGACTTACATCCGATTAAAGAAAGAAATCGACAGAGACGTAAGATTAAATATTTACCATATTGATACAATCAATTTCTTACTATTGCCTACGAGAGGGCAAAATCGTAACGTTACGTAACGTTAATTAAATATCCATAATATCTGAGTCGGTTGAGAGTGTTGACTGACCCCCTTCCCCACCCACCCCTTCACACGTCCATTGTTTAGTTTATGGATTTTGATATATTGTATGATATTTTTATTCATGTAAAATAAGGTATTAATATGTTTTTACATGTAGGGAACTTCCTTCACAGCCGTTGATGACCTGGACACAATTGAATTTGAAATATCGTGTGTATCCCTGGTAAGTACTCTTGTAGCTTTAAACTTTTCAAATTGGTGCCTTGATTTAAACAATAAAATGCTTTCTTTGGTGATTCATTCGGGATATAAAGGTAGCGACATTGCCGAAAAAATACATGATAACCCGCGGTAGCGGGTTATGTAAATTTTTTCTGCAATGATCGCTACCTTCATAACTCGCATGAATCATCAAAGAAAGCATTTCATTGTTTATATTAACATCTTTCTTTCAACTAATTTATAATTTGATTATGAAAAGTAAGTAAAATTCACTAAATTACTAGTAATGTACATCAGTACGTTAGCTAAAAGAAACAGCCAAATCGTCACCTGTGAGACTTTGAGTCTGACATCATCATGATTTTTTCGTGCAGTCCGTGATATTTCTTAGGTCGCTGTAGGTTTCGACCAATCGATAAACAGGGCGTGTCAATTTCAGTCCTGTCAGTTTCTTGTCAGTTTCAGCCGCTGTAGATTTCGACCAATCGATAAACGGGACGTGTAGACATCAGTCTGGCTGTTTCTATATAGCTATGAATTAACTATAAGTTTCCGTACGAAATAGATGGAATACTACTTGGTAGATGTAAATATATTAAAATAAATACAATTTTTCTCTTCTTCTTTACAAATACATTTCGGAAGAAAAAATCGGCTGAAATACAAAATTGATTATTTATGCACATAAAAGAATTTGTTGAAACTTCATGAGCCTACAACTATCAAGAGTGAAAGAGTTTAATTGTTTAGTAATCAGGAGTTGAATGACTTGGACCGAATAGGAATTATATTCTATAAAATTATTTGTCGCATTAACATTTGGGGGGGGGGGGGCAAACATACAGTTTTATTTTGCACATTCATTGAATTACAGAAAAGTCCCACAGAAACAAAGTATTTCCTTGTGCAACTGGAGATTCGAGACATCAACGATAATCCACCTATCTTTGTTAATGCTCCTTACACAGCTTCAATTGATGAGGTCAGTCATAATAAAAATGTACAGGACAGGCAACTCGTACCAAATTCAAATATGCCATCAATGTGATTTAAGGTTCCTCGACACACCAAAATTTTATTTTATGGATCGATAGAGAATCTTTTTTGAAATATGATTCTACAAAATAGAGATCAATATCGGCTTTCAGTTATTTTATATGAATTTTTTTGTATTTTTTCAGTGAAATTGGAAAAACTAATTTCAGGACAAACAGGGTATTTAAGAGCTTAAAACTTGGTGTCAATTAATGTGTTATATAATTATGAATAAATACATGCCATAGATCGTTTGGTCAAGTATTTAATTTTTTAATTAAAAAAATATTTCTGAAAATCAAAATTGTAATTCTTTTATTTCTTTTCAATCAATGGATAAAATTTAAAGAATAACATATAGTCACATAAAGTACTTACTAAACAGTAATATTTTACAAAAAAATTGAAACGAATTTGCGAAATTTTAAAAAATTGCTATTTTTTAAATTTGAACCGATCCCGATTGAAAAAAGAACTGATCCCGATCAGAATTATTTTAAAATTAAAATTTTACAAAAATACTGCAGTTAATTCTAAGTAATTGATATGAATTATAAATTCAGTAAATGACCAAACCATTTTACAGCTAAACAACCTGAAATTTTTGCAAAATTGTGATACATTCTAACTTTATATGATTTTGTTCGGGGTCAGTTTAATTACAATCGGGATCGGTTCGATTTTAAGATTTTCCAATTTTTCTTTGATTTCACTTTTTCGTTTCAATGTCTTGTTTAAATATGATTGTTCAACAATTGTTTAATGTGAGTAACAGTTTATTTGCAGTTTTTATCCATAGATTTAAAAAATATCTACAATTCTTGTTTTTTATTTTCATAATTATTTTTTAACAAAAATATTATAAAGTTTTTATGGCCGTCTTTGATATGTATATATAGATAATTGTATTGTGCATTAATTGATACCAAATTTTTAGCTCTAAGATATCTTGTTCGCAGCTAAAACGATGTTTCCGGTTTCTATCAAAAAATACAAAAAAATTCATATAAAATAATTGGAAGCTGATATCGGTGTCATTTTTGTATAATCATTTTTCAAAAATGATTCTTCATCGATCCATCAAATAATGCACTGGTGTGTCGAGCTACCTTAAAATAAAACAAAAATAAACGTGAAAAGAAAATAGATAAAGATGCGCTTTGAATGGAATATAAAACGTTTGTTATTATCATTCGTTTTAACATTTGCTTTTGTGTGTCCTCTAAGATTGTAAGGTCATTCTGATTTATGAGTATGCTTTTTAATGGTCGTTCACAAATTGTCGTAATTATAGTCAGCTCCTGTTGGAACCATAGTGTATTCTGGGATATCAGCAACAGATTTAGATGCTGGATCAAACAAAGAGATAGAATATGCCATAGTTGATGGAGATGGTAGTATTGTAAGTAATCATACTTTTTCACAATGTAGGATTTCAACAAACTTCAATAATTTTATGTGTGATGGTATTTATTGGGTATATGTTTTTGTTTTTATCATTTGGATTTTCTCTTTTTTTTTTAGAATGATGGTGCCACTAGATTTCTACTCCCCAAAACATCACGAGGAGAAATTGTTGTCAGACAACCACTAGATTTTGAGTCTGTTCGGTCATATACTCTCACCATATCTGCAACTGTAAGTATTATTAAGATGTTAAAAATCAGTGGTGTAACCTGTCAATGTATGAAATTTAATTAAGCACATACCATTCGAATATAACTGAAACAACGTATGAAGAATACAATGACCCACTATCATTTTTTAAAGGGACTTGGACACGATTTAAGTTCAAAATTTAATTTTTTGTTTTTTATGTATAAACTGGTTTACTTGTGCATTTTGAATGATTGACCAAAATTTGAATGTTTGAGGTCAAGTCTTAAGAGAGATACAGATGTAAGAATTCATTGTTATGTAAACAAAGCTCGAGTCTTATATTTGTTTACAAATAATGATAAGTAATGAATTACTATTTATTTGACAAAATGACTCATGGCAAACAAGATAAACTGATTCAATGTGTTCATAAATAATATTAACAACAGAAAAAAGCAACATTTGATTGAAACTTATACCAGTACAACACATATGTAAACAATAACAAGACTCGGGCTTTGTTTACAAAACAAAGAATTTCAAACTCTGTATCTTGCTTATAACTCAATATTAGACTTTCAAGTTTTGACAAAGCATTAAATATACCAATATTAATCATTCTAAACAATAAAAATGGAAAAATAAAATTTAAAATTTTAAGCTCAAATCGTGTCCAAGTCCCTTTAATGTTAGCTAAATTAAAGAAAACAGCTTGATTTGACCAGCGTCTTTATGTAAGCTTTTTTTTTTTTTGATCTATGAACACAGAAACTATAATTTTGTTTTTCTAAACACTGTGTTAAAAATCACCAGGACAAAGCCAGTAATCCTGCCGACAGAAGACAAGCTACCACCAGCATAACAATTAGCGTCAATGATGTTGATGATCTGGGACCCAAGTTTGTGTACACCGGGTGTGTTGAGGTGGACAATGTCTGTTTTAACCCAACTTATTCAACTAGTGTGACGTCAGGATCGAATGTGAGTTAATTCAATGATAACATCTTTGACCAATATTATAGGAATATATATATATATATATATATATATATATGGATGGGGGGGGGGGGATTAAATTATTTAGTAAACCATAAACCATAATATCTAAAACTTTACATCAATAAAAAAGATTATGAAAACTTTATTTACTAATGTACTTTGTACTGGTAATCAAACAGGCCATGCTATTTGGCTAGTTTTGTCTCGAAGTTAAGTGAAGCAATATTAATGTTTTTGCACAATAGAAAAAGGATTACATATATGTTCCAATTTTTAGGGTAGTACACTTGTATTTAATCCTGTACCAGCAAATCCTGGTAATCCAAATGCTGTTGTGAATATTGTGGCAGAGGACAGGGATACTCTCAATGCACCTATCAACTTTAAGATACAACAAAGTAAGGACATGTAGATTAAAGAGATTTTTTTCGAACATGTTCTCTAAAATTCAATAGAGTCAGTATATGTATCTTAATAAATAAATAAAATCACCGTTATATATTTCCAAAGAATGTGTAAGAAAACAAAATTAAAAAGTCACAAACTAGCGGAATTTTTTTATCTGTCATGAATTGCAAGTTTTATAAGAGGAACATGTACATGTAGCTCTGTGTTCTCAGCCCTTACCCTGTATATATTCATTTTTGCAGCTAAGCGCGGTCATGAGGTTTTTAAAGCAAATCCATACGAGGTGTCAATCCAGACAAATTTCCATGTTATTGAAAATATAGACTTCCTTTTCGCAAAAGCGCCCTAGGATCTTTAATCATACATATTTATCAAATTTCTGACCATTTTAAATTAATGGGTATTATTTAAGTGTATATTATATAAATAGTGCCTGTTTGGGAGGGTAACAGTTGAAATTGACACCCCCGAGAAAACCATTGTCAACCGACGCGAAGCAGAGGTTGACAATGGTGTTCGAGGGATGTCAATTTCAACTGTTGCCCTCCCAAACAGGCACTATTTATTTTATTATACTGAATGTCTTAATTTTAAAGAAAACTTTACTGCTTTTATATTTTGTGACGTGATTTCTACGGCGAACCGTAGGCGCATAATTTACGCGCTTGTAACAATTTCGTTGTGTTACTCGTTGCCAAGTATGTTGCTAACGATGAGGGTAATTGAACGGATTATAAACTGCGTCTAAACCAATCAGATTTCAGTATTTAACATGAAAGTATTTAAGGAATAAGGAATCATTCTTTGAGTATTATGAGGTGATAATTTTGGTCGGGGCGTGATCAAATCCAATAAAGCCCGAAGGGCTTTATGATAGATTTGATCACGCCCCGACCGAAATTATCACCTCATAATATTCAAAGAATGATTCCTTATTACTTCTATTTATATAATTTTAAACCATCCAACGATTAAATATTTAAATATGAATAAGCAAACCCCGCTTGCGCCTCGATTTGGCGCCATTTGAAGTTATGGGTTATATAGTACAAAATCGATATATTGTTATCACAGGCAAATACACTGCAAAATGTAAATATAATAAAATAAATGTAGTTTTCAAATTTCTGATATAAACAGTATACTTTTGGTAGCATAATGATATTATGTATTAACTTATTCTCTAAGATTTTGTTTTATTTTGAAATGATCATAAAAACATTACACAAATTTATCATTTGGCTGAGTCTTGACTGTTTCTATAGTTTAATTTTTATGACACATACTATTCATTTTCTGAGTCAGACAATAAGAACAACTATCAAAAAATGTTATATAGTCTAGAAAAAAGATCAAACCAACATTTCATTTATTAGAAAATCGATCATCTAATATGTATTCTTGAATTTTGCTATCGTTTTTGATGGACCATTTTTTTCATTATCGGAGAACAACTATCAATTTTCCTATGTATTCCAGTCA
This sequence comes from Magallana hongkongensis, assembly GCA_016163765.1. NCBI lineage: Eukaryota > Metazoa > Mollusca > Bivalvia > Ostreida > Ostreidae > Magallana > Magallana hongkongensis. The sequence continues at coordinate 41,980,963 of WFKH01007768.1, forward strand.
TGTAGATAATTTACCCATACATTTTTACTTCAGCTCTTCCGATTGGCTACCAGAATAGGTTCCAGGTTACTACTCAACAGGTTTCTGGTTCAAATAACCAGTACCAAGCTATTGTAACCCAAACCAGTCCATTTAACCGATCCCAGGTTCCTGTGCTTGAACTCATCATTGAGGTCGGTTGTTTTCCATTAATACGATGATGTTTTTGAGTGCGTAGAAGATATTGATTAATTATGTTTCCATCTTAATTCTACTATAGGCTCGAGAAACCCAGGGTAACAGATATTCCAATAGAGCAACCATTAAGATGACTATTGCTGCAGTCAACAATGATAGCGATGTCAACTCTTGTGATATAAACAGATATTCACCCAAGTTTCCAGTACCAATGTATATTGTTAACATTAAGGAGGGAAATTATACGAAAGTGCACCAACTCCTGTTAGAAGTAAATACTATATAGTTCACATGTACAGTTTACAAATGTGACTTTTCATGGTCTTCAGTAACAATACCGCTTATAATACTGTTCTAGGTTTCAGCGACTGACGAGGATGAAAATCAAGATAGTGGAATTTTGTTCGATATACAGGGTGTATCCAATAATGGAGCCGGGAAATTCCATTTGCTATCCAATGGGCAAACGGGAAAGATCTCGATTATATGTACCGGGAATATTGTTGGTGGTGAGCATTACCTCATCATGGTCCGTGCTTCTGACCGAGATATGACAGACTCCAGTAGAAGGTAAGTACAAATTCTGAGAAAACTGGTAAAAAATGTGGTTTAGTAAAAAAAGATTTGTTACTTGCAAAAGAATGTCTCATGAAATAATCATGATGATGTCAGACTCAAATTCCCATAGGAGACGATTTGGCTGTTTCTTTTAGCTAACGTACTGAGGTACATTAACAATGATTTAGTGAATTTTACTTACTTTTTACAATCAATTAATTTGTTCAAAGAAAGACGGAAATATAAACAATAAAATGCTTTCTTTTATGATACATGTGGGTTATGAAGGTAGCGATCATTGCAGGAAAAAAGTTACTTAACCCGCTAACGCGGGTTATGCATTTTTTCTGCATTGTCGCCACCTTTATATTCCGAATGAATCACCAAAGAAAGCATTTTATTGTTTAAATATTTACATCTACCGAGTATGATTCCCTCTCTTTCTTAGGGAAATTTATAGTTAGTACATAGCTCAATAGAACAGCTGTAGAAACTGACAGGACTGAAATCTACACGCCCCGTTTATCGATCGGTCGAAACCTACAGCGACCTAAGATAAAAAACGGACTGCACGAAATAATCATGATGATGTCAGACTCATCAAAAATATAAACTTTGAAGTTTTATTCAACATACAGAATACTTCCGTTGAAATATATGTGCTTATAATTAATTTGATCTGTGACTGACTCAAAAAAGGAATCTGACTTTACAATCAATTTATTAATTTGTTAAAAGAAAGATGTAAATATAAACATTAAAATGCTTTCTTTCATGATTCATGCGGGTTATGAAGATAGCGATCATTGCAGAAAAAAACGCGGATTATGTATTTTTCTGCACTGTCGCCACCTTCATATCCCGCATGAATCACCAAAGAAAGCATTTTATTGTTTTAGTAACTTGATTTGATTTGAAACGTTTTGCACGTTTTGCACTTTTTGTAATAAAGTAATAATAGTAAAGATATGATTTCAGAGTAGATAAAACTGTATTCTCATTTGGAATTTCGTTTTGTAGTCTACATTTCATATCATATTTATATATATTTTGTATCCAACAAATGATATGACATTATTGAAAATTGAATAGCCGTTGACTAGAGGTATCCATGAAATACACGAAAATTATGACACATTTAATTCTACTGATAACAGTATTTGAGCTTTAATGTACGTACATATGTTGTTACATTGAATTTCAGAAGTACTTCCGTTCCTGTTGAGGTCAGAGTTGTATCCCTTGGAAAGAATCGTTAAAGGCAAAGGAATATTGACCCCGATTTTTAAGCTTGAGCTGGAAAAAATTGTACAGTGATAGAATTGTATGTGGAGGAAAAAAATTGTATCCGATGTCGGCATTACTTTCGGTAGAGGTATTGAAAGGGAAGGTAAAGATGGTTTGATGATGGTGACCAATTTTAAGCCATACTGATCTCCACGAGAAGAAGAGTTGAACTGAATCAATCGTTGTAAAATAAATAAAGTTCAGTTCATGACATATTTGAGAAGAAGAGTTCTGTGTAAAGATATAGTAAATTATTCAAATTTTCAATATTCAAATATTCAAATTTTAAAGCTAAAATATATAAAAAAAATTTCTCACCAAATATTAGTTAATAGCTTTAAAATATCGTACCTATAAACTTAAGGTAGATCTGACGGGTAATTTGTTGACCAGCCAGCCTCCTTAAAACAGTAACTATAGCATTGATAAAGACGTAAATGACCTAAGTTGGTTCAACTTGTTCACCATTAATAGTGCTTTGTTCATTTTATTTGATCAAAGAGTAAATTTGAATTAAAGTGACATAGTGAATTGAAAAAAAAAAATTTGAAAATTCTTTTCTGAAAAATGTCTAGCTACATTGTAATATCTAGAAGCTTGGCAACAAAGCAAGGCATTTTTAACGTTTTTTTTTAAAGTACCACAGTCGTTATGATTCAATCATTCAAACAACATGTTTGATTGAAACATAACTATATATACAGGGTAATTAATTAAAAGTCAAAAATTAATTTATTTGGTTCACCATCGGCTTTTTGTGACATTAGTCATTTATATTTGTTTTATCTTGATCATATTGTTTATTAATTTGTAAATAGATATTTCATTTTGTGAATAAATGATATATCATTACATTGAATGTGTTCAAATTCTTATTGTAGCTTACAATTTGGTTTTCACGTTATATATATTCCCTATAAGTGATTTAAAAGTTTTCCCCACCGGATTTTAAAATCCTGTGGGAGTTTTTTTCCATATGCAATCCGTATCGGAGTTTTAATTACTAAAGGAAGTGTTTTAATTCTGGTATTAAGTAGCATAAAGGAAAATTGTTTTTCCTATGGGGAAAACAATTATCCCGTCGGAATTTTATCCCCCCCCCCTCCCCCCCGAAACATGAACTTTTAAAAATGGGTGCAAAAATGCCAGTTTGGCACTGGCATTATTATCCTGGGGATCAATTTTTTTATTTGTTACAGTTACAAATAGGTCCGATTATTAATTGCATTTTGCCCGTTCGATTTTGTGTAGTTTTTTTACGGATTAAGTTCAACCAGGTCGGTTGAATGTGTTAAAATCCGCTCACCGGTTTTCGATAGCGTAAATAGAGGTCTGGCTTTAGTCAGATTGGAATGCAATAGTGTGCCCATTTATGCAAAATTTTAGACACTTTGGTTATATATTCAGTAATTTCTGATTCACTATGTATCTCGTTGTTATAAATAATCAAAGTCTTTAGGTTTTGTTCAACTTTATTTTTGTCATCTACAAGATTTTCAGTTGTAGCCTTGTGTCATGCTGGGAGTTTTGTTTGAGAATTTGTGCTGATTACAGTGCATAGTACTATAATAGTGCTATAATTGGTAAATGATCAGAAGTAACCAGGAAAAATGAACATTCTTCATAAGTTCTGTAACGATCAAAAAATTTAAAGACGGCGGACCCAATTCATTTCTACAATAGATTTTTTATTCAAATTTTTATATAATGTTAATCAGTTAATGGTGAGTGAAAATTCATTAAAAAAAATACATGATCATCGACTTCCTTTTTTTACTAGGGGCGTTTCAAAATTAGGGTACGAAAATCCGCAGATATAATAGAAAGTAATGGGAATTTTCTGGGGCGTGGTATAAAAACTGATATTCTAAAAATTCTGCAATAGATTTTTTACTCTAATTAAATTGTAATATTCTGAAGTCAGTTAGCTTACATATGAACAGAAAAAAAATATAGGTCATCAACCTAACTTTTTGAGGGGTTGTGTCAAAGTTCACTGCATGGTTCATTTTTCTTCAGAAATATCATTGAAAAAAGACATTATTATTTATTGCCTGACGTTACATTAACTGCTATGTATACAAATATTGTTAGGTTAATGTATAAATTCAATATCTACTAAAATATAAGACTATAAACTGCCTTTCAGCGTTGAAGGATTTATAAACCGTGGAAATTTAATGGACTTGTCGCAAACAGAGGAAATTCGGACTAATTTTTTTTCTTAATTTTTTTTCACTAAAAATATTTTGGCATCACAAATTATGTTCAGTATAATGAAAATTTTATTATTTTCTCTTATTCTGATGTACGTTATTACGACTGTCATATTCAAAGCATATGCGCGGTTTCTGCGCAGAAGTGCGAAATCTTGAATTGGGTCCGTCGTCCTTAAGAGCAATTTTGTCGAATAAAACATAATCTAAAGTTGTTTTCTTTTAAACATAGGTTAAATTGTTCAGCACTTGTTTCAAAATCATTGTATTGGATACATAGGCCATGTTTAGACGCAAAGAATGATCGACAGAACTTGCGACTTTTGTGACTTTCCATAATTTGAATATTGGCTGTAGATATGTTCAAGAATATTTGATACTTGGGCATAAGAGTCAAATTTATATTCTAAAGGTAAGTATACTTCGAGTATATATAAATAACTGTCGTTTATTTTTTGGTTACAATGACAAATAGGTCCGGTGGGCCGTGTGTTTTAATATTTAAATCTTGCGTAATTCATTTTATGATACAACATTTGACTGTGAAAATCAATTATTCTCTAGCATAATGCTGTTAGGATGAAACTAATTTCAGAAGCACTTTCATTCTTGTGAGGTCACTGTTGTATACCTTGGAAAGAATTATTAAAGGCACTCCTCAAACATCTCGGAGACTTTTTTAGCTCACCTGAGCCGAAGGCTCAAGTGAGCTTTTCTGATCAAAATTTATCCGTTGTCTGTGTTGTAATTGTCGTTGTCGTCGTAAACTTTTCACGTTTTCATCTTCTTCTCAAGAACCACTGGGCCGATTTCAACCGAACTTTGCACAAAGCATCACTGAGTGACGGGAATAAAAGTTTGTTCAAATGAAGGGCCACGCCCTCTTTAAGGGGAGGTAATTTAGAATTATTGAAAATTTGTTGGTATTTTTCAAAAATCTTCTTCTCATAAACAATATGGCCAGAAAAGCTGGAACTTGTTTGGAAGCATCCTCAGGTAGTGTAGATTCAAGTTTTTTCAAATCATGATCCCCGGGGGTAGGGTGGGGCCACAATGAGGGAATCAAGTTTTTCAAAAGAATATATTAAGAAAATCTTTAAAAATCTTCTTCTCAAAAATCATTAGGCCAGAAAAGCTTGAACTTGTGTAGAAGCGTCCTCATGTAGTGTAGATTCAAGTTTTTTCAAATCGTGGTCCCCGGGGGTAGGGTGGGGCCACAATGGGGGGATGAATTTTTACATGGGAATATATAGAGAACATTTCTTAAAATCATCTTCTCAAAAACCATTAGGCCAGAAAAGTTTGAACTTGTGTGGAAGCATCCTCATGTAGTGTTGATTCAAGTTTGTTCAAATCACGATCCCCGGGGTATAGTGGGGGCACAATTGGGGGGAGGAGGGCTCAAATTTTTACATAGGAATATATATAGAGAAATCTTTAAAAAATCTTCTTCTCAAAAACCATTAGGCCAGAAAAGCTTTAAACTTGGGTGAAAGCATCCTCATGTAGTGTTGATTCAAGTTTGTTTAAATCACGATCCCCGGGGTATGGTGGGGCCACATTTGGGGGGGTCAAATTATTACATAGGAAGATATAGAGAAAAATCGGTTAAAAATGGGTTAAATTGTCGCTCAAATTTTAGACGAAAAACTTAAGTTGACATTCCTTATTAACAGACAAGAAGTCACCAAAATATGGACGCAAAAGCCTAACAAATTGTACTACTTCAACATAATTAATTTTCATTATAAAAGACTGCGAGAAAATTTCTACGAATTTATATAAATGCGACAAATTTATAACCCAAAATAATATTATGACTTGATCAAAGTCAACAAAGCTTAAAATGAGCGGTTAAATCATCCAAAATATATCGACTTGTATTTATCTTCTTGTACAAGTCGACATAATTTTGACAATATATACATTTTATAAGATGACACTAATTTTTATTTGCCATTTAGAGGTTTAACACAACATCAATAGGCGGTTATACGTTTCCGTACTTATCAACATATAAACTATTATGTCGTTTTATTTATGCAAATATTTTGCATTGTTTTGAAGTGAGTTGACATAATTTAAATCACCTTATTAGCCGGGCTCTGCTGAAAGCAAAGTCCTGGCTGTAGGCAGGCAAATCGCCAATGTTACTATAAATAGCACAACTTCAAAAGTAAACAAAAAACCGAACAGCGTCAGAGTAAAAGCTTCCGCTATACTAAATAGTTACACAAAGAGCCATGTTTTGTCAAATGTGTTGGGGTTTTTTTTTGTTTTGTTTTGTTTTTTTTTTTGTTTTTTGGTTTTTTTTGGAGAGGATTGTCAATCTTTTTTTACGTGTTTTTAAAACAAGACTATGCATTTTAGACACATACAATGCGCATGAATTTCCATGAACTACTTTGCTGCACATTGAAGAAGTGGGGGATTGAATTTATAACGCTTGTTGCAAAATTCAACGCATCCACTGTTTAATTTTTTTCTACTAGACAGACATATTTTTGTTTATAGCCGTTACAAAATTTGGTCGCTCTCTGACGCTTTGCCGACATTAAAAATAT
>WFKH01007768.1:41996180-42029949 GCA_016163765.1 Magallana hongkongensis
ATACTTCCAAAAAACAATAATTATTGACTTGTTTGGCAACCGGCTTCTTCTAGTGAATGAAAAATACGAAACTAAAGCACAACAAAGCGATGGGGTTTACCCTTCACGTCATTGGCTGTTAAAAATAGATTCAGTTGGCGAACTTCTTTCAAAGCTTGCAGAACCGGTTTTTCAACCTACGCCTGGATTGCCATGAGTCGATCAGACTTCCAAAATAGTAGCACTGTGAAGGTATTCATTCTGGAGTCATTGAATATATTGTCATACCTGACTTCACAAGGTGTGGTAGAACATAATCGCGGTTAGGACCATGAGTGGCTACTGATTTATCGCATCAGCATCACACGTACAGCAAGGATTATAATTATTTTCGATTAATGAATGTTTGATTTGATTAATTATTGGATCGATTGCAAACAGTTTGTAGCAGGATTTTAAAGAACAGGTATTTGTTTTATTGTGTTTTATTTAATTTCTTATTTTAAAAAACCGGTACCTTTGATATTGAAGGTTTTAAATAGAGTTGTGCAAGCATGTTTGAATATGTGTAGTTTCCACCCGTTTTATATGATCGCGTCTAAAAAAAGTTGTTCAGTTATAATAACTTTTCGGGATATTATATATTAGTTTAATTTTGTTTAAAAATGAATTTAGAGAAAAATAATGTTTGTAAATATAAGTTTGAGCCAGGATCCACCCTGTGCACTGTAGTAAAATTAACGTGCAAACCTGTTTTGAAGGGCTTCTAGCAGTTTAACAAATTGTTCAAAATTTATGGTTTGGTAAGAAACTAAATAAAATGTACATTAACTGATATTTCAGTCCTCTTGTCTGCAGATCATGCTATTTGTTGTTTTATGTAATACCCATATATATCTGAATTGATATATATAACGGTATAAGTGATAATTAATAACTTAATTGAAATAAGAATTCACTTAATTAGATTTCATTATTAGTTTACATGTTTGTTTTCTTTTTTTACTTAAAATCAGTAAAATAAATTTATATAAGTTTGAAACTCCCCTTTTTTTCATCCAGTTATATTGCCTGTGTAATTGCATGCATGTAAAGCATGTACAGATGTAGCCACACCTTTTAAATACACAGTGCATTTTTTCAACAACAGCAAAAACTCAAACATGTGAAAGTTTCATTCAGTTGTAACAGGTAAACTATGGAAGAACATTTTAAAGGAATACACATGCTGAAAATGTACACAAGTTCTTCAAAACACTTATATTTAGAACAAATGTGCACAGATCTGATATTGTTTGATCAAGTAAATTACATGGAAATTAACACAGGTAATTAGCAGAGCTTTATAATTTACAATGAATTAAAAAGTGAAAATGAAAGAAAAGTTGTTTAACCAGTATTGTGTGGGTAGGGCAGGTAAAGGGAGTTTTAAATGCTTCAGTGGTTGTGTATTGAAAACATGTGTCATAATGGGTGGGTTGGCTTTTAAAGACTTAAGCATTTATAAATAAAAATTTGGAATAATTATTCATTTGGATGGTGGTATTTTATTGATTGAATTAAGCCAAGTAATGCAGTGTATAGATGAACTTTTTATTTGGTCATTCAATACTTCACTGCGACATGTATGTTTATGTTTGCAGAAGTTCTTAAATACATGTTACTGTCAACTATGTATAGGTACACCATTCATTAAACTCTTAATAACTTAAAAACTGATAGTTAAAATTCCCAATTAGAAACAAAAAAACAACAACAACTCAGAAATGTTAAGAATTATAATGTATGGACAGAAAAATCTTTGTTATAATTGAATTGTTAACAGCCTTAACCTCCCAATCATTTATGTTGGGTTTTGATAAGGATTGGGTCATTATATTTATTACCTGAAAATGATATTGAAGAAATGGTGTATTTTTTTTTTCTTTAAGAAGAGGACAGGGTTCCTCGTTTATCAGGATGTGGAATCCAAACCATTTGATGGTGCTTTTACTACTTGTGGTGCTGACAATACACATAGTAAAATCTCAAGAGCGTAAGAAAATTCAAGTTTTTATTTTGATTTTCTATCAGTTATAGTTCTAAATCCAAAGCTGTGAAAATGTCATGGTAGTGACTGATGTTCTGATGTATTTTTGCAGCATGTACCAGAAGCCCTGGCTTCTCGGACCCGAACATTGCTGGTGCAGTGTATGAATCCAGTGTATTAGAATTTGACCCGAATTCCTCACTCTACAGAACGGACACTACAATCGAAGGAATCAATGGAGGAACTGATGTTAACTCGGGAGTTACTCTAGCTATCACCCGAACACAGGCCACGCCAGGTTCAGTGAATTTGAATGATCTGATTGAATTTGTAACAGAGACGGTCTCTAGTTCGCCTTTCGGAAGACGGACATACATTCGATTAAAGAAAGAAATCGACAGAGACGTAAGTTTTAAATAATTATGAAAGCAGTGAATTCTATATTTCTACATTAATATTCTCTTTTCTTACTATTGGCTACAATTATGAAAAATGGTAAGCTCTTAAAGTAAATGAATTGAATTTCCAGGTATAATTTAAACAATAAAATGCTTTCTTTGGATATGAAGGTGGCGACATTGCAGAAAAAATACATAACCCGCATAGCGGGTTATACGCGGGTTATGTAAATTTTTTCTGCAATGATCGCTACCTTCATAACCTGCATGAATCATCAAAGAAAGCATTTTATTGTTTATATTTACATCTTTCTTTTAACAAATTAATAAATTGATCGTAAAACGTAAAAAGAATTAAATAAATTATTGTTAATGTACATCAGTACTGTATTTTTCGGACGAATCGTCGATGCGGACGACTAGTCGAATTGCTCATTTTTAGCCAAAATTTTAACAAATTCCTACGATACGTCGATTTAGACGATACGTCGATCTTATCACTTCAAAATGGCGTATAAAACTGCAGTAACATTATCAGTGTATGATGCCACGATGTCCCCGATGTTGCTACCAATTATTATTAATGATTGACATTTAAACAATTGCATCATATTTTCAAATACCGGTAACATCTATAAAGTCGCTTGCATTGTAAACAATTCCCGATATCACGTGTTATGCAAGTTGTATGAGAGTAAACTAAACTTACTATGTCAGAAATATTTTATTCCCTTAAAATTATTATCCACTCTGACCATCGCCAGTGTATTCGCCATTACGTAACCAGCCACCTGTTGACTCGGCGCGTGGTCAATGTTTGTTTAACAATTTCCGGTGTCAGAAGCATGCACCTGTCTTGTGTCGGACTTCAAAGGGGGATCTCAAGGGCAGAAAGCTTAGCAATTACTATGATTTGATGAAACTTGTCTACTTTGTATCCAGTAATGCATTTACACGCTATTGTTTTACAAAGACACTGTTAGAAATAGAGCGATCATTTGTACGACTTGATAATGACGATATACGACATACATACGTTTCCTAAATTTTTTTATTTAACAACAATTGAGAATTGGACAATAATTAATCAAATTAATCAATGAACCTTAATCACTCTTATAACGATACTCTTTATATACACAGGGAGTGAACACGCCGTATAGATCTCAGCCTTAGGGAATGATTATATAGCACAACCGATGTCAGCCTACTGTATAAACATTAGTATTGATAATTGCCGATTACGTATTTTAAGATTGAATTTGACCATAAAATATTTCTTATTTATACTTTCCATTAACAACTCTTTACTAATAAAATAAAAAACCTTAAAAACATTCCCCGGACTTGCTGCAATAATTTTTTCCATTCAAATTTGGTTTCAATTTTACTGCGCAATGTTATCTTCCCACTAGTGTCATATATGGAACCATGTGACGATGTGTTTATAAAAACGGAACGGTAAAACTTTTAATTGATTAAAGACATGTACCATTTTTTTAATTACCGTTATTATAATGTATACTGGTGTTAACAAACGAGTCAAAACGATAATTAATAAAGAGGAACGATGAATTCAACAAGGTAATTTCCAATCACACAGCCAACTCAAGATGATTAAAACCAAGATTATTAATGCTATTTTTAAAAATTTTCTGACCTCAAGCCTTAGACAAGTCGATCTAGACGATAAGTCGGGTGCTCTGCTTCAGAGAAAAAAAATACCGACTAATCGTCGGAAAAATACGGTACGTTAGATAAAAGAAACAGCCAAATTGTCTTCTATAGGAATTTGAGTCTGACATCAGCATGATTATTTCGTGCAGTCTGTGATTTTTCTTAGGTTGCTGAAGGTTTCAACCAATTGACAAAAGGGGCGTGTAGATTTCAGTTCTGTCAGTTTCTACAGAGCTATGATTGTACAATTAATTTCCGTAAGAAATAAAGGAAATCATACTTGGTGGATGTAAATATATTATTATATCTGTGTGAGATAATGATGCTTATTGACCCTTCATATGCATTATGAGGGGTTTAGTTTAAGGAGTGTAAGATATTATCATATTTTGATTTTTTTATTCATTTAAAATATGGTATATGTTTCTAGGGAACTTCCTTCACAGCCGTTGATGACCTGGACACAATTGAATTTCAAATATCGTGTGTGTCACTGGTAAGACCTCTTCTAGCTTTAAACTTTTCAATTTGGTGCCTTGATATTAAAATGAAAGCAATTTTTCTCTTGTTTTTTGAAAATATAATGGTGGGTGTAAATTAGAATTCTTTGAAACTGCATGAACATGTCACTACCAAGGGAAAGGGAGTTCAATTTTATAGCTACAGATGATGGATTAACACTTATGTTAAATGACTTATATATTTGATTCTTTAAAAATTTATGTCACGTTTATATTTTTCAATGTGGAACAAAGAATTTCATCTTACACATTCATTGAATTACAGAAAAGTCCCACAGAAACAAAGTATTTCCTTGTGCAACTGGAGATTCGAGACATCAACGATAATCCACCCATCTTTGTCAATGCTCCTTACACAGCTTCAGTTGATGAGGTCAGATATGGTTGGATTAAGCAGCTGACATTAAATACATTTTTTTCTGTACAAATTAAGAAATCACATTTTTACCTGAGTATTTGTTAATGTTCACTTGTGTATACATTTGAATTTGTACAATTATTTTAATAATTACTTTGAAATTACAGTCAGCTCCTGTTGGAACCACAGTGTATTCTGGGATATCAGCAACAGATTTGGATGCTGGATCAAACAAAGAGATAGAATATGCCATAGTTGCTGGCGATGGTAGTATTGTAAGTATTCATACTTTTTCACAGTTTAAGATTCCAACATTCTTTAAGTGTTCTATGTAAAAATGTAACAAGTGGTGGTATTTGTTGGGAATATAATGTTTCTGTTTGATTTTTAGAATGATGGTTCTACCAGATTTCTTCTCCCCATAACATCACGAGGAGAAATTGTTGTCAGACAGCCACTAGATTTTGAGTCTGTTCGGTCATATACTCTCACAATATCTGCAACTGTAAGTATAATCATTACTCTTGTCAGTCTTTTAATTGATATTGATAATTAAAAAGTTATTAAAATTTTAAAATATATTATTTGCTACAGATGAAAAGGAAAGGTTGTTTTATTAGTTTTTTTTAGAATTCATAAAATGTCAATTTTTTGAATCATTTAAAAATTCCAATTTTATTTGATTTGATTTATTGAAATATGATAAGATTGTTAGGCACTATATATGTTATATATTGATGTATTTATAAACATCTTTTTGTTTTAGTTTTAGTTTTTATCAATATTAGCTTCAGAGGGGTTAATTTTATTAAAAGTGTTTTGACACATACACTTTTTATGTTTGCAAGTTATGAACCAATGTATTTCATACAGGTTTATTACATGGGACACAGTGACGAAAAATGCCTACCAAATTAATTTGTACAACTGTTTAATTGTTAGAACAAAACAGAATCATTGTGATTCATTTTCCTTTATTTAGGACAAAGCCAGTAATCCTGCCGACAGAAGACAAGCTACCACCACCATAACAATTAGTGTCAATGATGTTGATGACCTGGGACCCAAGTTTGTGTACACCGGGTGTGTTGAGGTGGACAATGTCTGTTTTAACCCAACTTATTCAACTAGTGTGACATCTGGATCAACAGTAAGTTTGTTTTTGGGGGTTTTTTTCAGTAAAAAATTAACAAGATTTACAGCTAATCAGCTATCAGGAAACTATTCATTTTCCTTTAAGTAGAATAATCATATCAAACAAATCAATAATTAAAACGTCTCTTTGGTGTTTATATGTAGATACATGTATTTTTTAAAATCTAGATATATATATAAAGTTAAACATAGCTTTAACACCTAAAGCTTTACATTCAAAAGCAAAATGAGAGAGAATCACTTTAACTAAGAAGTCTATTAACACTAGTTTATAGCAAGTTTTCTCTTCCTCTTATATTGAAGCAATTTAAACTTTATATCAATGCAACAGACCACAAATCAACAGAGTGACTATTTGTTCCTATTTTCAGGGTGGTCTACTTGTATTTAATCCTGTACCACCAAATTCTGGTAATCCAAATGCTGTTGTGAATATTGTGGCAGAAGACAGGGATACTCTTAATGCACCTATCAACTTTGCAATACAACAAAGTAAGTACATGTAAAGAAAAAAAGAAAAATTTTTCAAACATGTACTAATGAATCTTTTTTATTGCATTTTTTTCCTAAAATTGTACAATACCCGCAACATTATTTTTTACAATCCTATCCTGTCATATCGTGTATCAATCCTATCGTATCGTGCGTGTATACTGTTCTATCGTGTGTTAATCCTATCTTATCGTGCATGAATCCTATCAGGTTTATCGTTCAATTTTAACAGTTTTTCCGCTTATCCTATCGTGTTAACAGTTTCGTGCTATTTCATAAGCAAGTAAATTTATTTCAAGTCGTTCAGTGCGCCGTATATGAAAATTTATGGAACAAGAAATGTAAAAATCCTATCCAGCATTATATCATGATACTAATTTCTTAAAGCTGAACACCGCTTGTAAATAGGCACTGTCCGCTATATTTCTCTTTCATCACTGCTGTCCCTACAACCCTTATATAAGGGGCAGACCTCTGAACAGTTCAAATTACTTCGCTGTAGAGGTCTCAGCTGTGTGGATGTACATCTTGTCTCGCTGTGTTACTCCGTCGCGATGAAATTATCAAATTTTACGCACTTTTTTCAACCCAGGAGAATACTAACATCAAATAAATTGGTCAATGTATTATTTACAAACAGAATATGCACATAAAATAAGAAATAAATGCAATAAAATCCAAAGACCACGAAAGGAATACTACATGTCGGCCACGAGTTTCAGGTGTGCAATCGGGTGTAACGAAATCGAAGGGTTTATATACCAGGTATCTGTGTGATGGTGCCTATTTACGAGCGGTGTTCAGCTTTAAATCTTTAAATAAAAATTAACCAATATTACATTTAAATCATATCTGTAAGCAGTGGAAATGAAAAATTTATGTAAACTATCGAAGTTATTTGGAACAAGGTAGCATATTTACCTGTATATCGAATATATTAAATCGTACGTGGAGTGTATACACGTACCTGCGAAAACATTAACTTAAATGTAATATAATTCATTTTCTATGCATCATTTTTTACAGAAACAAAAGTATTTTTGATATAATTTATATTTACTTTAAACAAGAGTTGTATTTTAATTGAACTCGCTATTTTCTGTGTGATATTTGAACTCGCACGAAAATGTTCTCAGCGATCGGCTAGGGTTTGCGGTAATGTAAACAATGTTAACAAATCGTACGCGGAATGTGTATCTGCGTAAATATTTATTTAACTTGTATGTAATATAATTCGTTTTTAATGCATCATTTTCTTATACAGAAAGAAATGTATTTATGATAGATTTTATACTTATTTAGAACAAGAGTTGTATTTTAACTGAAACCGCTAAATGTTCGCGGCGATCAGCAAGGGCCTTCGGTAATGAAAACAATGTTAACAATACCGATAATTTATTGATCATTTAAGCTCATAATTTTTTGTTAAAAAAATATTAACAGGTCATTTTTATACATTCTATAAACGATGCAGCGATGATTAACAACTCGGCAATTGTTAATAACGAGAAATTCCACGTGAATCTTGATTCGTTCGTGTTCTTTCTCAAATTCTGCCATTATCAGGTTAATCGTGAAGATCGTTTAACGTGATAATACGTTTATCATGAACATCGTTTATCCTTTCCTATCGTGTATCAATCCTATCCTATCGTCCGTGTATACTGTTCTATCGTGCGTTAATCCTATCCTATTGTGCGTGAATCCTATCCTATTATTTATCTTGTAAAAAATAACGTTGCGGGTACTGTATGATGTCTTTCTTTAATCATAATCACATAGTACTTTGAAGAAGTATGTTCAGTGCATGGAAACAGTCAGAACTTCTGTTTAATTTACCATGTTAAAGATTTTCAAAAATTGACACTAAAGTATAGTCTTTTCTTAAACGACACTGAACATGCTCACCTGGTAACCATGCTCTTTGTGATCATCTTTATAGCTGGTTTACCCATTTCAGTAAACTAAATGCAATGATTTACCCTATTCTTGCCCTCAAGTATACACCCATAATTTTTGGATATTTTTCATGAAGCAGGATCTTCTAATAGATTTTACTAGTTCTCTAGTGTACAGACTTAAACTCAGTGAAAGAGGAATGAAATATTTATCAATATTCTTTATTTGACCACAGCTCTTCCAACTGGCTACCAGAATAGGTTCCAGGTTACCACTCAACAGGTGTCAGGTTCAGCTAACCAGTACCAAGCTATTGTAACCCAGACCAGTCCCGTGGATCGATCTCAGGTTCCTGAGCTGGAACTCTTCATTGAGGTCAGTTGTTTTTCATTATGATGCTTGTTTTGGAGTGCATGATTCTGGAATAATTTTATAAATGATGTTTCTATTTTAATCTTACTGTAGGCTCGAGAAACTCAGACTAACAGATATTCCAATAGAGCAACAATAAAGATGACTATTGCTGCAGCCAATAACAATAACCCAGTGCTCACGGTGCCCTTCCAAGGATTCATCAATGAAAATTCTCCCGTAGGAACAATACCAAGGAATAGTGACGGATCTAATCTGTTGAAAATCTCAGTCACTGATCCAGATCTGGTATGTTTTGCTTTAAGGAATCACTGAGAAGTAAATGTGTTAAAGATAAAGGATCTGTAATGTGAATTGTGATGTCAATTATCTGTTGACGGGAATACAAACAATTTTTTGTATGCCTATATTGAATAGAGTTTATGATAATTAACTTTGAGAAGAAAATGACAATTGCAACGAGTATATGGTCTTGATTTGACTTTAAACAAACGACTTCAGTGTACTGGTATTAATTTGGTTTCTGCACAAGTGCCATATTTGCTCTTTGATTTTTTACAATTCTGTAATGTATTTAAATCGGTATATTTGTTAAAATATATATATTGTGTGAGAAGATTAATGCACTATTGTGGATCATACAAAATTTTATCTGAAATATTGTAAATGCTTTTATGTCCCTTGTGTCTATTTGAGATATCTGGTGAGATTGGAACATACACCTACACAGTTGGTGGAACGTCACTGTTTCGAGTTAACAGTGAAGGATACGTGGAAGCTGCAGCATCAATTAACTATGAAACTAATCCTGTTGTCACTTTTACGGTAAGTTATAAGAATTTGTTTCAGCGCTAAGTGTATATATAGATCATTCATTTACAAGATGGTCCATTTTCATGAATTAGATTTGTATCTTAAACTGACATGATATATTATTAAAATATGATTTTCTTTCAATATATAATCTATTTCTTCCACTAAATATGTAGGTGACAGGAACTGAAGTAGGAACACAGAACCCTCGAAGTGGAAGTGTACAAGTCACTGTCAATGTCAGAGATCTGAATGACAATTCTCCTGTGTTTGAGGCACCAAGGTATACTGACACAATTGTTGAAGGAGACTACACTACCAGCAACCAGGTTCTTTTGGATGTAAGTTCAAATCAATGAAATAAAGATAGCCACTTGAGATATGGAACAATTTGTATTTTATTACTAGCATGTATACATGTACAGCAAGCAATGAAAATGTCAATGTATGCTGACAATTAGGTATTATTTGAAAGTTTTCTTCTGTAAAAGAATTTTTAATATTTAAAGGTCAAAGCTACAGATGAAGATAGTGGTGCTTTTGGTGATATTGTATATACCATACAAAGTGTTTCAAACAATGGAGCTTCCAAGTTCTCCATTCAGCCAAGTTCACAACAAGGACAGGCCACAATCAGCTGTGTGGGTACTGTTGCAGAAGGAGAAATCTACGTCATTATGGTCAAAGCTACAGACCAAGGACAACCTATCGCAGAAAGAAGGTAAGTTGAAAAGTGAAAATCTAAGCATTTTTTTCTTTTCAAAGCATATTTGTATATATTGAAGTACAAGATTAAAAGGAAGAAAAGGTGACCTGACTGCTATTTCAGAGGACAAAGTTAAACATTATTTTTGACTTAGTTTCCCTTTACTGACTCTTTACCCTTAGCCTGGTTCCCCTACTCATCACCCACCATGCTCCATTTTCCTATTCCAGCTCTTCATAAAGATAACTGTCACTACGTGTAAATTGCTTGCTTTGACAAGAATAGCACAAACGTATGATAAATTACTAAAATCTGAATGCTAAACTGTGCTATCTCAAAGCTTGATATTTTGAATGAATGTGATTTTAGGAGTACATCAGTACCTGTAGAAGTGACCGTGACCCCATTGGGAACACGCCCTCCTGTCATTGATGCTGCCGCCTTTACAATCTCTGTCAGTGAGGCAGTACCAATAGCCTCTTCTTTGTGGACAGTTCCAGTATGTATATTACATGTATCGCACAAAATGTATTTTCTAATTCAATTACAATACTAATACCTCTGTGGGTTTTTTATTTTAAATTTAATACTGTTTTTTAACATGGAATTCTAACTTCAATTGTAAAATCATAACAATCCTACATATCGCCAGTAATTGTTAACATATACAAATGTTATCTATAGTTATGTACCGGTATTTGTGTTTTGGGTTGTGGGTTTGCTTATAAATAAATTAATGTACAACTAGTCTTTAGAACAACAGTACTATAGAGTGCTGAGATAGTCAAACTAAGTTGTTGTCTATTTTAGCACAGATTGTTCAAGTGTCGCTTGATGTAACATAATACATGTACCTATAACCTTATCACTGAAGCCACACAATGGTGTGCATCTATAGAGAGAATAATTCAATGTTGGTAGTAATTTACATGTACGTGCCTAGTTTAACATGCATGACTTCATTCATACAGGTTCGTGGATGGTCGGTAAGGACATTGGGCAGTTCAAATTCTCAAAATGAGACACTGGCTTTTTCATAACCAGCTAGTGCTATTATATGTACTTCACGATGGCATACAGATTTAGCTATGTTTCATAGAACTATGATTGTACACAATTAAGAAGTCTTCTAGCAAATACTATTAAAGTTAAAATTACCTTGTCTCTTAGGAAAGTAGGCATACTCTTCTCATTATACTGCATACATATATTTCTTGTAGAAGTCTATTGTTGGTAGAAAAACTATTATTGCAACAAAAGTTTAAGATGGAACAAAATCTTTTGAAAAAAAACCTGTTCCAATGCCAAACTTGTTTAGAATGCTTTATTTTGTCTTCTTTGCACATAATATGTAGCTTTTATCTCTCTTTCAACTTGGAGAAGATTTGTAGGTAGATCCTTTGGGAGGAATTTATATATCAAATCTCTGTCATAGCAGAACAGCAGTACATGGTTTGATTTGATGTCACATGCAAACCAAATTTTTTCTTTGACAGGCTAGAGATCCAGAGGGCCTACCTCTAACCTTTACAATTACTGCAGGAAATGTTAACAATGACTTCATAATCAATTCAACAACGTAAGTCAATTTCTTTTACATGGCACACTCTTAAGATCAATGTTATGATTTCTACACTTAATGAATACCATGTACATGTATGAACATTTGAAATGATGCTTGGTATTTCAGAGGTGAAATAAGAACAGCAAGACGTCTGAATAGGGAAGCAACACCCCAGTATACACTAAATATTCAAGTTCAGGATCGATCAGGATTGGTATGTAAAAACGGTTTTTTATCAATTAATTCTTTTTTTAATTTCATTTCATCAAAACTTTTGAAATACTTTCATTTTCATTCATAAGATGAAAGAAAAATTTGTGTCAAAGAGGTGTTTCAATGTGTTTCAATTCATGAAACATAAAAATGAATTGATCAAGTTGCTGTGTTACTTGTAGACTGCCCAGACAACACTCACAATTATCATACAAGATGTCAACGATAACAACCCTGTTTTTACATCAACGACCTATACATTTAGTGTATTTGAAGGCAGAACGAATGAAGCTGTAGGAACTGTTAATGTATGTTTTCTTCAATATCGAAGTACCTGAATAGAAGGTAATACATGACTGTTAAATGTATTTTTATTTTATCTCCTTTATTTTTTTTTTTACTTAGGCAACAGATTTAGATCTTGGAGCAAATGCCAATATAAATTATCAAATATCACCATATTCATCAACTGACTCTGCAAATTTGTAAGTACATATAAGGATTTGCTTAAACACTGCTGCGCTAAAATTTGCCACTTTGTAAATGTAATCCTTTATCAAATTCTGTGGTTTTAAATTTAACAACGGCATCTGATATCACACCAGATTTTTCATCAATTCAACTGGAGTCATCTCAACAGCAACGGCATTAGACTATGAGGTTAAGCAAAGACACGTCATTCTGGTGTTGGGCATCGATGGAGGCGTTAGCAGCAGGACAGGAACAGCCACTGTCACCATCAATGTTCAGGATGTGCAGGACGTGATTCCTTTGTTTACAGAGACCAACATAGAACGCTCTATTCCAGAGAGACAGCCAATTGGGACATCTGTTGCTCAAGTTGTAGTATGTATTCACTTTTTTGGCTATCGCCATATTTGATCAAATTTTTTAACCATGAAAAAAGATCTCTATTATACTCAAAAATTTTCAAATTTTATTTCAGTTGTTTTTTTTAAAGTCTCTATCATCTCAACCATAAAATAAATGTGAAATTACATGTTTGTAAATGCGTATAATCAATGATATAAAAATCCCAGTAAATGGTTTGGACGTCCATGTACGGTATTGAAAAATCATGATGATATTTTGTTTTTTCAGGCCATAGATCAGGACACAGTTGATAGCATCACTTACAAATTCAGTACAGGAGAGTTCAGTGCTTTCAACATCAACTCAAACAGTGGCGTTATTACAAACAACCGGCTTCTGCAGTATGAGACAAAGAGCCGCTACGTGTTCACAGTGACAACGGCCGAGGGAGAGTCATCTAATGCTCTCTCGGCAACAGCAACAGTCACTATCAACATACAGGTAAGTATCTTAACTAACCTTAATTGTGGATGAGGTAAACAAATGCCTTTAAGCAGGTATTGCAAATATAATGGTCAAACTTTTCTTGCGGA
Organism: Magallana hongkongensis; assembly: GCA_016163765.1. Taxonomy (NCBI): domain Eukaryota; kingdom Metazoa; phylum Mollusca; class Bivalvia; order Ostreida; family Ostreidae; genus Magallana; species Magallana hongkongensis. Next base: position 42,009,763 of record WFKH01007768.1, read on the forward strand.
TTGATGATGTGGTTTTTCTTCTCAGGACATCAACAATTATCCTCCAGTGATTCAGGCTGTGCCGTCCAATTTGCAATTCCTGGAGAACATCCCTGTGGGAACGGAGCTTCTGTCCAGAATCACTGTGACAGATGCAGATGCTCCGGTAAGTTCAGAGAGAGAGCAGTGATAGCATAATACAATAATTATGATTTTTGTTCATTGACCATAACTTTATGGGTTTTATCATTTGATTATTTCGTTGAATTTTTTTTTCTCTTAAAATACAGAATACTGCCAATAGTCGGATAACATACAGAATTACCTCGGTAACTTCTAGTGCCACAGTTCAAAACCCAAACATACTACAATGGTTCTACATCAACCCTGATACTGGAAAAATAACCCTTGCAAGGTCATTTCAAGAAGATCCAGGGGTTACTAGTTACAATGTAAGTGTTTTGTTTGATATGAATCGAATGTCTTACAAAAGATTTCAAATTACAATTATCTTCTTAAATTACATTACATTGATGAGATTCACTGCATGTCATGATGTTGTTCATTATACAGATTGCTGTCAACGTACAAGATGGTGGTGTGCCACCTTTATCTGCCTCCACCACGGTTACCATCACAGTAATCAGAAACACTGCTCCATTTTTCCCATCTCCCAAAACAACCACAGTCACCATTCAAAACACCCAAGGCAGTGGCTCTGTAGTCACCACCTACACCGCTACAGACAATGATGCCAGGGTAATACACTTGTTGTAGATTACACTGATCAATACAATCTTTTTTATTTTATAACCCTGTACATGTTTATGATAGTAAATGTTTCAATTTATATCTGTATCCAGCCCGAGTTTAACCAGGTGACCTACTCCATGGTAACTGACACGACAGCAGCCTCCCTGTTCAGACTGGAACCAACAAGTGGAAGGATCACTCTGATCAGCAGCCTTACAGCTGATGATGCACCGCGGTATCTGGTATGTTGTGTTTCTATATTCTCTCTTTTAAAATTACTTTAAAGTCGCGTGTATAACACACCTTTTTTTTTTAGCCAAAATTTGATCAAAAGTGGGGGGTGCGTGTTATACATAGGAACAAAATTTTACCCCATTTTTTCAGGCCGTGGTTCTGGAGTAGTGACTGCCGATATCGCATGTTATGCAAGTTGTATGAGTGTAAACTAAACTTACTGTGTCAGAAATACCTTATTCTTAGTTTTATTTCCATGTATTGAAATATTCATCCTCTCTGACCACTATTCCTTGCATCAAACAAGTTATCGCCATTGTATTTGTCATTACGTAAGCAGCCACCTGTTGACTCGGCGTGTGTTCAATGTTTGTTTAATAATTTCCGTTGTCAGAAGCATGCACTTGTCTTGTGTTGGACTTCACAGGGTGTTCTCAAGTGCATGAAGATTAGCAATTATTATGATTTTATTTAACTTGATTACTTTGTGTCCAGTTATGCAGTTAAACGTTATTGCTTTACATAGACACTGTTAAAAATACATCAATCATTTGTACGACTTGATAATGACGATATACGACATACATACGTTTCTTCACAATGTTTATTTAACAACAAAGAGTTTGACTTAAATTAATCAATTAAATCATTTCTCTTGATGTTGTTTTGGTTTAGATCTGTAAACATTATTGCTTTTAAGCACTAAGCTCGTTTGCCATTCGTCTCTACATACTTGATGATCTTCAACTTCTCCGCTGTCGTATAAGAAACTTTTTCTTTACCAAGTGTCAAATGATATTTGATACCGCCCATGTAAATCTATGTAAAATTGTAAGAACGAAAAACAATTGATTTTTTTAAACTCCGCCAATTAAAATTTTCATTTTCACATTTTACGCTTTTCATCAATTATAACGATAATCAAATAATTAATTGCGCTTGGATTTCATTAGGATAAAAATGGCTTGTGTTTTTTTTTTTTACTCTAATATCGCTTGGGCCAAGTTCTGCATGATCACAAAATTACAGAAATTGCGCTTGGGTTATAAAATTATCATGAAACATCGATAGTTTTGGGGGAAATGGCGGCCGTCGATTTCGACATTATTTGGGTGCGTATTATACATAGGACCTGCAGTTTTTTCGCCATTTTTTGGCCAACTTTGGGGGTGCATATTATACTCAAGTGCGTATTATACGCGTTACTTTACGGTAATCTTTTGTCAAAGCTTTCTAAGACAAGTATTTTCAGCACCATTTATAAACTACATGTTAATATGAAGTAAAAGATTTGCCTGTTAATTATTAACATTCAATTTTCAATAAGGTTGAAACTATTTATTTAGATGGTTAGCCACAACTAAACCTATCCATTTGTCTTTTGATTTTTAGCTTAGAATCACAGCAACAGACAATGGTGGTTTGTCAGACACAGGAACAGTGACTGTGAGTGTGGATCGCAATCTGAATGACCCTCAGTGGCTCCCCACTGGAGGACCCTATAGTGCCACAGTCAATGTGACCGAAAATAGACCAGTTTTAGAGACGGTGTACACCCTATCTACACAAGACTTGGATATTCAGGTATTTTCAAATCTTGTATGTAGAGTATGACCAATTTAGGATGAATTTTTGATATGCAACTTAAAAGTCATAGAAGGTTGCATTTATGTTAAGTGTCCTATAAGAATTTGCATTGCTTATTTTTTGCATGTTCAAATGAGGCACTAGTTTTGGAGATGGTTTTTTGGGGGGTTTTTTCAGAGTATTGCATGAATGATAAAAAAATATCTGCAGATAGACACAAAGTATAATTGTAGGAAGAATAATCCTAAACACTATGCAATGTTTTGCTGATTTATTCCAACAAATTTTGTAATTGTATTTTGTGATTACAGGAACCATTCAACACCAGGATCTATAGTATTTTATCAACCAGCAGTGCTGCCCAACATTTTCAAATTTCTAGTCAGGGAAATGTTCAGATTATCAGATCCCTGGCCATTGACCGTGCCATCAATCAATATGTTGTGAGTGTGATCTTCCTATATTTAACATAAAATTTTATATTTGGTTCTTTGAAAATTCAAATTCTTATTACACACTGCAAAAGACTTCTTTATCCTTGAAATCATGACAGTTTCATTTTAAAAATCTTTGCCTTATCCAAGAATATATGTAGAATCATATGTAGAATCAATTTTTTTTTTCGCATTTGTAAACAGTGCAACTGACATAATAAATAAGACATATGATATTAACTTTTGACATTGACTATTTGTAGCTGACCATACAGCTAAGGGATGGTGGAAATAGAGTGGCTGCCCAGCAGTTTACATTGACTGTGAATGTCATCAGAAATACAAACCCGCCAGTCTTCTTTGACACTTCTTATTACCAAGAAATCGAAGAAACACTGGCTGTGGGGACCAGTATTTTACGAGTGCAGGCCAGTGACCAAGATCCAGAGGTTAATATTCAATATCTGTTTATAAATAATTTTAAAATCTGCTGAACAACTTGCATTTTGTTACTTGCAAGTTGGGACGTTATTCAACTGTAGATAAAATTTCTATTCCCAAATCTGTTGTATATCAAATGTATACTGTGACTGTAAAAATGCACATTTTACATGCATCATTATGGACAACTACAAAAGTATTTTTATGAACCTTTCAGCTGCAGTTCAGAACCATAACTTACACACTGTTAGCCAACTCTGCTGGAAACAATCTGTTTTCGATGGAGCAAGGAACTGGTATCATCAGAGTAAAGAGTGCATTAACTGGCGATCCTACTGTAACATTTAATGTGAGCAAAACTGGTTCAAAAATAATATTTGTAACATTATGATTTACTTGATATGCTTAAGATTTCTAACATTAATGATATATTCATATAATGTTTTCTAACTTCTCTTCTGCAGATGGTGGCAGTTGCTACAGATGGTGGCAGCCCATCCCAATCAGCCAACGCAATGGTTACAATCAAAGTCAATCGCAATCGCAACACTCCAGCGTGGAATTCTCTTAATTACCAGGCCACCATTTTAGAAACCCAGACTGTGGCTTTACCATTAACCCTGAGTCCCACTGGTCTCTCTGCTACAGACAGTGATGCTCAGCCACCCAACAATGTGGTCAATTACCGCTTGACGGCTGTTGTTGCCAGGAGCGGATCTACTGTCTATGCCAACGAGCAAGGCAACTTTGCCATTAGTAGCACTGGGCAGGTGACGGTGAGAAGTCCCTTAAATGGGCTCACTGCCACAGTATATGAGGTATGTTAATCTACAGTCATTACCATCCTGTAGTGAATGAATTTATTATACCAGCTGATTGAGAAGTTTTGTATTAAATTTTAAAATTCTTTTAAACAGCTATATGTGGAAGCTTATGATTTGGGAGATCCCTCCAGAGTTAGTTCTAATAATGCTACTGTCACCATCAATGTACAAAGAAATAGAGCACCTGTTTTTGTGCAAACATCTTATACCTTTGAAATGAAGGAAGATGCAACTGTTAATCCTCAGACTGTAGTCGGACAAGTTGTGGCCAATGACCCAGATAATGGAGTAAGTATTGATAAAATTCGGACAAAACTTTGATCAGTGTTTGAGTTAAAATTGATATTGATGTTGTGATTATAGAACTTGAATTTAATAAAAATTTCTGTTTTACAGATCCCAGAGTTTAATACACTTTCTTATGCCATTGAATCTATTGGTATTGGATCGCCAAATGCCTATCTTGCTATAGATTCTAATGGTCGCATTACCTTGCAAAATATTGTTAGTGGTATACAGGACAAAGAATTCAGGGTAAGTAGCATTAACAAAGAAATGCAAACTAAGAAATGGGAATACTTGGAGTTAAACAAAGGACTTGGCCTTGTTTACCAGTTGACTTTTATACATTTTTAAAAAATCATTATGGGTATGACAAGGTTTGACTATTAGATTATTTTCATTTTTTTAGTTTTTGGTGCGTGTCTCAGACAATGGAGTACCTCCATTAACTGATGAAACTGTGGTCACTGTAAACATCAGAAGAAACTTGTGGGCCCCTGCCTTCAATCCACTGAATTATGCCATCACTATTCAGGAAACACTTCAAGCGGGATCAGAAATTGGAGTAACTGTTTCAGCAACAGATCAAGATTTAAGTGTTAGTACAACTGCAACTTTTTATTTGTTTACTGTATTAAAATAAATAGGATAATTTGATAATAATATGTAATAAATTTTTTCACCGTCTTTTAAAGCACCTAACCACCTATGTGATTTACTCTCATTGTTTAGAAACATTTCAGAAAGATCTAATTTTGTTCAGTTAAGGAGTCTGTTAAGGTGTATGTACATGTATATAAAAAAAAACGTGCCGGTACAATTAATGGCAGAGCCTTCAACTTTTCTTTATTGGTAACATGGAGATTTTGTTTACAGGCACCAAATAATCAAGTCGTGTATTCAGCTAAAGGAGACCAGACTGCCATTCAGTACTTTGATATAGATGAAACATCTGGGAAAGTCTTGGTTAAACAACCATTGTATACAGGGACTTCTTCTCAATACATTGTAAGAATCTTATTTTATAACTCAAGACACTTAAATGAATAATTTGTTGTAAAGATGTAAAAAGGATATTATATTGTACCTATTGGGCTCTGATTCTTTTGCAGCTGACCGTTAGAGTAGCTGATAGAGCAACATCTCCATTGGAATCTCAACAAACTGCCTCAGTGACCATTACTGTGGAGCGAAACCAGTTTACTCCAGTTTTCCAGAATCTGCCCATAACTCGATCTCTTCCTCGCACTGCAGGATTTGGTTTTGATGTCTACACTGTCATTGCTAATGATAGCGATATTAGGGTAAATCTTATATTTCTCAACCACACACATGTGTCACCTAATTCAAAAGCATGTAACATTGCATATGCATCCAGCAAAATACATGCTTAAGTGGGGGAAGGAAATTTTTTTAATACATGTATCATATCTTTTTGTTATTAATTTCAGTCTCCCTTTAATGTTGTTTCCTATTCCCTGGTGTCTGGAACAAACCAGTTCAGGATTGATCAAACAACAGGCCAGATAACTTTACAGACAAACTCTCTCACACAGGCGGAGTATGTTGTGAGTATTAGCTTTTTATGTTCTTGTCTATATTAACATATATACAGTACATGTATATCCATTTTTTGCATGATTATTCATTTAGGGGGGAGGAGGTTCTGAAAATTTTTTATAATGCAAATATGAAAACAAATTATTTTGCCTATTTTTTTACAACAAAGAACTTGAAAATATGATGAAAATCAAAGAAATTAATTATTTAGTTTTGCAAAATTTGCAACACATGGAAAAAGAAAATATGCAATAAATGAGATGGTATATAAATGAAATATTTACAATAAGTGGACAAGGCATGCAGAACATTGTTTGTCTAAAATGATAATTGACATGTATAAATAGCAAGTTCAAATGATCTGCAAACATGGTTTGTGAAATGTCATAACTAAAGCAGGGTTGTCTATATTGATGGCTGGACAATTACTTGCAGTTGACAGTTGAAGCCAGAGATGGGGCAAACATTCCAAGGAGAAGCTACTCCACACTGACTCTCACAGTAGACAGTAACTTGGAGAAACCTGTCTGGGTCAATCCTGGAGCATCCTCATCATACGAAGCCACTGCCACTATATACGAGACACATGATTATGTTACATCGGTGTTTACATTCACAGCTAATGATTTAGACAGTGTGGTAAGATGTCCATAAATTATTTACATTGGAATGATATACCAGATCAAGTTAGCATCCAGTAAATAACATGTTCATGTTAAAAAAAAAAGTAAAAATACAGAATTGATTCATTAACATGCACTTTCTCTGATTTAAGAATAATTTGTTGCTTCAAGAGGATATTCCTATGATTAATGACAACATCTGGGTTAGTTTTGGGCGTAAATTGCTTATACCTGCATTTCTTTGACAGAGCCCGTACAACACTGTCCGATATGTTGTGGAAGGGAATGGAAATGCCCCAAATTTCTTCACTGTGGCTGACAATGGACAAACGTTCCTGAAAACATCTCTGCTGCAAAGAACAGAAACCCAATTTGTGGTATGTTATCTTATAGCTGAAAAAATCCTGTACAGATGCATAGCTTAATACAGACATATGTACTAAGACTTATTAATTGAAAATCATGCACAAAGAATGCATAGTTGTCTCTGCAACAGAAAAAAGACCAATCTAAGTGTCAGTGTACATTTTTAGGAGTATCATTGTTTTCTGGTTTTACTAGAAATACTTGTTTCTGTGGTAAGTACATGTATTTGAATTCTGTAGTTGTTGGTGAGAGCAGAGGATGGAGGAAACCCGCCTCGTCAGGCAGACAACAAAGCAAGACTTACCATAAATGTCATACGAAACAACAATGCTCCACAATGGCAGAACCCCATGACAACAACTTTGGTCTCCCAACAAGCAGGAGTTGGCCAGACCGTGGGAAATGCACTGTTAGCTACAGATTCTGACACTTTCTTTAATGTGGTGAGATACGAGATCATTGGAGATGGAGATTCCACTGCCTTCTTTACAATTGCCAACCCAGCTAATGGGCAGATCACTGTGGCTAACTCTCTGGCATCATCCTCTGACCTAGTGTATTATGTAAGAAAATTTCAGAACATTAGTAATTTGTTTCGACAAGTATGACTTTGATCTGTACTGTTTTGCAGATATCTGTCGTCTCTTTTAAGGTTATCTCTATTTACGGCACTGGGTAACAAAAAATAGAGAATAAAAAATGTGGAGTTAAATCCCAGTTTATAAGTGTGATATCTTTCAATATAAAATGATATAGGAAACAGTATTTAATAATATTTTATAATTCATTGGTTGGGAAAGAATTCAAAGAATTTTGTTCAAAATGCTGAACATTTTATTATCTTTTGTAGATCCGAGTGCGAGCCTATGACAATGGTGTGCCAGCCAAGGACAATGTGACTGTAGTTACCGTGACAGTAGAGAGGAATAACTTTGCACCAGAGATTACCTCCCCTACTGTTAGTGAAAGAATTCCAGAAACTCAGGATCTGGGTGTAACTATCGCAACAGTTACAGCTACAGACAGGGACACCCAGTCACCTCACAATGTGATCAGATTCCGGATGTTTGTTTCACAGCCGGCCTCAGATTACTTTGGAATTGACAGCCAGACTGGAAACATCTTTGTCAAGAGAGACCTGACTTTAGATACTTCTAACAGATATCTGGTAAATTCATAGTCATACTTATATAACTTACTGCTCTTAAATCCCTGTCAGATGACAAATAAGTATATTTGTTAATAGATCTATCAAGAAATGCAATTCTACATACTACACCATCTTCATCCTTAACAACTGTTAACATGCTTGTTATATTTCCTGTATTTAAAAGTATCTCTCAGTCGCATTCAGTATCATTATTTTGTACAGGTAAATAGACAGAATTGTCTTGCCATCAGACCAGATTTATACTATTTTGAACTATAAATGCTGATTAGCATTTGAGTTGTTTTTATTAAAGTGTTTGGAAAATGGCAGCTTTTAAGGTCAATGTTTTTAACTGTATGTTGTATATATGCTTGAATCATACTCAAAGAAATGATATGTTGGTTGTAAGCAGCTTTCCAATTTAATGCCTCATTTTCTTCACCCATTGATAACCTGTGTTTTGTATTTTCACCTAGATGTATGTACAAGCCTATGATATGGGATCTCCCTCCAAGACATCAGCTACAAATGCCACAGTGACAATAGATATATACAGGAACTTACGAGACCCCTTCTTCAGTGGGGGACCATTTGCTGCCAACATTCCTGAGACTTCCGTCATTGGAACTTCTGTACTACAAATCAACTTTGGTGACAGTGACACTGACGTGAGTGTGATATATTTTTCTTGTTGGATATTTCTTATCTGTTTTGATACCTTACATTCAAGACTAGCATAGGGATTATCAGATAGACAGAAAGGCCCCTATGATGTGGTCTATATGCAATTCTTATTCTTTCAAAAAGATGATGACCTAGTATTCCACTTAATTTAGCATCTATGCATTTATGCAATATGCATTACTATTTTTGTTGAATTTACATGCAGTGCATAAGAGCTTTTAATTGTGGTTTAAATTCTATCCAAATTAGTGTATGGAATATTTATCCATATTTGGAAAAAAGGCACATTAGAGATTAAAATCAAATGCCTCAAATTTTTTCTTTTTTAGGCGCCATTCAACACAGTGACTGTAACTGCCATTGGAGATGACAAAGCCCTGACTTATTTCAGACTGGAAAGTAATGGAAGTATTTTTGTAAACAGTGATCTGAAAGCAGACTCGGACACTCAATATCTGGTGAGATGATTGTATAAGAAAAATGTAACTGTTATGACTTACTGAATGTAAAAGACAGTATGCTCATTTTTCACATTTATAAAATTTTTCTACTTCAGATGAGAATTTTGGCTCAAGATGGTGGATCTCCTCCAAGAACAGCAACCACAGTAGCTTCCATAACAGTGCGGCGCAACATCAATAGTCCAGTCTTTGAGAGACTTTCTTACAATGAGACAATTCTAGAAACACGACAACTTGGTCTTTCATTCCTGCAAGTAAAAGCAACTGATGGTGATTCAAGGGTAAGTACATCTCCAACTCTACCTCAGGGTATTTCGTTTAAAAAGAATACAAACATCCAATATTCCAGCTGGAAATCTTCAGATGAAAATGAATGTCACTTTATGTTGGTTTAAATTTCTAAATTTATTTTAAATGTTCTATGATCGATTTCCAGGCACCATACAATGAAGTGCGATACTTTATGAGCTCGGATGCAGGAAGTGCTCTGGGAGCCCAGTATTTCATGGTGGATGATGTCACTGGAAACATCAGTCTTCGCCAGTCTCCCATGCTGGATAATGCTAGAACTGTTGATTACACTGTAAGATTTTAGTTCTATTTATTATAAGCATAATTTAGAGCTTTGTAACATCATTTTATCGTTTTGTGCTAACACAGCCTACACTTCAATAAAAATGGGAATGATGTACAAATGTACCACTAAATTTGTCATCAACATCAACAATTAATAAAGAGAAATTTTTCATCAACACAATGACTCTTTACATATAATTCCAATGGGTTTTTTTGGGGTTTTTTTTGCAGTTTACTGTGAATGCTGTGGACAGAGGTGGTCGCTCGGCAACAATACCCGCTAGCGTACGAGTGACAGTGATTCGAAACACCAATGCTCCTGTCTTTACCAATCTGCCCAATGCCAATCAGATCAACCATAACACCTCAGTAGGAAACCAAGTCTTCAGAGTGTCTGCTACAGATCCAGATCCTGTAAGTAACACCCAGCAATTTTCCGTTTTTATATTTTGTGTCTTTACACCTTAGTTTGTTTGTTACTAGAGCCTAAATATGCATTCAAAACCAACATGTTACTCCATGTCATTTAAAGATAATCAATAAATATTAAAATTAAAGAAATCACAGTTTGCTATTGTTTATAAATTGTATCTTTTGGCTTTGCTTTTGATAGGGTGTGTTTGGACAGCTCACATACAGTCTTACAGGGGATGGAGAATCCACAAGTGTATTCAACATCAACCCAACCTCAGGGGTCATAACTCTGGAGCAGTCACTGTTCTCTCAAACTTCTACCCTTTATACGGTAAATCTTGATTGATTTTCAAGCCATATTACATTTCAGTTGAAGAGTCTTCTTACAGTTGTAGTAATCAAAGCCCTTTTTTTATTGTAGTTGCGAGTACTTGTCCAGGATGGGGGCAGTCCCAGGAAGGAAGCTATGAACACTCTGACATTGACAGTTCAACGAAATTTTGAAACTCCTCGCTTTGTCTCAAACAGTTATACATTCACAATCAAGGAAAATGAACCAATTGGATTTAGTGTTGGACAAATTGTTGCAACAGATGCTGACTCAGCTGTAAGTGTTTAATGGGTCTCAGGATTCTCTCTGTCACACACATGCACAGAAGTTTTCCGGATTCTACTTCAAGGAAAGCTATGTGAATTAATGAATTGATATACTTTATGTAAATGAAGCCGACTGTATGTCAAACCTCCAAATTATTTTTGTTGATTTTTCTTTTGCAGCCACCAAACAATTTGGTAGAGTACTACTTTGCAGGGTCGACACCATCACAGAGGTTTTTGATTGATTCTAGGACAGGAATTATTACCATTAGAAAGGACCTGACCACAGAGGAAACACTGTCAAATTCTTATAATGTAATTTTTAAAAACAAATTTATATAGCTTTAAGATTGTGCTGTATTTAGATTCACTTTTGGTTTTTCAAAAGATTCAGGTTCTGTACTATCATTTTAAAACAGAAGAATTTTTAAATAAGAATTATTGTTATGATAAAACATCTCTCATCCATTTTTTTATAGTTCCGGGTTCAAGCAAGAGATTCGGGTTCACCACAGAGAGTTAGTCAAGAAATCCCACTGACAATTAATGTTCAACGGAATGACTATGATCCATTGTTCGGCAACTTGCCATTCAGTGTGACAATTCCAGCAAATGCTAATCAATTTTCAACTGTTTACACTGTAAACTCAACTGATGCAGACACTGTGGTAAGATCCTGGATTTAATGTAATATTTTTAATGAAATAAATTAATACAATTTTTAGCCACCCTCCCAAAGTATATATTTCAATAAATGTACCATTCTTACATGTTGTAATAGTGTTTGTACTATTAAGATATTTTATTTGCATTAGCCTGATTTCCAACGCCGAGAGTATGACATCATAGGAGACGATGCTGCCACAAGTTTATTTGCTGTAGACCCAACAGCTGGTAGAATAACAATAAGTTCTCTGTTGACCTCAGATCCAGCTGTACAATATAGGGTAAGATATAAAGTGACTATAAATGCTATCTTCAATCCCCTAACAAACCTGAAATTGATATTAACCATAGCTTACTATAATGGCTTCAGTCTTAATCATGAAACATTTTTGCAATAGCTGATTTTAAAGAGAATCCTATTGATTTAAAGGGTTTTTTTGCACATCTTTGTAACATGTTTTGTCATGGATATTGATATGCCTATCATTTGTACAGCTATGGTATGGCCTTTTCCATCTGTCATTCATCTTGAAGATTTTTCATGTCCAGAATAATCTTGAGCATCTAATCTATCAACAGATAGACATCATGCGCATTTAGTACAAGAGGCACATCATGTACCAAAGTGGTGCACTTCATTCTTCTTTGTGTTTAGATATTGCATATTTAAAAATGTGTTAATAGGTTAGAGTGCGTGTAAGAGACTTCGGAACTCCTAGACGCTCATCAACAAGCCTGCTTCTAGTCAATGTGACCAGAAATCTGAATGCTCCACAATTCAATCCAACTCAATACTCTGCCACTATCTTAGAAACCCAGACCTTGGGGTCCAGCATACAACGAGTGTCTTCTACCGACCTTGACACTACGGTGAGCACCTGTAGTTCATGTGAAGCAAATTGAATTTCTGAAGAGGCAAAACAAAATATTAAACATTCACTGATAGGCAATAAAGAACAGCGTAAGTTTGAAATTTTATATCAGTACTGGCTGTAATAATTAATTTTTTTTTTTTGCAGGCACCAAATAATGTACCTACATATACATTGAGTGGAAATGCTTTAGCACTGCAGTACTTCCAAGTCAATCCAAGTACAGGAGTCGTCTCCCTTTATAAGGATCTACGAGATGATACAGCAACTTCTTATACAGTAAGTAAACTGATCGAGTATAACTGGAATCAGATATAAGATGACAACTAAAAAGAAATATGTAAAGGTATTTTTTTTTAATGTACATATTATTTTATCATATGACAAATTGAGTTTGACAATAAATTTTGCTCTCGCCTTAGCTCACGGTGACTGTAGCTGACAATGGTTCCCCATCACTTGCTGGAACAAACACTGCCACGGTGACAGTGCAGGTCAACAGGAATCTACAGCCCCCACGCTTTATCAATGCTCCCTACAGTTCCACCATTACAAGGCTTGTTACAGACAATTCTCTTTTGCCTGGAGTAACAGTTTCTACTGCTGATGATGATACTGTGGTGAGTTACTGATGATAAATCTATACCCAAGTTACAAATATGCAGAGGGAGAAAAGAGAAGTGATTGAAAATGTAAATTGGTCAAGCTAAAATATATGAAGAGTAGAATAGCTTTAGGCACTTTAAAATTTGGTGGGGATGCCTATTAAATTTAGTTGAATAAACTGTTTGTAGAGTCCATTTAGAGATGTAACAGTGGGTGTGATTGGGGACGATTCAGCAGTGAGCCTGTTTGAGTTGGTGGGATCAAGTGTTCGTGTTCGAAATGCAGCAAATTTAGCAGCAGACACAGCTAACACTTACAAGGTGAGATATGTTGTCAAGAAAAGAAAATTTGTCATTAATTGTTTAACAGTTCATACTAATCTCTTACTTAAGTTTGTGTTTTAACTTTTATGAATTTTTCAATAGCATTTAACTCACATCAAGTATAAACCCGAATTGTTTGCACATTTTTTTATAGGTTAGATATTTATCAATCTGATTTATTGACTTTTAACTGCTGTACTTGTTCTTCTTTGTAGCTTCGGCTGTTGGCAGAGGATGGAGGTTCTCCAAAGAAAACTGCTACTACAACCATCAATATCACTGTGAGAAGAAATATGGTGCCCCCACAATTTATCCCTGCAGCATATAATGCAACCATCCTGGAGAACTACCCTGTCGGAAGTGAAATTGTAATGGTGTCTGCCACAGACTCAGACCCACAGGTTTGTTTATCATTGCTCTCCCTTTGTTAATGTAGAGTATGTACTGTAGCATATTTGGCTTTTTTTTGTCAGTATGTCTGATGAAAATGTTATTTGTGTTATCTTAGCCTCCAAACAACCAGTTTAAATACAGTATAACGGGTGATACAACTGCTATGACCTACTTCTACATCAATCCAGACTCGGGGCGCATTTCTCTCAAACAGTCCATCAAAGGAACTGGAGTTAACCAGTTCAGAGTTTGTATTAACACATTGTATTTGAGTAAATTTTTTTTTTCACTATGATTGTCAAGGGTCAAATTTCAATAAGGCCTATTACAAATTTGAAGATATTTCTATTGAATACAACTGCATTTCAGTAGTTTTAACATTGGGCAAGATTTCTTTACGGAGTGATCGGACTAAGAAAATACATTGCATTCTTGATAAAAAAAAAGTATTCTCAGAATGATGTGAAAACCACTGTATGATATTATCAGAGATAAGTTCAAATGTATTCATCTTTCAGCTACAAGTGACCGCTACAGACGAAGGAACGCCATCTCTGACCGGACAAGCCATTGTGACTGTGGATGTAACCATTGACGACACACTCAGGTTCACACAACTCCAACCATATACTGCCAGCATTGATGAGAATGACCCCGTAGATAGAGGATTTATTACAGTAATAGCCACACCTCAGGTATAACGCTTGTTATGCACTAACTTTATAAACCATTTATCAAAATATTGAAAAACTATACTAGAAATCATTTTAAAGCTAAATAAGTTTGGTGTATTAAAATTGACTTGTATCTGAAATTGGATTGTATTACATATGTACAAAAATTTGTCTTATTTTGCAGCCGAATATCAAATATTCCATTGTTGGCTTCAGTGATAGTCCTGATTACTTTAAAATTGATGAGAACTCGGGTACCATATCTGTGAAAACTGATCTTCGAAGTGACTTATCCAAGAGAACTACATATTTGGTAAGTTGATTTTTGAGTTATCAATTTTTTTCTACAATTATAGCTGCTATTTCTAAAGTGGGAATTATTGGTTGTTGGGATGTATGTAGAATGTTTTCTGTTAATATTGATAAGTGTGCTTCTATAAAATGCGACATTTTGTTTGACAGATTCAAGTAAGAGCAGAGAAACAGTTTCCTAATGGACTACAGTCTGTAGAGAATCTGGTCAATGTTACAGTTCTCAGAAACATCAACCCACCTGTGTTCAACTCCACTCAGTACCAAGCAAGCATCAATGAAAAGTATGGCCTTGGACAGTCTGTGGTACAGGTGTTTGCCACAGATCTTGATACTCAGGTAAGTCTAGATATAAATTTCACCAAATTCTTGAGGTAATATCTCAGCATTTCCAAGTGTAAAATGCATGTAATTGTTAGATTGAATCAATCGAAGTAATTTTTTAATAATGGGAAAAATAAGCCCTTTCATGTTGAAATCAACATAAACATACATCACAAGAAACGTTTTTGTGACTTGCAGGATGTTCTTCTCTACTCCATCATTGATCAGGCTGGGGAGACGGAACCATTTTACATGGCTCCTAGCACAGGAATTATCACCTTAAAGCAGCTACTGACTGGCACAACTAAAACAAGATATGCAGTAAGGAAAATTTAATCCATGAAACGCAATCTAAATGCCTTAATATTTAGTGCACCAGGCAGTTTAGTTTTTCACCCAACTTTATTCATAGATTTTATTTTAATTAAAAAGAGTTATTCATCTTTCACAGTTTTCGGTGCAAGTTAGGGATCAGTCCAAACCAGAGAAATTTGGGCAGTCAACAGTAGTCATCAACGTGAGAAGGAACAGTCTGTCTCCTGTCTTTGAAAGAACACCTTACGGTGTTGGTATTAACTACAACCAGGCTCCAGGACTTGTGTATACTACCACTGCAAGAGATACCGACTTAACGGTAAGGATTATTCTGTTACAATACTTCATACATAAAATAAAATCACATGTACATACGCTGTACTGTCATAGAATCTCATTTTTTACAAGAAAAACATTGGAAATTTTCATTAAAGTTTGGGATATATACTGATCCATTTGATCAAGATGATTTGAAATAATTGCTTCTCATCTGTACAAATTGATGAAGATGTTGATTGTTTCAGGGTACCTTGACGTATGAAGTAATTGGATACTTCTCAGCTCCAGGTTACTTCACTGTCAATTCCAATGGAGAGGTCAATCTGCTGTCTAGTTTGGCCAGTGACACAGCTCTCTCTTACACGGTAAGTACACGTGAAGAGCAGGCTTCAAGGAAAGATGAAACTTGTTTTCTCTTGTTTTGTTTTTTTACCATATGATTTTTGAAACCAAACAGATATCCTAAAAATGTCTCACCCCCTGTGTATTTAAATTAAAGCTCTAACCTAAATTAAAAAAAAAGAAATTTGAATTCATAAATCACACCCAGGTATTTTAATGTACATACTTATACAATAACTGTTGTGAGAATATGTGATTTTTTTCCAGCTTGGTTTGGCAGCTTTTGATAGTGATTATCCCAATGATAAGGCGTATGCAAATGTTACAATTACTGTCAACCGTAACCCCAATGCTCCAGAATTCACCAACCCGTCCTACAGTATAACTGTCAATGAAAGTTACCCACTGGCAGTTAGTCTGCTACAAGTCTCAGGCGAGGATGCAGATCAGGTACACATCTCTCTCTCTCTCTCTCTCTCTCTCTCTCCTCTCTCTCTCTCATAAAAGCATACAATGTCCTTTTATTGGTCATCTAGAATTACAGATTGTTTCTCCTTTCAGCATGTTGTTGAGTACATTCTGGAATCCAGCAATCCTGTAGATGGCACTCAGTTCTTTTATTTGAACCCATCCACCGGGGTACTGACTGTGTCCAGACCTCTCACTGAGACAGGGACACAGACTTTCACTGTAAGTACATTTGGCTTACAAGTACTAATTAACTTTTCATATGACACATTTTTATATAGTGTAAAAACTTCATGCTAGAACTTTTTATTCAGATATCTGCAAAAGAAAAAAGTCTATTGCATTTGCATATTTAAAAAAACAGAGGAGAATCTTTGAGGATACTTGCAGTTTCTTAATTCTTAATTTATCTATGGGAGACACCGCACATATACATTCATGTCCAAGCATATTATGAAATGGTATCTCTTGTCTTTAAACTTCAAATTACTTATGTATGACATGTTTTACCTCTCTTTAGCTTCAAGTTCGTTTGAGAGATAATGGAATTCCAGTGAGATCATCTGCAACAACTGCCCCAGTAACCATATTTATCACAAGGAATAATAACGGTCCTATATTTGCTGGCACTTTCACCACAAGTATAAATGAGACTATACCAACTAACACAGCTGTGCTCACAGTGACAGCTACAGATAATGATCCTAATGTAAGTCTACACACATTAAAAACATTTCAAGGCATGTCATGCATTCTTAATGTTAAATATCTGTCTGGTTCTTTTATATAAAGTCATTTAATTCTTAATGTGAGGATTTATTTTGTCTTTTCAGACATCACCCTATGGACAACTGAGATATCGTGTAATAGGAGATGGAGATTTCACTCAATTCTTCATTATGGATCCAACTACAGGAAGTATATCAGTTCGACGCCCATTAACCTCACAAGACGTTGCTCTTTATCAGGTGATCATTCTTTGCCCTACCTCTGAAAAGCACTTCAAACAGTTATAAATTTTAATTGGCAGATAACGGTAATTTGCAATGTGAATAACGTGCTGAGTTTTGATTTATGTATTAAAGTTAATCAATAAAAACCCAATTGAATTAATGTGTGCATATAACATGTACATGGTAATAGTTGGTGTAATTTTGATTTCTTGTCTATGTATATCTAGGGACGAATTGTGGCTGAGGATGGAGGCTCCCCTCCCAGATCAGCTACTGCCACTGCTACTATCAACATTCTGAGGAACCTGAATGCCCCGGTCTTCAATACCAGAGATTACACAGCCACTATTTTTGAAACTCGTCAAGTTGGAGTGGATATCGTTACTGTATCAGCCACTGATGCAGACCAAATTGTAAGCATTTGTTTAATTACACTTAACACTAACCAGTTGTCATCACTGACCTGGCTCCCTTAAATGAAGAGGAAAGCCTGATTGTTATCAAAAGGAATTATATAAGAATGTAGTATTATTTTTAGAATGTTATCTGTTTCAGCGACCAAATAATGAAATAATCTTTGAGATGACTGATACCACACCCAATCTGAATGGAGCAGGCTCAAACTACTTCAGTATCCGCACGGAGAACAACAGAGGCTTGATCTCCATCACTCTACCTCTATACACAGACAATATGAACACTGCAGTCTTCACGGTTTGTTTCTTCTGATTTTTCTGTTATATGAAATATCTAAGTCCCCTACATAAGGGTGTCGTTTAAATATTAGCATTTTGTGCAACCACATTGTTCATGCTTTTCCTGGGTACAATTGTTTGAGCATTAATTGTTGCTGGTGTCCTCTTTCAGTTCTCTGTCCGGGCTCGTGACAATGGAAGTCCTACACGGTTCTCAGTGGACACGGCAACAGTGACCATCACTGTGTACAGAAACTTGTTCCCCCCAATATTCCAAGGTGAACCGTACACTGCATCTCTGAACTTCAACAGTCCCAGTGGGTCTACAGTGCGACAAGTCAACGCCACAGATGCTGATGCTCAGGTACATTTGTTTGTATTCAGATTTTAGCCCATAGTTTTTGTAAATTTAGTTGTATTGCTGTGGATATTTTCAGCTCTGATAAGTTGAATATTTGATTTCAACTTGGAGAATTGGAAGAGTTACATGAATTTATTTTAGCTTGTTGTAAACTGTTTTTGATGTACATGGTTTTTTTGTATAGGAAAAGAAATTTTGAAGTCACATAACTTATTCCATTTACATCTCTTCATCATCAAGTTTAATTCTAATATCATGATATATTTCCAGAGCCCACATAACACTGTGACCTATTCCATTATTGGAGATGGCACAGCACAGACTTTGTTCAGTATCAATCCTGCTACCGGTTTGATCACCACCAGGCAGAGTCTGCAGAATAATAACGTGGAGCGATCCTCAGTGAGTGCTACTTCTACTACTAATTGAATATACATGTCCACGTACTTTAAATCGTGACCCATTTAAGGCATTTCTTTTGATAGTCACAAAAGAATTTGACAATTTGTTCTTTACTGGGAACAGGCTATATGAATGAGATGATAATTATGCTTGTAATTTTGATTGACTAGTGAAGTGATGGTCACACCTCCAGTATAACTGCCTCATTCAATAATTCCAAAGTACATCCTATTTGTAAAAATAGCCTTTATACAAAGAGTATTTTATTTTAGATTCTGATCATGGCTAGAGATGGAGGCACACCCAGTCTAACCGCAACATCCACAGTATCAGTAACAATAGCCAGAAATCTTAATGCTCCTGAGTGGATCATTTCCACTTACACTGTAAATATTACAGAGACCCAAGACTTGGGAACCGCCATTGCCGTCTTGAATACAAGAGATGATGATGTAGAGGTAAGAAGGCTATTAAAGAAGCAAAAACATTAATTTAAATTTAGTATTGAAACATCTTTTTGTGCTTTGAAGTTTACTCTATTCTGATTTTTGAAATAGGATGATTTTAATTAAAATTTTGTTGAAATAACCATGCACAAGTGAAAAACATTAAAGGTGGTCAGGAATTTTTTATAACATAAAGACAATGCCAATATTTGTTAAATATATATATATATTATTCTATTTATTTCTCTAATATGTCTTTCTTGTTAAGGCTCCTTACAACACAAGGATCACAACTTTAACTGGAGATGCAAACATGATGCAGTTTTTTGCACTATCTGAGGATGGACAATTGTCAGTTAAGAAACAATTGACAAGTACTGCTATCAGAACATTTAGGGTAAGAAAATTGATTGGATTTTTTTTTTTGGATTTTCCTCCTGCATCATTGAATTTTTTGTCCCAAAACTAATCCACTTAAGTGAAGAATTTTATAACATGTTAACAAAAATTCTTAAAAGCTTTTCTGATGATAAGTAAAGGAGATGTACATGTATGTGTAACTACATTTATGTATTTGTAGGTTTTTTAAATACATGTACAATAAAATATTATATAATTCTTGGGTACCCATTGGTGTTATTAACTGACAAAGTTTGATTTACTTCAGACATATAATCAAGTTTTATGTAATATTTTTCGCAATATTTTTAAAGTTTGATGTAATATTTTTTACAGGGAACTGTCTCACTAAGAGATGGTGGGAATCCTCCACTGACACCAACAGGAGTAGA
>WFKH01007768.1:42034949-42094713 GCA_016163765.1 Magallana hongkongensis
ATTCTATATTCCACAGAGATGTAAACAGTTCCAAAGTAAGTTATACATGTGTTTATAACACAAGTATCTATTTTTATAGCTAACATTCAGAGCTACGGATGGAGGCAACCCTCCTAAGTATGACGAGAAAATTCTAACCGTCAACGTCAATAGAAATCTCCTTGCCCCAGAGTTTGTGCAACAGGTCTATGTGGTTACAATCTGGGAAATTCAGTCATTGGATACTGTAATACAGGAAGTTTCTGCACGTGACAACGACACCAAAGTAAGGATGGAATATATGACAGCTGATTGCTTTATGTTTCATGATTTGCAATTGACATAATTGAATTAAATTTTTGATTTTTGTTTTCCATTTTTAAGAAGAAATGATGGTAATTTGCTGCTGTTTATTTTGAACAGGCTCCCCACAACGAAGTAACTTATGAAATAGTTGGTGACACACTTGCTCAGACTTACTTCAGAATTGACAACGAAGGAAGGATTTATGTCAGAAGGCCTCTTACTGATGACAATGCTGATACAGGACTCTACACTGTAAGAGTTATAAGAGAATGATCATGATCTGAGTGTTTCTTATATATCAGCTGTCAAATACACAAAAAAATGGAAATTTAACTACAAGCACTCTTTGAATCCAAGTAACATTCACAGCCCAACAAAAATATCTGAGAAATGAATTGTTCTTAACTATACCTGGTAATTATTATTAAAAGACTGGTAAAATTTACGTGTCGGCTTTCATCATTGTTTTCAGTTATCTGTACGAGCCAATGATAAAGGAACTCCTCAACTATCCAGCAACACGCTGGCCACAGTGAGAGTGACTGTTTTAAGAAACAGGAACTGTCCAACATTTGCATCTTCTGTTGTTGACATTTCCATTGACCAGTCTTCAGTCAGCAGGGTTATTTATGATGCCAATGCCACTGATCCAGATGCAGCAGTAAGTCAAGTAGCAATTCAGAAAATGAAAAATGTTATTGATACAATATTTCAGAATGAAAGAAAAAATTAAAATCATGCTATTTTGCTTTCTTGCAGAATACTCCATTCAGTACAGTCAGATACCTTCTCATTGGAGATGAAAATGCTCAAGTATTCTTTAGAGTTGATGACCAAACTGGGCAGGTTTCCACAGTTGAACCCTCATTATTCACAGATCAGGGCACCATTTACCAGGTAAGAAAAGGCTGGCTGTTATAAAGTTGAAGTTGAAGGCATGGTTCGTTACTTATAGATCCATGTATATTTATCTACAAAGCTGTCCCAGTGCATTTTATATCATATTGGAAAGGCATCTTTAGGAGGTATTGTACATAATAACGAAAAATTTAATGACTAGATCTAATTTTTAAATATTTCAATGAACTCGATGATAAAATGATGTGAATAAAAAAAAAGCAGGAATAGGTGTAATCTTTTAAGGTCTGCAGTTTGGTTATTTGTACATGTAGATTGGCAATTTTTTGGATGGATTTTAATGTATTTTTAAAGTTGAGAGTGAGAGCTGAGGATGCAGTAAATACAGTCACAAGTTGCTCGGGAACCCTTGTGCTCCGTGTCACTGTCAACAGAAACTTGTACTCCCCACAGTGGACAAATGTGAACACAGCCAATAACTATGTCACAACAATATCAGAAACTCACAGTGTATCCCTATCTGTGTACAGAATTCAGGCAGTAGATGCTGATGACAAGGTATGTGGATCTGTATATTCTTAAGTAGTGAGAATTAATGTTACTTTTATAACAACTGTTTTCGATATATAGAATTGGTTTCGGTCAGTATTTTAGTTTCTGGTGCAGTTGTATTGACAAAGGAAAGTTAGGTCTGCAATATAAATGTATACAATTAAAAAGAAATTTTGTCCTACAGGCCCCAAACAATGTTGTCAGCTATGCTATGACAACAAACTCCCCTAACAGGAACTTGTTCTTTGTTGATGTGGATGGCTTTGTTTATCTGAGAAACAGCCTTGTGGGAATTACAGGAGACCCATTCACAGTAAGATTTTCATATCTCTTAATGAATTGCAAAGCAGTCAAAATGCATATGTTTGTAAAGCAAAATGACAGTTGCTTATCTGCATGGCATTGTTTTAGTTGGCTTTAATCTAATGTGTTGAGTATCAGGTTATATGTAAAAAAAAAAAATTATTTGTGTAAAATGTGCAGAAAATGAATAAAAGAGTTATCTTTAAGTTTTTAAATATGTATCGAATATATGTGTACATGTATGCATGCAGTGTTCTGCAAATCATGTCAATAAGAGGCAAGGAATGCTTTGAAAAGTACCTATCATTAAAGCACTGGGCTTATGAATTTGTTTATTTTGTAATGTCTGATAAATACATTTTTGGGAGTAATGTTTGAACTTAATTTTTTTTCTGAAGGTAAGGTTTGTTGCAACTGATGGAGGTAATCCTGCTAGAACCAGTCCCGAGGCAACACTAACAGTAAACGTGAATCGTAACCAGTTCCCACCAGAAATTCTGAATCTTCCCGCAGAAAAAGAAATCCAAGAAAATCAACTCGTCAATGAAGAAATTTATAGGGTCAACGGCAGGGACAATGATACTGTTGTAAGAATTTCTCTTTCTCTCCCTGTATAAGGTCAAACCTTCATTGATGTTAAATTATGTACAATTAAACATGAACATGATCTTCAACTATAATAATACTGTTTTGTATTTGAAGGCTCCATTCAATGCCTATTTCTTTGAACTTGTGGGAGATGGCTCATCAACGACATTCTTCCAAGTTTCACCAGGTGGTGCAGTAACATTGCGACAGTCTATCTCATCAGACCCTGCCACCTCCTTCCAGGTTGGCAATATTTTTGAGTACTTTCAAGTTAAGGATAAACAGTTTTGAATGAGATCATAACACCTTTGAAGTTGTTTGGGATGATAAAAAAAATTTCAAGTCAGAGTTATATGTTACTGAATTCCTTTTAAGTTCCTACTTTCAAAAAAATGCTTCAAACTTGTCTTAAAAATTTGGGATAGGGGGACTCTTCACACTTGCATATTGATGAACTTGTAGAAAATGAGATATGCATAATACTTATCTTTTGATTGCTGGGTTTAATTACAGCTGCGTGTCCGTGTACAAGATGGAGGTACTCCTCGAAAACAAGACGAGGGGCTTCTAACAATCAAAGTGAACAAAAACCTTTTCAGTCCTGTGATGACTACTGGACAATACAGTCGACAAATCCTGGAAACACAGACCGTCTCTCTACCCCTGGTGACTGTCCAAGCCACCGATGGAGATCAGTTTGTAAGTCATATTACATTGTACAGCTTGATGATGGTTCCCAAAGACCTTAACTCTTGCTCAATATCCTAATTAGTGCATTTTTTCGTTTAAAGGCATTCCTTCAGTGTTTCATTGAGTATCAACAAAGTTTAATATTATATGAAGAATTACTCTCATGGCATAGTTAATGATACCATCATTTTATAATTTTTTTTTGTTTCAAAGAAATATTACCACTATCAATCAAATAACTGATATTGTCATTTGAAAACTTTTTAAATGATTGAAATGCATATAGGTTCAAAATGAAAGAGAATATGGAGTGTTAGATGTATCACTAGGGGTGATATTTAACATACACAGAAAATTATATGGTTCTTGGGAGAATAGAAACAGATTTGTTAAATAATTACAAGGAGTTTTGATTATTTTATACTTTTCTGGAATAGATATACTTCATGTTTTAAGTCAGAAATTAATGAGTAGTGATAGTATGAATCCTTCGCAACACAGTAACACAATTTCATGTTGTGTCAATATAGGCACCCAACAACCAGCTGAGGTATTTCATAGTGGGTTCCAATACAACCATAACTGACTTCTTCATGGTGAATGAAGACTCCGGTGCTGTTATGTTAAGGAGGTCCATGCTTGATTATCCAAACACAGCTACAAGGTTTACAGTCAATGTAAGTAATTGTGTACAAGACGATCTGTCTAATGTACATTGTACAAGCATGAAAATTCAAAATAGTAAACATGCATGCAACTAAAGCTATGGATTTTTTTTTTAACCACTCAGTTCCAAGTTAGTGCAGAAGATAGAGGAAGTGTACCCCGACAAGCCAACAACCCCCAACTAGTGTCCATCTCTGTGGTCAGAAACACAGCCCCATTCTTTGAGAATGAATTCACTTACAATACTGAGGTTCAACAGTTTGCACCTGGAGGTACCGTGGTATTCACACCTGTAGGAAGAGATGCTGACACCGATGTAAGATTTCTAAACTTTATGTGAATTCTCAAACTGTAATCTATTTTAATTCTTGCATATTGCTTTACATGAGAGACAGATGTAAACATTTTGATTCTTTTGTTTTAGTGAATAAATTATTTGCTCTGCCCACATATTTTCCTTCCCACAAACTTTTGAATACACAGTCGGATGCTATTTTTATATGGACTTGTATATCAATTCATGATTGGATATAAAACAGCATCCCCACAATTCAGTTATTAAGTTAGTGCTAATATAACCCAGATAGATGAGAAACTCAATTACTTCTTTCACTTTACTTTTTTAAGTGATCAAATTTACTTTGTGCATGTTTATGTTATCCTTATTCGATTTTTCCAAATCTTGACCATTGTACAGAGTCCATTCAATGTTCTGACCTATTCTCTGATTGGTGATGATGCTGCTACTACTGTGTTCCAAATCAATCCAAACACTGGAGCTATCTCTACAAGACCAACAACAAATCTGACTCAAACCACTGGCAACTTTGTGGTAATTCTTTTATTATCATATAACATGGTTTAACTTAACAAGATGATCAAAATCTGTAAGATTATGGCAGCAAACTCTATAGTTTTTATCAAATGCATAGAACTTCAATTTAGTTTGAAATGTTGTACTTGAATTACAAACTTGTTAAAGTTACTGATTTTGAATTGTTTGTGATTGATGATATTAAATAATTTGATAAATATCAACAGGAATTCACAAGTTTAATTGCAGTCTACTTGAATTCTAACATTATCTACTTTAAGGCTCGCGTACAAGTGACAGACGGTGGGTCACCTCCTTTGTCAGACACAGCCACGGTACAGATCACCGTCCAAAGGAACAGGGAAACCCCCCGTTTCCTACACGCGGTGGATCTCACCAGAAACATCCCAGAAACTCTGCCAGCAGGATCAGAAATCATTGACCTGAATGCCACCGATGATGATTTCTTTGTATGTAATGCTTTCAATTAGAGATTCCTTCATCCTTGGATTTGTTTTAATAGCATTATTTTACAACAATTTGTTCAACATTTAGTAAATCTTAGTGTTTGTAGGGAATCTTTTTACAAATTTGCATTTGTTTTTATAGTTTAAAATTCCATATTAAACGAGTTCTCAATTTATTTTGTTGAATTATATTTGTCAGGTTCCAAACAATGTGATCTCATACGTGATAACTGGTGGTGATGGAAATCCACTGGAGTATTTCTTCATACATCCCAGCACTGGTGTTATTGTGCTCCTGAAATCGGTTAAATCAATCTCCACCAGTAATTTCAGGGTAAGAGTTGTTCTAACATCAGTGTTTAGTTGAGCTCATGGATTCTCTGATGAGGCCTGTTTGAGCCTTGACTTGTGTTGATTAGAGAACTTATTGTTTTTGATCTAGTTGATTGTTGAAGCCAGGGATCAGGGAGCACCCATGCGCTTGGCCACTGCCACGGTCCGTATCAATGTTCTCCGAGACACAGGGGTGTTGGCATTCAGTGCCAATAACTACAATGTGACAATCAGTGAGAACACTCCAGTAGGAGCCTCTGTTACCAACACAGTCGCCTCACCGGGGGTTTGTCTTCTCCTTTCATCTCAGTTGTCTTCAGCAACCATTTGTATTTCAACTTTTATAAAAACTGCAGAAAAAGTACATTAATCTGAGTGTGTAGAAAATTGCTTAAGAATTAAGTCATGTTTCTAAATTGGTGTAATGATTGGTTTAAACTATAGCAACTTAAACTAGTAATGCTAAAGTATAATTAACAATTCTGTTAAAAGGATTGAATGAGAAATGTTACATAATTAGGATGGGTTATGATCATACGTGTATTTAAGCAATTCGTTGTTCTGTCTATGGACCTCATATTTAATACCTAATATATTCTAATAACATTGTTATTTACTAGTATTGGAATTTCATGTTTTAAACAGACTAGCATTGAGTATTCCTTGCTGGGCGTTTCAAGTGGACCAGATTACTTCAGTGTCAATGCAGCCACAGGACAAGTCAATGTCAGACAGCAGCTTACCAGTGATCCAGCCAGGCTTACCTTCTACCAGGTAAACTTCCATCAACAACTACAGTCATTGTACAAAGCTCTTAAAATCTTGACCTTCACCATGTGTTTGTAAAATTACGCCAAAATAAGGCTCTCAAAGATAAAATAAAGGGTTTTTCTCAAATGTTGTTAATATTGATACTTAGTTATTATTTTTATAGTAAATGTTTGTCTTTGCTTGCTCTATACTAGCTTAAAAGGTATTTTGTGCATCTTCATTCTGTTATGGGGTTTTTTTTAGTTGCGTGTACAAGCCATAAATAGGGGCGTAGCAACACAAACTGCAACTGCCACAGTCAACATTGGTGTCACTCGTAATGAAAATGGTCCCGTGTTTAGACCCAGTAATACTTACACCGCTACTGTTGAGGACACGATTCCTTTGGGTTCCAACGTTACTCTTCTGAGTGCAACAGATGCTGATGGTGTAAGTGCATATTTGTATGAAAATTAAAGCTCTTGTTCACTTCAAAGCTTAAGTTTACTAACTTAAGATGGGAAAAAATAAAAATGGCAGTTACTCTAATGTCAGATAATAGTGATTGAAAAGTTGGGACATTATTATTTTGGATCCACAAAAGCCTAAAATTGTGCCAAAATAGTAATAACCAGTAGATAGATTTACATTTGAGATCTTGGCTATATATCTACAAGATTAGATTTTGTTCACATTAATTAAGGGACAGGAAACCTTATTAAAGTTGTGCAATAAATTTCAAGATTTCAACTACTACTATAACCATTTAAAAATGTTAAAAAAAGAGGAAGGTTTAAAAGTTACTGAAAAGGCAAGCAAAACTGAAATTCCAGAGCAATCTACTCCCAAAACCATATAGTTTTGAATTATGTACGGCATATGTACTGCTGACATTGTTTATTAATTATAAGATTCATGATTATTATAGCTTTAAGGAATGGTACTGTTTCTTCTACACATATTGCCTGGTACTTGTGTAATTTGAGCCTATTTTTTTTTAAATAATGTACATGTACATACAAGTGTGTAACATAAACCTTTGAAAAGACAATAAAATAATACTTTATCACAATTATGATTACAGTATATGGAAAATTTATCTGGAAATTATTTTTCATGATATGTTTAAAGGATCAACCGAACTACAGAATACTCAGCGGGTCGCCATACACGGACCTATTCTATCTTAACCCTGTTACTGGACAGATCACTCTAAAGAACGTCCTGCAAGGAAGAGCAGAAAACCAATATACGGTAAAATGTTCAAGTTTTACACCATATTTTATAGGGACATCTCTTCAAAAGTAAAACATGTTGCAACATTCAAATTTGATAACTGTTCAGCAATTATTTTGAAATTTAAGTGGCAGACTTGAACATTGTACATAAACAAAATGATTTGAGAGAAAGATTATCATCTGGGTCTTTTTCCTGTTTTCCTAACAGTTCCAAGTTCAAGTTAGTGACCAGAGAACTCCTGAGCGCACAGCCAATGCTACTGTTATTGTCAACGTTATCAAAGACCGGTTTGCCCCACAGTTTATCCGCACCCCGTATCTCTCAGC
The DNA here is from genome assembly GCA_016163765.1 of Magallana hongkongensis. Classification (NCBI taxonomy): domain Eukaryota; kingdom Metazoa; phylum Mollusca; class Bivalvia; order Ostreida; family Ostreidae; genus Magallana; species Magallana hongkongensis. The sequence continues at coordinate 42,042,821 of WFKH01007768.1, forward strand.
AACCACAGAAAACACCCCAGATGGCACTATCATCTTCAGCACAGAAGCTATTGATCAAGATCTGAGAGTAAGCACTATTGAAATTCTGCTGAGAAATATTAATGCCATTTTGGTTGATTCAAAGATTAAAAGTCTTTGATTTGCATGGAATGTTGGTGGTTATTTTAGGAGAGAATTGAGTACACTGTCATTGGTGACAATGCAGCCCCAGCCTTCTTTGGAGTGATTCCAGACAGGGGGAACATCACCATCATTAATCAAGCTCTTCTGAGGAAAGATGTGGGAACCAGTTACACGGTAAGGATCTGTAGTCAAGGACAATATTACACCCCAATCATAACACTCTCTTTAAATTGAGAAGGTACAATTTTTGAAGTAGTCTAGGAGTTGATACAGAATTTCTATTAATCATAATGAATATATTGATTTTCATTATGAATGTTTGACTAATTGGTACTGCTTCCTTGCAGCTTCGACTTACAGCCCACGACACACGGTATCCCAACAACAGAGCCACTGCCACTGTGACCATTCAGGTGACAAGGAATCTGAACTCACCTGTATTCTCTCCACCAAGTTACAGTAGAACCATACTGGACACTGTTCCTCTGGGATATCAAGTGGTTCAAGTGAACGCTACTGATGGAGACAATGTAAGTACAGAGAGCAGCTGCCTGCTGCACATTTATTGATCTGCTTAATGCAGTGATTTGAAAAGTATTGTAGGTGTTCTTGTTATTTGAATAAAATGATTCTGTGTCATTCTTACATTTATACAGATTTATTAAAAGAGTGTGTGGGATTGAGAAATTTATTTTAAAAAATATTCAAGGCTGAAAAAACATTTGAGATGTGACTCAAATTTCTGTTGTAAACAGGATCCAATCCGATACAGCATAACAGGTGACACCAGAGCCCAGACTTACTACTACATCAACCCAGAAACTGGCTGGATTACTGTGAAGCAACTCCTGACCACTGGAAACTGGCTTCAGGATCAGGTAATGATGGTCTTAGATACTGGAAATAATGATACTGTCCAATTATAGGTTTTAAGTTTGATAATTACTTAATGTTGTAGGAGTTGAACATATGTGATTTTCTGTGATATTTTGCATTAAATTTAAGTTGGATTTTTTTCCCTTTAACCACAGATTGCAGTCCAGGCCTGTGATTTGAGAGACCCTCAGAACTGTGTTTCGACATTTGCCATAATAACAATTGATCGAAATGAACAATCTCCATTTTTCATAAATACTCCATATTCAGAAAGTTTGAGACAAGGCACAACAGCCTCTGAGAGTGTGATCTTCACTGTCACTGCTAGAGATCCAGACTTGAACCCAAGTACAGTGAGTCCCATTAAATCCTTGGTCAAACTTCTATTTATCCACAGGAAATTGTCTTTGAAATTTGAGAGTGTAAAAGATATATGACAATATATAGTCATTATTATATGTAAATTTATTAAATCCAGGGAAGCCTCAGATATGAAACAATTGGCAACTATCCTGCTCCTTCATTCTTCTCCTTGAATACAACCACAGGAGAAATCAAGGTTGCTCGTGGTCTAATGGAGGATGGTCTACAGAGATCCCAATATAATGTAAAATCTCTCTCTCTCTCTCTCTCTCTCTCTCCTCTCTCTCTCTCTCGCGCGCGCGTGCGCGTGTGCAACACAAGACAAATATTTAAAATGATTTCAATCTATGTTTCTTATTGTTTTAGTACAATTTATTCTTTATTTCCTTCTTCAACTGTTCTTTGGAATAGATTTAACTTCCAGTTCTGATTATGGATTGTAAAAGAAACCTTCTTTTAACAGCTGGTGGTGATTGCCTATGACACACAGTATCCATCAGACAGAGCAACAGCTACAGTCACTTTCAATGTCAACCGTAACCCGAATTCACCTGTCTTCACACAGTCCGGCAGCTATCGTGTTACCATTCCAGAGAGTTTACCTTTAGGCAGCAATGTTACACAGGTTCTAGCAACAGATGCTGATAATGTAAGTTTGTGCTTAAGATGCCTATACTCATTTATCATTTTTATTATCTGCAATTTGTGGTTATTTTTCAGTAGATCTTAATTGTGTGGAATTAGTTTAGTTTTAACACATTGATGTAGTCTTTGATTGAAGTTGAAAAAGATAAAAATTTGTAATCTTAAGTGTCAGTATAGGGAGTTTTAAACCAATATTTCAATAAAAACACAGGTCTTACATTAATTCATTCATTTTGCCCTATGTATATTTAAGAAAAATTGTAATTTGATATTCTTGTTTTGTCAGGATGTAGTCAGCTACTTCATCAGTCCAACAGGGAACACTGGACAAGAGGATCTGGATTTCTTCTATCTGAATGCAGAGACAGGAGTGATTACTCTAAAGTCTCTTCTCACCTCTACCATACTGAATACATTTACGGTCAGAATTTAGAACAATTTCACTTTTGAACTAAACCGCTTGACACCTGTGCCATAGAATTTTTTTTATCTTATTCATTAAGTGGTGATGAAATATTAAGTATGGAGAAATTAAGTTAAAAAAAGTAACACTTTTTACATCTGCTATGTCTATTTTTGTTCTTTGAATCTATATCTTCAAATAAATTCTTGTGCATTGTCTGATTTTCGAAGTATATGTGACTGGATCTTTTATTTTTAATTAGTTCGATGTGGTAGCTAGAGATCCAAGTGGAAAGACTGGCAATGCTGTTGTCACTGTTACTGTTACACGAGATCAACTTCCATTCTTTGTGTCCACCCCTTACAGAACCACTGTTGTTGAAAATCAGCAAATCAATTCAAAGATATTCACAGTTGCTGCCAATGATCCTGATAGAAAGGTAGGTATTCTGTTAAGGCCCAGGGTCAAGTAAATCAAAATCAACTATCTCCTTGTACACTGTAAATGACATAGCATTGTGTGCATGAATGTAATTGTTAATGTAACAATCCAAATAAAGTCTAAGAGTAAAAATGGTAACAAAATGATATGACTGCCGTCATGAGAAAAGGGCCCTTATCTTTTGACGTCACAATGCTCAGAAAACGACGTCATAGTAGCGGCATTGTAAACGCATTTTTTTAATTTTCTGTTTCTATTTTTTTCTGCGTCTGTGTTGTGTTTTTTTTTTAATAATTAGAGTATGGCCTTGTTTAAATACCTTTAATAATAATTGATAACTAATAATAATATATAATAAAATAATTTAAAAATAATTAATGATAATAAATAATAATAAAATGATAATTGACGTTCGTGACGTCGTGTCGTTTTCGACCAGCTACGTCTAAGTCGTGGTAACGTCTTCCTAAAATTTTTATAAAATGCTGAAAACACGCAAGATCTTGGATATCTCTGTATATTTGTCTTCAGAAATAGTTGACTAATCGGAAATGAGAAAAAAGTGAGTTTGTGAATTTTTGACTTTAAGGGCCCTTTTCTCGTGACGGCAGTCATATTTATTTCAATACAGTCAGAGCATGCATATACATGTACTACATTTTTTATATTTATGACAAAGTATTATTGCACTACTTATTGGGTACATGTACAGAAAATATGAACAACATAGGGAATTATTCATATATGTATTGACATGTTGTTTTGCCATGCATATTGATTTATTAAAAGATTGGCCTTACACTTTTCAGGGTCAAATTGTGTATGGAGTGGTAGGGTCTTTTAATGCCCCCTTCTACTTTGGAGTGGATAACTCCAGTGGGGAAGTTGCCATCATCAACGACTTGAAAACTGACATTAGACAGCAATATGATGTAAGTAGTACTGTTCTCTTTAGCTTGTCTGGTCATGCATTGTACATGACTGTATTATTACCATATTGATAGATGGATTGATGGATATACTTGTAAATACCGTATTTTTCGGAATTTAGGTCGATCTGGTTTATAGGGCGAAGGAGCCCGATTTTGGCAAAAAAATTTTAAAAAGTATAAATAGGTCGACTTCGATGAATTGGTCGAAAAATTACCGCTAGTTTGAATGAATAAAAATAGCAGTGTTTTAAATCAATAATGTTATCATAGTAGCTTTCTTATCTTTAAGGTTAACAGTTTTAATTGAAGGTTAATAAAATGCATTATTTAAATTTACACATCGTAATAAAATGTGTGAATTTGCACCATGATTTTCAACCCATTTTATTCAGTACGTTTGTTATAGATTGTTTACAGGGTATTTGTTAAAGGTGATCGAGTTCACTTCCCTGTCACGTGTTCAAACTGGTGTCAACCGGGTGATAGTAACCTAGCCCGAAGGCATGTATAGCACATGCATCCTTGTGTCTTTGCTATTAGAGTTTAAAGTAACGTATTAATTTAGTTTACCAGGGTAAGGGGTTTTTTTATTTCACCAGCTTAAGTTACCGGCCATCTATCGTCATTGTTATTATTCGTCAAGACTTTTGGTCAGTCTAACTTTTAAACTTTTACTCAAGTATCGTACCACATGAATTAAACAATGTTTACGTAATTTTGGTAATCGTGTGACTTTTTTACTGTGTATATACTCATACCTCTGATCTTATCAAAGCCTGCGGGCATGATTGGCACGTGTGTTAACTCAACTGTAATTTCCCAGACTGAATTCAGACACTCATATACTAAGTTTTGGTATCAGCTGGAAATAAACACACAAAACTTAGTTAACAAGATTTTATTTTCAAGCACAAGTTAAAAAATAATCAAGTTTATTCCGTAATTACATATTGTACGGTTCTCATTTTACTTTTACCACCCGACATCGATTTCCTGTTTGTTGTAAGCACACCGTGAGGTTGCACTACAGTATTAAATTTTACTATATATTCTTACCAAAATTGCACAACTTTAGATACAGATTAAAAATTCAAAACGAACTTCTGGAAAAAATCCTCTTGACATCTTTTTAAACAACGCTTCATTTACAATTTTCTAGCAAAATACACACGTGCATCCAGCAAGGCGTGAGACTTTGTTTACCTCGAAGTTACACATGTGCTTGAAAATCAAGCCCGGGCCTTTTCACCCCCCTCCGGAAACAACACGCATCAAAAATTCAAATGACCTCGCATTGTTACAAATCTGGGATAGTTAGACCTCTTACACATTGTTTTTCATCTCATAAAAAAAATCAGCTCCTGTTGTGTGCGGAAACGCCCCAAATTCAAAGGGAAATTCGGGAATTATTTTGCCTCAGCCATGTTTTGACGTGAACCTTCAGTGAAATACTGTTATGACACCGTAACATGCCTGTTGATGATTGCAAAAGGCCTTTCTATCAGACTTAGCGATTAATAATCAAATTTATGAAGGAAATAGATTAATTCACATTAGGTTTGTCATGATAAGTTACTACATTATATTGATAAAAATTCATACGATTTTTACACAGAAATTCAAGCGGTATTATAGTAAACTCTCATGATTTTATTAGGGGTTTGCATATTTTTTTCAAAATTTCATATCAAATTTAAAAAAAAAAAACGTAAATAGGGCGAAGCGATGAATAGGGCGAGGTCCACGTGCCAGGGAAAAAAAGTATCGACCTAAATTCCGAAAAATACGGTTCTTATGAAAAAACTACAGGTTGCAAAGCAGTGCAATTTGTTGATGGTTGTTCCTCTTTACTTTGCTTTTAGCTTGTCGTCACAGCATATGACAGTGGTTCCCCAGGAAAGACAGCTACTGCTACTTTAACATTAAGTGTTGTCAAAAACCCCTCCGTACCAGAAATCACATCTGGTCCCCACAGAGTCACAATATGGGAGGACAGGGCTCCAGGATCAAATATATTGAACATCACAGCAAGGGATAATGATAGAGTAAGAATCCCTAGAAAATAAGTTTACATTGTTACTGATAATTCTAGTTTCTTTTTTTACAGTATCTTGTCATTTAACTTAATACATGTTCCCTCAGTGTGAAAGCTTTTTTCTGAATACTCATATGGTGATCTTAATTACAAATCTTTATTTCATATATATAAGATAAATGTGTTTGAATTTATTTGATTTTGTGACTAAATAACAAATTATAATGCTTTCATTCTCAACAAATAGTTATAGAAAAGGAGAGTAATACCTTTTATATTTTGACTTTTAAGGATACCTTGAGATACGAGTTGTTGAGTGATGGCACAGCAGAATCTATCCGAGCTTTGATGTACTTCACCATTGACCCCAATACTGGCCTGGTCTATGTAGCAAGAACATTGATGGATGATCCTACAAAGGCCACCTTTTACAAGGTTTGTTACAGAAAATCATAGAAATGTTCTTTAATTTTGGAGAATATAAACTTGGTTTGGTACAGAAAATCAGAGTTCAGTTTTCAGTGACAAAACATTAATGTATAGAAGTGGACTATGATTTTGGAGAATGCAAATATATTTTTTATTGACATATATAGATGAAAGTTCGAGTGAGAGACCAGCAGTACTATGAGAAACAGACAGAAGCTGATGTTGAGGTCACTGTAAACAGAAATCAACAATCTCCATTCTTTTTGGGTACCTATGCCCGGGAAATACCAGAAAATACACCAATGTTGACTTCTATTCTTCAAGTCACTGCCCGAGACAGTGACATGAGGGTATGTTATGCATGTATTGAATGTACATGTAAATAACATCAAATTAAAATCAGGGGGATTCAAAAATGGTACATCATCTCAGATGTTCCATTGTGTTGAAAGATTTTGATGTTTATTTTTCATGATTGATAGCTGATGACATGTACATGTGGCATATTCTAAAACTACATGTTAATTTTTTCCTTTAGCCAATAAGTTCTCTTCGCTACGAGGCAACAGGATTTGGCTCAGCGCCATACCTTTTCTACCTGTCTCCTACAAATGGATCTATATACGTACAGAATGACCTGCAATCTGAAAAGAATATCTTCACATACATTGTAAGTGTTTTCTGATCTAAAGAAAGTCATCTGAAATTTGACAGCATATATTCTTATTTCGTGTATTCATTTATATAAGCACTGAGAGAAGCTCCTGTTAAAAGATGTTAAATCTGCAATTGTTATTCTTTACCTCTGATTGTCTTGAGCTTTTAAATAGCACAGGTCTTGATATCCTTAACAAATTATCATCACTTTACTACTAAAATAATTTCTTCAGGATACCAAGACCAGCATTTTCCCACTTATTATAAGTGATTGGTTTTGTTGAGAAAGGTGTTATTACCAGGGATGAAATCAAGTTTGGAGCAAACATGTAGTCCTTCAAATGATGCTAATCTAGCTCATATGTAGAGAAAGCTTTCTTTGAATTTGAATTGTTGGCTCCTAGCTTTAAAGGACAATATCCAACATTATTTTATATTAAACTTTCATTTACAGCTTCAAGTTCAAGCTTATGATGTGGCATATCCCTTAGACAGAGCTGTAACAAATGTGACCATTACCATCAGACGCAATGAAAATGCACCACAATTTGACCAATTCCAGTACTCTGCCAACATCAGTGAAAACACTGCTAGAAATGTAGTGGTTCTACGTCTTAATGCCACGGACAGGGATGTTGGGGTAAAATATATGACGTCTTTGTTTTTCTCTTTGAAGGGGTAGAATTAACATTCTTTTTGTGTGTGTATTAAAAGTATTCATCTATTAATGGGTTTAATCAATTTTGGTTGAACAGGACAGAATTACTTATGGATACAATGGTGTCGCTCCAACTCTATTCTCCCGGTTGTTCTACTTGAGTCCAACTACAGGATACATCACAGTCAGTGATGACTTGACCACTGACAGCCAACTTTCATACACAGTAAGATGAACCATTATTAAAGTTGAATAATTATTAATTGATAATGGAGAGTCATGAAACAGAAACCAAAATAAATACGTACAATTAAAGGATCTACTGACATTTTCTTCATGTTTTCAGGCCACGATTTTTGCTAGTGACAACAGCAACCCAGAAAAGCTCACACCAGTAGGAGTCACCATTAACGTCTACAGAGATCGATCACTACCACAGTTCTCTGTTGGCAACGAGACTGTCATAGTGTCTGAAAATGCTCCCATTGGGGCCTCTGTGACCCGCCTGACTGCAACTGATAATGACAAAGTGGCAAGTGTTTTTACAGATCTATGATAACAAAATAACAGTAGTACTTATTTTTAGTACCCATTTATGTCTGTTGGAGTCACACTTGTGTGACATCGTTTTCAAATGTGAAATAATTGGGTGCTGAATTTTCAGGGAGTCATCACCTATGAAGTTGATGGTATTTACCCTGCTCCTAGTTTGTTTGCAATTCATCCAACATCTGGAGAGGTGACTGTAGCCAAAGATCTCCAGTTTGAGGCTGTCAGATCAGACTCTCAGTACAAAGTGAGTGAAACAGGGGAAAATATATGGACAAAAGTGCTGGAAATATTGAATGTAGAATAAATCTTGAATTTCCAATGTTCTTCTTTGTAGCTGACAGTCGTAGCGTATGACTCCTTCCGTCCCCTCACCAAGGCTTCTGCCACTGTCACAATCTTGGTGACCAGAAATCCCAGCACCCCTCGATGGGATCTGTTGTCTTACAACACTACCATCAGAGAGGACCACCCACCGTTCTCCTCTGTAGTACAAGTTAATGCTGTTGATGCAGATGCTGAGGTTTGTATCCTGATTACTATTGAAATTCACATACTGGTAAAAATAACTTTAACAGTAAGTTTCATAGTTTTTGGTGTATTAAAGAGAAATTCAGTCTGCTAATGAGACCCAGCCAAGACAAAAATCTAAAAGTGATAAAGTTATGTTATCACAACAGTCATTTGATTTGTCTTGTTTGGTTGTGATATTCAATTAAACATTTCCCCAGGAAGATTTATGATGAAATCGAAGCTTAAATCTTTTATATTTTATGACGGAAAGAGATTAAATTGAGGCTTTCCCCACTTGTGTAATTTTTATGAAACCCTATCACTTCCTACGTTTTTATATAATAATACAGCTCAATATTTTTCATCTTTGACATTAGAATCAATGTTCTTTTCAACAGGACAAAATTACATACGATATTGTCAATGAAGTTGATGAAAAAGCTCTTAGCAGTGGTCAATCTGAAAACTTTTACATAGACACGGACACCGGTGTCATCTATCTGAAGAAATCCCTGATGAACACGCCATTCACCAAATTTATTGTAAGTATATATGCAATGTATGTCAAAAGTTTTAAATATCTTACTAAAACTATAGATGTGTGACGGTCAGACCGGTTCGAATACCGGCGCCAGATAGCTCAGTTGGTAGAGCACCTGACTAAAAATTCAGGGGGACCGGGTTCGAATCCCTGTCTGGTCCGTCATTATTTCTCCCATCCCGCTACATTTGGTGCTGTGACCAACCCCTGGAACTGACAGGTTAACTCCTGCCAGGGGAAGAGCCTGGGGTGATCTTCGAGGGCGAAGATCATTTAAGGGGAGAGGAATGTGATGGTCAGACCGGTTCGAATACAGGCGCCAGATAGCTCAGTTGGTAGAGCACCTGACTAGAGATTCAGGGGGACCGGGTTTGAATCCCTGTCTGGTCCGTCATTATCTTCCATCCCGTTACAGATGTTTAAGATTCAGCATTGAATTTTTTGATAATTGAAAATAGATGGAAGTGTAAATGAAATTGTACGCATGAAAGATAATTCTATGAATGAGACTTAAACATGAAGTACCGGTACTGCGCAATTTTTGTTATAAATTAGAAAATTGATAGAAGTTAGGAGAAAAAAAGGTGTGAAATATCACATGAAAGAAGCTTTAGTACATAGTACATAACTTTAGGATACAAATTTGTTCAAGTGAATAAACTAATAATTAACTTTTCATCATCCTCTTTTGTAGTTGACTGTACAAGCCTGTGATGATGGTGTTCCCCATAAGTGTGCCAACACCACTGTGGCCATCAACATTAGTGAAGATAAAAATGCACCAGTCTTCCTGAACTCTCCTTACTCTAACACAATTACTGAGAACTATGTGGTAGGAAGAATGGCTATTGCTGTGACAGCTGTAGATTCAAACCCACTGGTGAGTAGCTTTCATTTCTTTATCAATAATCAATAAACAAATAAATACTAGATCTTCTAATCCTCTGCATGAGTTGTTTAAAAAAATAACCAAGTTGTTCATGGTTTGCTCATCATTTATTCTCTAATTTTGAAGCATTTTGAGTCTTGTGAATTATTTCAGTACCAGTGTCATTTTATTTATGCAGAATTATTTTTTTACCAGATCTGAACTTGAAAATTCAATGTTATGGTGTTGTGCCATATTATGCAAGTCAAATTTGTATATTAAAGAATTTTGTAACACTGGCCAGCACACTTAATCAGTTTTTTCATATTATAAGAAAAGACCATCTTTTAATGTTAAAATTTAAATAACAAGTATGTATATTTGCCTTTTTTAAAATAAGTTAATATTTTTAGCTCACCGAGACGAAGTCAGGGGGAGCTTATGCTATACCCCCGGCGTCGGCGTCGGCGTCGGCGTCCGGACCTGGTTAAAGTTTTTGTTGCAGGTCCTGTATCTAAGTTATTACTAGTCCTATCTTCACCAAACTTGCATGGATGATGCATCTGGACCTACTTATGGACTTGAAAGACTTGGATGCTGAATCTGGGTCATGAGTTTCAGATGCTGGAGGAGGTTAAGGTTTTTGGAGCAGTTAAAGTTTTTGGTGCAGGTGCCCTTTGATAGCAATTTCTAAGTTACTACTGGTCCTAAGTTCACCAAACTTGCATGGATGGTGCGTCTTATGATACTGATGCACCAGACAGGCTTGAATGCTGAATCTGAGCCATAGGTTTCGGATGCTGAAGGAGGTTAAGGTTTTTAGAGCTGGTTAAAGTTTTTGGAGCAGGTGCCCTTTGATGAATATATCTTAGTTTTACTGGTCCTATCTTCACCAAACTTGCATGGATGGTGCATCTTATGATACTGATGCACTGATGCTGAATCTGAGCCATTGGTTTCGGATGCTGAATGAGGTTTAGTTTTTGGAACAGGTCACATGTTTAATAGATAATAGTACTATTTCAAACTTGCATAGTTGATTTAACTTTAATATAAATGAATCACATAGGTAGCTTCAGATGCAGAGCCTGATCTCCATTATCAAGGATGCTAAAAAATATATCTGGTCCTAACTTTACCAAACTTGCATGGATGGTGCGTCTTATGATACTGATGTATCTGACAGGCATTGATGCTGAATCTGAGCCAAAGGTTTCAGATGCTGAAGGAGGTTAAGGTCTTTAGAGCTGGTTAAAGTTTTTAGAGCAGGTGCCCTCTGATGATTATATCTTAGTTATTATTGGTCCTAACTTCACAAAACTTGCATGGATGATGTATCTTATGATACTGATGCACCTGACAGGCTTGAATGCTGAATCTGAGCCATAGGTTTCGGATGCTGGATGAGGTTAAGTTTTTTTGGAACAGGTCACATGTTTTATAGATATTAGTACTAAACTTGCACAGTTGATTTAACTATAATATAAATGAATCACAGAGGTAGCTTCAGATGCAGAGCCTGATCTCCATTATCAAGGATGCTAAAAAAATCTCCTACCTCACTTAAACCTGCTTGATAGATGTGTTTGTTGTTAAATGATATAACATGATTCCTATGATATAGTATTACATGTATATGATATGATACACTATTGTTTTATATGATACAATATTATATCATATTGTAAAAGTTATATGATACGATATGATATCAGGACAGTATTTTTGTACATTATGATATGATATTGTGTCATGTAATTGTTATGTATAGTGTTGTATATTATGATACAATATTGTATAATATGATATTATATATTTAATATTTTATCACATGATATTGTTTCATATGATATTGCAATATGTAATATTGTATCATATGATATGATATTGTATAATATATAATATCGTATAATATGATATTGTATAATATGATATTTTGTTTATATAATATATTATTATATCACATGAATTGTATTATATGATATTGTAATATATAATATTGTATTATATGATATGATATTGTATAATATGATATTGTATTATATAATATATTACTATATCACATGATATTTATCATATGATATGATGCAATGTTGTATCAAATCATATGATACAATATCATATGTATCAAATATGATACAATATCATACAATACAATATCATACTGTATTATACAATATAATATTATATGTTACAAATATTGTGATGTTTTATGTGATATGATATTGTATCATGTAATACTATATTGTATCATATATTGTATAATGATATTGTATTATGTGATCAAATACAATAATGTATGACATGATACAATGTCATATCATATGTTACAATATTATATTCCATAATTATTTATTGCAGTATTATATTGTATTATATGATACTATATTGTAAGTATCATAGGATGCAATATCGTATTATATATTATTGTATTGATAAACATTGTATCTTATAATACCGTATGAAATGAGCATATGATTTTCATACAATTTTTTTAACATATGATATACGATATTGTGTCAAAACAGTTTCCATGAATATCCAAGATCATTAACTATGATTTTCATATCATATGATAAAGGTGGTCTCATAAAGGTGATGCCTCATAAAGGTGATGTCTCGTCTCGGTGAGCTTTGTAATCTGTGATTACCTATGTTTATAAATGTTAGTAATAATATAGTAGTGGATTTTTTTTCTCTCAGGAGGAGTATATTTAAGATATAAGTCTATTACTGATGCATTAACATTGTTTAGGTGATGAAATTAATAATTTCTGTGTGTAGTTTAACAATGTCACATTAAAGAACTGTTATACTAATGAATGTATCCTGTATTACATGATTAGGATGGGAGTGTAAGTACTTTAATGTTTAAGGACAAAAATACCTCATGTACTCATGTACCGTCACACCATTATAGATAATATGATCCAGTAGTTCAAAGAACAAGCCACTGCCTGGAAATATCTATTGCAATCGCCTTTTTCTTTCCATTTACTTCTTTATGTTGCTTTTTGGTGAATTGTGCATAATTGTTAAGATTTAAAGTTGACTGTTGAGGAGATCTACTGTTGCAGTAAATTGGCCATCATGGGATTGGAGGACAATTTGGATCAATGAAAATGCATGAGATTTGCTTTATTAAGATCTACTGCAGATTTGGGTAATATTTGCATGAAAACAAGATGCATGAGTGCTTTGGAATGGAAACAACGGGGATTTTTTCAAAATATCTGTTCAACATATAATAACATGAACATTATATTCAGCAGCATTCCATAATTATGGTTACCATAATAAAGTGATTTTACTTTAATTGTACTTTTTTCTGACTTTGTAGATAACAAAATGAATAAATGTTTCTATTGATAATCCTAAAACAGTTTTATGTTGCAGTAAAATTTGATATTCACTTAAATGAGGATAAAAGTTAAAACTGGTTTGTCCAATCCACCATCATATTTTAGATAACCATCTCTCATATACTTGTATATATCCTATACCGATGTCCACAAAAGTGTTTTTGCAATGGAATCCAGTTCCTTTTCCCATGCTTTATGTTATTCTTAGATCTATGTTTTCTACTGGAGTGTATAAAATTCTATATATTATGTATAGATATATAAAAATGTTATCCTCTATCTTAAATCCCTTCTAGAGCAGAAATTTCTGATATCAATAAGAGAGTCTTTTTTCCAATTTTTGAATCAAATTCATTGACAAAATATTTAGCAGATTTCAAGATGTCAAATTTTGATTTTCAGTCTTCCATCCGATACATGATGGAGCCCCCTGTGCCTAGATATTTCACTATCAACGAGGCAACTGGTAACATAACAGTAGCTAAGGAGCTCAACACATCACTGGAAACCACATTCCAGGTGAGTCTTCTCCTTAATCTTACATAGCCATTGGTGCATGTACTTAGTAAAATGATTGGCAACTTGTGTCATATTTCAATCAGACTAAATGTATCAGTACATGCTATCTTAGATTCCACTGCTGCATGATGTCCTTTTATCTTTTTCATTGCTGGTGTATTCAAATTTATCTGTTTACATGCAAAAACTAAAGAATAGATCCATAAAGAACCCCCCAAAAATATTGTTTTGTTTCTCAGGGCCACCACTTCAAGTCAAACTTTAATTTATTGCTATATCCAAAGGGGAATAACTCTATTTTTCCCTGTGCAAATCTTGTAATTAAAAATTTTAAAAAATTACTTTGATTTTCCTTTCTTAGTTTAAAGTTTCAACATATGACAGTGGCGAGCCGCAATACAAGTCTACAGCAGATGTCACCATCTTTGTCATTCGAAACTTGAATGCTCCTCGATTTCTTCAAAACCCAATCAGTGTGACGGTGGATCAGAATGCGAAGTACAATTTCATGGTTGCTAATACTACTGCAGAGGATGCTGATGGGGTACAACTCAGTCTCAGATTGATGATTTCTGCTAACTCTAGTTTAAAAAAGATTATAACTGAAAATGATTTGAAAATGAAATTGTCCAAAGAAAATTGTGGTACATGTGTTTGTTTTGTAGGATATCCTTCGGTACACTATGACGGGTAATCCACCGTCTGAGGTACAAACATACTTTGGTATAGATCCAGACAATGGAGATATTTTCCTCAGAGAGTTACTGACTAACCCTCCCAGGCAATCTTACCAGGTAATAACACTTACATTTGCCCATTTCATTTGTTAATTTGAACCTTTTTGGCTCTGAACTATTTTGCTGTCAAAATCGAGATTTTTTTTTTATGGTCGAAACCAAATCTAAAGTATTAATTTTTTTTGTAGTTGTTTGTGTTTGCCAGAGATCAGCGTCTTGTGAATGAAAAGACTGGCACAGCCACAGTGAATGTATTTATTGACTTTGATGATGCACCACGCTACCTTGATAATCTGCCATATACTGCCAACATTCAGGAGTCTCTGAGTATCAATTCATTTGTTGCTCAGATGCGCGGTGACGACCCAGATTTGAAGGTAAAAAATTGGGGGTGTGGGTTGATCTTTTTAAATTCAAGATATTTACATATTGTAAAGAAGACCAATAGATATGGAATATACCTTTGTTCAGAAGAGATGTAATTGACAGGTACATGTACCGGTACATGTGCTTTTGATCACATAAAATCTTCAGTACTATGTAAAAGTAACAGTGCTGTCCTAAATTATATGCATTCAGTATGCACTAGCATGTTAATGTCAATGTAAATTACTCGTACTCCTTCATTAGGGAAATGTGAACATCTTAATATCAATACTTTGATTATAAAAGTTGTTTGCTTATTTCAGTTTACTTGTGTTTTTAGGGTAATTTGACATACGAATCCATCGGAATGTATCCAGCAGAAGATTACTTCAGTGTTGATTCATCATCAGGAACAGTTTCCTTAATCAGAGACCTGAAATCAGACCCATCAGGATTGCAAACTTACACTGTAGGAACTTAAATACTTATACATATCTGTAACAATGATAATATCTTTTTGATAAATGGTTAAGTTTAATAGTACCCTTACATATTTGACAAATGCTTTTGTTTTAAGAGAGGCCACAGTGGCATTATTTCATGTAACATGTATCTTAAGGTCAGACGCGACCTATCTTCCATTTTTTCTATTTTTTTTCTATCTCCACAATGTGAAGATTTCCACTAAGTAATTCCATAATTATATTTTCATGTTATATAATACTTTTTTTATTTAGATATAAAGTGTTCAATTGAAAATATAAACTATGACTTTATTTATAGGCATTCAAATGCATTTTGCATGCTATTTTAAGGAAAATTCTAAATATTCTAGCTCCAAAAATAGCCTGGTAATGCACCCTGAATTTTTGGGAATTAACAGGTTTTAAATGTTAATAAATAAGGAATAATATATCAAGGAAAATTATATAAAATTGAGGAACGTCTCATGTGTCCTTAACTTTGCAAAATTGCAAATCAAAGGCAAAAGTTTTTGGTGTGGGTTAGACAAATTCTTTTAACAGATTTGTTTTCGGCTATGTTTTTACAGCTGAGGGTTGTGGTATATGACTCGATGTATCCAAGACTAAAAGCAACAGGAGACGTGGTGATCAATGTGGTCAGGAATCCATTTGCCCCGCAGTTCTCTCCCAATGCAGATTATCGTGCCACGATCCAAGAGAACGTCACTCTGGGATACCAAGTGCTAGACATTGATGCCACTGACTCTGATAATGTGAGTGTGAAAATTTTGCTTATTGATACAGTAAATGATTGGTTTATTTACAGAAATTTTATTGAGAATCTAGACTTCACTGGTAGAAGATGACAAATGAAGTGAAGCTTAAGAAGAATGAATTCATTTATTGTTTTGGTGGGGTTTTTTTTATTTTTAGGATCCAGTAACATTTGAGATAGTCAATTCTGCTCCATTGGGTGGTGAAAATTTCTTCTATCTGGATCCTAACACTGGAGTTTTGACAACCAAAAGGTTGCTGACAAACACGCCTGAAACTTTCTATCAGGTAAGAAAGAACATTAATTTAGTTATTTTAATAGCCCACTATACTATAGAACTTTTGTGAAGTTGAAAAATCAATCATATTCCAAAGTCACAGAAACTTGAAAAGCTTTACATGTTAACAAAATTTAAAAAAAAAGAAATATTTTCAGCTGACAGTCCAGGCTTCTGATGGCAGAGGTAGAGCAGCAAATGCCACAGCCAGTATCACGATCACTCGTATCCCATCAGACCAGAGACCAGTCTTTATATCTACTCCCAATGCAACCATCACATTTAAACAGCCAATCAGCAGCTCTGTCCTAACTGTTGCTGCTCAAGATCCTAATCCTGTGGTAAATTTTCTGACAGTGTTTTTTTTTTATGCATTTAATGTTTTCTAATTTTCTAGTCAAAAATTTAAGGCTCATTTCTAAACTGGAGGATAACAATTACACCATAATTTCAAAATACATATATTTGAAGCTTTGAAGGCGAAAAGCTAGAGGTTTTGCCAATTGAAATTGATTGAAGGATGTAATGGTTTAATAATTTACCAACATTTATTAAATTACTGCATTTATAGTGCTTCACTTTTTTTCCTTTCCACATTAGACATTAAAAATTTTAAAGAAGACAGTAAGACCATTAGATATCAGTCCCTTTTTTTATTTGTTTTACTATGAGTTTACATTCTAATGATTTGTACTTCTAACTTTTATAAGGGAACCATAAGGTATGAACTTGTTGGGATTTATCCAGCCCAGGATTTCTTTGCTGTCAACCCAACCACTGGATCTGTAACTGTCACACGAGACCTTGCTACTGATTCCTTTGAAACCATGCAGTACACAGTGAGTAGAACGTCACTTTTATCATTGGTAACGTATTGAGAAATTGTATGGGAAAAAAGTAGATATTTGTTATCTCCGCAAAAATATAAACCTGTCCTTTGGCTTTCTTTAGCTCCGGCTTGAAGCCTACGATACAAACAATCCCAGCTTACGAGCTGTTGGTCTGTCCTTCATCACTGTGATTAGAAACCCTTCCACACCAGTATTTAATATCGCTGATATTACACATGTAGCTGAGGAGACTCTACAAGTGGGAGCCAAGTTGTTTGATATTAATGCAACAGATGCTGATGGGGTAAGCATCTTTTATGTCTCTGTCATGTTTTGATACATTGATGATTATATATAAGAATATAAGAGTACCACTTCACAGTGCTTGTTATGATGGCTTATTATTATTTGCATCAATAGGACCCTATTTTCTACGATGTTGTACAAGACCAAAATGGAATTGCAGCCAATGAGTTCTTCTTGTTGAATAGAGATAGTGGACAATTCTACCTCATTAAGGACCTTAGACTCACCACTCAAAATGCCTTCTCAGTGAGTAGAATTATCTCTGTAATTATTTGTATCCGACTCCATAATATGGTTCCAAAAATAAATAGCAGTCTCTGAAGTGGTGAAATTCATTGATACAAACTATGTCTTGTTTTTCATCCAATCAACATTATTATTCATTTGAAATATGTAAGCTAGAATTTTCAGTTTGCTTGTCTTTTCTGAATAAATTTTCATCCATTCTTCCGTCTTTCATAGTTCACAGTCAGAGCACGGGACCAGGGACGTCCTGAGAAATTTGCGACAGCCAGAGTTTTGATCACTGTTACTAGAGACAATGGTCCTCCCAATTTCATCCAGAGAGATTATTCCTTTGAAGTCCCTGAAACAGAGCCAGTGAACAATATAATTCCATTTGCCTCCATTCAAGCTCAGGATGTTCCCACCAGGGTAAGTCAGAATGAGTTAATTTAGATCTGATAGTGAATGTACTCTAAATGCAAGTGCTACACAATGGAAGAAAATAGTACCCTTATTTCAGTGCAGAACCCACATACAAAAAACTGTAGATTAAAACTTCCGGTATTTGTACTAAGTGCATTCATTTGCATGCTCTATTTTTTGTGTAACTGTGTAAATACTATGCTTAATATGTGAATGCATGTAAAAGTAATTCACAGTTGATTGAATTTTCAGGGATCTCTGGTTTATGAAGAAGAAGGAGATGGACTTGCTATGTCTTATTTCGCATTGGACAGAAACACAGGAGCCATCAAAGTACAAAAGAGTCTCCTTACCACCAATGAATCATACTTCGAGGTGACTAAAACAAAAACTTACAATTCTTTTTCATTACATTTTTTTTTTTACTTTTTGTGCATTTTATTTTATTAATTTTGTAATATTTAATTACTTTGTGGTTGGAGAAGTAATTAGTACTACAATAAAACATTTTTTTTTTGTTTATTAAAATCAACTGGCACTTGTATAACATAATTATTCCAAAAATATATGAAAAATTTTGTTTTTAACAGTTGAAGGCTACAGCTTATGATACCTTCTACCCTGACAACAAAGCCAACACTACAGTCAGAATTACTGTGAAACGTAATCAGAATGAACCTCAGTTCAGCCAGAGTGCATATAATACTGAAATAAATGAGTATCATCAATTTGGTGTGACAGTATTTACAGTATCAGCTGCAGATGCAGACAGAGTAAGAATTCGTCTAATCATGATTTTTTAACTTTTTCCCAACAACTTGAAATGATGTTTCTTTGCTATCTAATAATAAGGAATTGGAATGCAGAACACATTTTGATAATTCTACCTGTTTTCAATGTTTCTGATTTTCCCTATTAAATTTTGCTAAATTTTTTACATGAGAAGTGTGATTAAAGCCCATGCATTTCTGAATCTTAAATTTCTCAGGGGGCTTTACCCCCTGAACCCCCACAAGGGCTTTCAATTTACAGAGAAATAAAAAATGCTTCCACCTGGCAACAGCTTATTTGACGATATAATGATCTTGATTTTTCAGGATGTTGTGCTGTTTTCCATTGAACCACCCAATGACTTCTTCTATATTGAGAAATACAGTGGTAGAATCTACCTTCGCAGGTCTCCAAGTGAAAATCCCACTGTGTCAGAATATACTGTAAGCTAAGAATTATTTTTATTTGAATATTGGTAAAACTATAAAAATAGTTTGCTTTTATGTCTATTGACCTTAGAGTCATGAACAAGCCTCATGGCTAATGTATACAGCTTACTCCACTTATATTGAAATCACTTACCATACATGCCAACCTTCCCGATCTAGTCGGGATTTTCCCGATTTGAAGCATTGATCCCGATTTCCCAATGGGGATTTGTAAATTGTACAGAAATCCCGATTTCGTAAATATTACGACAAGATACCCCGATTTCCGACATGAATTTTATATCTCGCGCGGCTTCTTTTAGACCAGCCAATCAGAAATCGGGATTTAGGGTCGCCATTACTGTTTACCTGTAGCACATGTCGTGATTGGGATGTGTGAACATGTGTTGGGAGGTTAATTGGAGTTAACTGGGAGCGTGTGTTGATAGTAATTAATCAGCATGTATTGTATACACAGAGAACGACCTAGGCGATCGAAGTTGATTATTTTAGATAAAGAACGAATGAAGCAACCGACAGCACCAATCGCTTGTAAATCGCTAAATGTCTCCGAGTGATGGTATGTAAAAACAACACATTTTCACTTTACTATGATTAAAAATTCCTTTAAAATTTGTTAGTCTTTTAACTGTTTAAAGAATTATATTAAGCTCAGCGTAACTATTTTTAAACGATTTCTAGCGTTAACCATGGTGGCTACAGCAAATGGCATACATGTAAATGCATCCACGCTTCAGGTCAATTAGAAGTCGGAATGCAAACTTTTTGCATTGGAAAAAAATGTGGATCGAGATGAAGGTTAGTACAATAAATTGTTAAGTGTACTGTAAACCATTTGTATAATAACAGTAACATTATGATAAACACTGCATTTAATAATATATATGTATACTATCATATTTTTTGTAGGCCATTGTCTAAAGAAAGAGAGCATTTGTTTCCTGGTTGCAGATTCTTTTACCATGGACCTGAATTTTTAGCACACTTCTTGAAAGTTTTACATTTGTTGTTAACTTAAAGAAATAAACCTTTTTGTTTTATATTTGTTAGCTTGTTTATATATATTGAATAAATTCTTATAACATACCAAAAAAAAGACAAATTATATTTTCACGACTAAATGTCGCGAATTTGTAAACATGAAAAATGTCGTTCGCGAAAAATCCCCCATGAAGATTTTCAAAAGTTGGCATGTATGGCTTACTTATTTTGAAATAAAAATAAATCCCCAGTTTTAGCCTCTCATTTTCTTTGCATTAAGGTGGTATGGGACACCTCCAAGTTGTGACGTATTGTTCATCGAAATAAACAATAAAATGAAGTGTAATTATATAAGTAGTTTCTTTCCCAACATTGTCACCTAACAGCGTAGTGCAGTGGGCTTACGAGGGTTTACTTCGAATCTGTACGTCATGAGTTCGAATCCAGCTGGGGGTTTTAGATTTTTTACCCCTCCAAATATTTTCAAAAGATATTTTTTGGTGAAATATTGTAAAATTTGAAAATCCTAAACCAGTGAAAGTATTCTAATTATAATGTACTTTAATCCACATTAATATCAACAGATGTCCCATACCACCTTAAAATAATGGTTATAATGAAATCAGCTATTTTGAACTATCGCTTATATTGAAGCCACTGATCGGTCCCCAAAGGTGATAATGAGTTGTTTTCATAACGGTTATATTGAAGTGCTCCCTGGCAGCTGTCGTCACGGTCACTGCCTGACTGGTTGATATACAAAGGTGTGAATTGATAAGTTGTTTTTATACTGCTTTTACAAAATAAAATTTATTCACTGTTGAATTCTCTATTTTCAAATACAAACTAGTTATCGCTATTGATAAGAAGACAAAACCTAAATAGCTAAGGATTTTGGGATTAATCAGAGTACACTTACGATGATATACAAGCAGCGCTCAGCAGTACTTGAAGCGTTTGAGTCCGGTGATTTTTCTCCAAATTGTAAAAGAATGTGATTGGGAACTTTTTATTGACAATGAATGCAACAAAAAGAAATGAACAAAACTAACTGATTTTTTAAATTAAACTTTCAAGGACTAGTATTCCATGTGGTCTGTTCACTGTAATGGATACACGATGACCAAATTGACTTGTTCGGGTTTGTTCTTCTTGATTTTAGATTAAGATTGAACTTTTAAAAATGACGGCTTCACGTCAGTCGATTTCACTTATATTGAATTACGGATGTATTGAAATAATTTGCATGGTCCCCTGAATTTCAATATATCCGGAGTAGGCTGTACTTACATACATGTACTGACTTTACCTTATGAGATAATTCTAACTTCCCCAAATAGAGGAATAATTTGTGATTTATCTTCGGAGATTCAGAATTGTCCTCTGTATTACATAGAGTTATATAATATACTTATTTGTTCTCTACTTCTTTTTAGTTCCTGGTCTTGGCCAGTGATCAAAGAAGTCCACCAAGGATCGCCAATGCTACAATGACCATCAGAATTAGACGAAACCAACCACCTGTGATCTTCGAGCTACCTTTAACAACTTCTCAGTCTGAAAATGCTCCTGTAGATTCACTTGTGTATACAGTGAGGGCTACGGATCAAGATATGAGGGTAATTATTTCTAAAGATTAAAAAACCTACATGACAGTATTAAAATTGAGGACCTATCTCATTGTGTTAGATAGAAGCAATTTTCTTTTTAGGTATGTTAAAGAATGCATTTTGAATCTTGCTACATTACCAGAAGTTCCATTGTATTTTTTTCCCACAAGTTTGGCCTTTTGGTTTAAAAAATGTTTTCTACTTTCAAATAAAACAAAGATGGTAAATGATAAAACATTGTTTCTGCAGCCTGGGTCCAGACTTGTGTACACATTGATTGGAGATGGCTCTGGTCCCACATTCTTTAGTTTGAACGACTCAACTGGACAAATTCGCATAAAAGCAGGATTTAGGAATGACTTAGCATTACAATATGTGGTGAGTCTATAGAAATATATATAGGAAGAAAAAAGACGAATTACATGTATTTTTAGGAAAAATATCTTGAGATTTGGCTTCAACCAGAAGAAGAAAAGTAATATGATCTTATTCTTTTCATTTGTTTTATTTGTTTCTGCAGTTGCGAATATCTGTGTATGACCAGGAAATCATGGATATGCGAACCACAAGCACATTAACTATCAGTGCTCTGCGAAATACAAATCAGCCCCGATTTAATCAGCGTTTCTATGTGTACAACATCACAGACACTACACGACCAAGTACTGTTGTTGGTCGACCAAACGCCACCGATGTCGATGGAGTAAGCATTTTATTCTTACTGTGGTGACTGAGAAAATGTATCAAGATATAGACCATTATGAAATTATATTTAAACTTTGAAAACGTGTAAAGTCAGAAGTATGGAACAAACAGATATAATCATTAATGTTGGACTATGTGGTTTTCAGGATAGGTTACAGTTCTTTTTGACTGGAGATACCACAGCCAGGGAATACTTCTATGTGAACAGAGACACAGCTGAGATCATTTTAATCAAGAACTTGGACACAACAGCTGTCAAGACCTTCAATGTTGGTATCATTTCAATGTAGACCTACTTAACACAGCTACAAAGAGATTGATGGGCTTAATTAAGGAAGGAGTCTTCTCGTTATCAGACATCTTTCTTATATTAAGAAATGCTTAAAATTTTGACACAATCAAACAGATCATATAACCAAATGATTCTATCAGTTTAATCAAATTTGACCTTCTTGTTTTTGCATCAAGGTCAGGTCAAGGTCACTACCTTTTTCCGCAACTTAAAGGATGATAAAAATAAATGTAGTTATCTGCAGTTATGTAGACATCTGTTTAAGATATGAAGTGTGTATTCTTCAATGAAATGATAGAATATTAGAATGTCTATCAGCTTATACTACTAAATTGGAATTAATATTTAAACTAAAATTGATATTGCTTAGCCCGCATTTCCTCTAATTTTCTTAAATTTTGAAGATATTTTGATTATTTTTTATGCTTCCAATATTAAAATATTTCTGATTTTTACATATTATGAAGACCTTACATAAAGATATAAAATGACAAAAAAGCTAATATATTGACCATTTAATAAGAGAGAAAATTCGACTTTAGTGATTTTTCACACAAATCTATTTATAGATTGAGCGCTTAAAAAAGCTAATAAAAATGTAAATTGATAGGCAAATCATATTTTAAAAACATATTCTGAAATCCAAGTACCTTATCATTAGTTCACATTAGTTGAAAAAAATCAGACAATAATGTTATTGTTTTAAATATGCTAAATAGACTCATGAATCTACAGCAATTCTGAATTGCAAAAACAAGTGATATTTTCCTAAGCCAATGTTCCGCCAAAAATATAGTCCTTGTTAGATTCTAAACTTTGATTACTATTTCTATGCCAAGTTGTATGATTGTAAAAAAGAAATAAAAATATGATATTTTAATTTCCTTTCATCTTGATTTAATGACCATTTAATCAAATTTACTTTTGACAAGTCGAAAACCAGAAAAGACTCCTTCCTTAATGTTCAAAAAGGCAAATTTGAAGTTGCATTGGACTTGGTCAAATTTGGAACTTTATATGACTGGTGAATGTTGATATTTTGTTAATAGATCAAAAGTATTCCAATAATTACTCCTTTAAAATTGTCCTTTTTTACCAGAAGTTGTGTTGGAAATCTTTCGTAATAAAATTACAAACCAAAAAAGGACAGCAACAAGCTTGAGATCTATTAAGATATGCACGAACTACAAGATATTATGCTATATGTTTCAATAACAATAAACCAGTC
This sequence comes from Magallana hongkongensis, assembly GCA_016163765.1. Lineage (NCBI taxonomy): Eukaryota > Metazoa > Mollusca > Bivalvia > Ostreida > Ostreidae > Magallana > Magallana hongkongensis. The sequence continues at coordinate 42,067,174 of WFKH01007768.1, forward strand.
AGAACTGTGTACAGAATGTTTTATCCTTTCTACAGCTTCAGTTAAGAGTTGAGGATGGACGAGTGCCTCTAAAAACGGACACAGTTCAGGTGACCATCAATGTAGCACGAGATCTGGAATTACCTATCTTCCTGAATGACCCGTATAACTTTAACACTGATGAAGAGAGACCCGTAAACCATACTATAGGAACTGTTTCTGCTGTAGATCCTGATATACGGGTAAGAAAAATTATCCTGTTAACCAAATACACATAGAACTGTAAAGTTTATGGGCTTTTTTTCCATGTTAAACATTATTTATATATGATAATGTTATTGATAATAAAGCTGTTTGTTTTCAGTTTGGCTGGATCTTTTTCTTTTGATTAATGCATTAAATTAAATGATTATTGATTGTTGGACTTTGCATGACATCTTTTGATACGATTATTGATTTGCTGTGTTTGATAGGATGGATCAGTAAGTAGCAGTGTCTGTCATTATGGCAGATCATGCAACAAAACCAAAGCAACTTGTATACACTTTGCTGCGATAGAAAAATATCTGTTCCATATGAACAACTCCACTCCAAAAATTTAGTTTTTATCTTTTGTTTATGTAATATACTGGGATTCAAGGAAACTTCTCAGAAAAAAAAAATGAATAATTGGTTTCTAAAAGTGGAGATGTTCATGTGTAATTTGGCTTCCTTTTTATCTTATGATGCACATATACTTGAGTGCATCTGGTCTAGCGCTTTCTGGCTTTATGTAGGTCCTTGAATGAAGAACTGTATTATGAGAATACTGTTCGCTATCATACTTGCTGTCAGTCTGTCAATGGGGTAATAGTTTTGGGAATCTTAAAATTGCATGTCCATCTGTATCTCGGAGATTGGACTTTGGTGTCTTTATCAAGAGTTTGAACGCTTCAACTCTTTGGAATGATAGTGGAAAAGGTTTCTTATGTAAATGTTTCTAATGTTATGCATGAGTAGCTACTATACAGCATAAATATGGATAAGGTTGCATGTTAAATGATGTATTGGTAATTGTATGTACTATGTGGAAGGTCTGCATGATGAAAGGGTACTAGAGTTGTAAAGTATGAACTATAATTGTAAAATTATCCCTACGCGAAGGAAAAGTATATTTTTAGATATGGAAGAATTGAATTGTGTTCAATTGATATCGATACATAAAATTTATACAGTGAGTCTTTCGAATGTAGATGATATCCTGTGATATCCCTCTTTATAGACTCTTGCAACTAGCTTACAGATACTGTGTACATATCAATTTCACTGTTCCATGTTATTTACAAACTTCCTTATATCAATCCTGCTTGATCATGTCAAATGACAATCATTTCAATGCATTCCGATTTTAAATATGGCCCATTCCTCAGTCATCAGATCCCACCATCCTCATCTTTCCATCCCTAAATATTATACTTGTACAGTGATATATAATGCCTTTGTAGCATATGATTTAGGTCAGAATTATCTTAGCTTAAAGCAGAAAAAGTCTCTCGAAATTCTTCAATTTGCATTTAAGCAATGGGAGATAAGAAAATGTGAATACTTTCATTAATCAATTTTCTATTTATCTGCTAATGACAAGGAAAATTCATGCGCCTTTGGTTTTGATTTACATGTGTTATTTCAGTTTTTTAATCAACATTTTACTGCATTTTAGGGCCAAATACAATACGAAGTTGTTGGAATTTATCCAGCACCTTCATTTTTTGATGTGGATAAAGATTCAGGAGTTATCCGAATTATCAGAGATCTCAAGGAAGACCAATCCGCAACTGGAACCTATGTGGTAAAGAAAATTTTAACTAATATCCATCAAAGACATTTTTGTATAAAAATATTTGATAACTTAAAATACTAGTAGTTAATGAAAATGGTAATAAATGGTATTGATGTTGAAATGCCTAATCAAAATACAAGTATTTTTTTTAATCAATGATTTTATGTTCTCTTAAGAATGATACATAAAAAATACACTTTTAAAAGTTAAAAATTATCTTTTTTAGCTGAGAATATCTGCCTATGACTCTAGAGATCCAAGCAAATTCACTTTAACAGATGTAACAATAACAGTGGCCAGGAATTTGAACCCACCTGTGTTTAATGAAACTCAGTATTCTACCAGTATCACAGAGTTATACTCTATGGGAATACCTGTTCTTAACATCACAGCAACAGATCCTGACAGTGTGAGGATCAGATGTTATTTAACAAGATTCAACTATTCAAAAACATTTAACAGCAAAATCAATTTTGAAAATGATTAATTGATGAGCAATTTTTAAATCATTATCAGTACATATTTTGGAATGATTTGAGAAAATGTTAATGGTATTAATCTGCTATATTTTGTAGACTCGGGTCTCATACACCCTTGTACGGGATAACACCGTAGGTGGCAATGCCTTGGTCTACTTCTACATTGATGCAAATGGAGGCCTGTATCTTAGAAAACCTTTGACTGCACCCGACGTACCTGGACAGTTTAGTGTAAGATTTTATTGAAAAAGAAATCATATGTCCCTGAAAAAGCAAACAGGAATAGTTTCAAGCATTGATTTTATTGTCACTGTCCAAAATAAGCAAATGTGGAAAAGGAAATCTGAAATTAATAGTCTACCACAATGAAACTGTTACAGTTTTAATTTTCTTCATTGGCATAATGTAATGTTACCCCCACCTACCCACCCACTCCAAAATATATGTTTTTTAATTTGTGTCGCACAACTTATTTAGATGGTGGTTGCTGCCACTGATTCAGGAAGACCATCCAGAACAACGGAGGTCAATGTTTTTGTTGGTGTGGACAAAATCAACCCTCCAGTATTCCTGGGCATGCCTTACACTAGACTGCTAGAGGAGAGGACGCTAAATGGAACCAGTATCATCACTGTTAGAACTAGCCCCTCTACCGACATTGTGTACGAGATTGTGGGAGAACCACCAGCCCCATATCTCTTCTTTGTGGATCAGACCGGAGATATTCATATCAAGAAGGATTTGACCACAGACAAATCAATGGAATACAAGGTACTGTATATTTGGGTGGAATTTTTTTTTTAACAAAAATGATGTAAATAAATTGTCATCTTTTTTTATTTACATATTAAATTATTCTTTTAGTGATATTTGGTGAATGGTAATGAAAATTTTGATGGCACCTGAAAGTTTTTGATATTTTATTTTAAAAATGATTTCAAAAAATGATAATCTTAAAAAACCCCCAATATTTTATTTTAACTTACTTGTTGGTTAATAAAAAGTGATAGCATGACTGTGCAAAGCCAAGCAAGCACATTTCCTTATTAAAAGTCTAGTTTGATCCTCAAGTTGTGTATGCATGAAATAAAATGTATATATTTTGTTGAAACATTTCAGATAAGAGTCCGAGCCTACCAGAGAAACACTCCCTCCAAGTACGCTGAAACTGATGTGGTTGTCACAATGCAGAGGAATAGCAATCCACCAACATTTACCCCCGACAGCTTTAGTATTTCAGTGAATTACGATGATCCTGTTGGAAAACGAGTCCTTCAAGTTCAGGCTGCAGACGTTGATCAGGTTAGTACAGCACAAGTTAATTCTAGCATGCAATTCTTCAATGCATTTGAATTATTCTTTGAAATTTTCTATCTTGCCATGAAGATAAAAAGAAATCTTTTTGCATGTAATTGAATTAGAGTACGTGATTTTATGATATCAAAACTTAATTCAATGTGTATTGTTATCAAAATATTAAATTTGTTAAAAGAGAGAGATATTAAACTTTTAAATGCTGATTTTCTAGAATACTGAAAAAATAATGTGTAATAGATACACACAGTATAAGGACCATGAAAATCTTCATGCATTATTAACTCTTTCCATTATTTAGGATGTACTTCAGTATAGCATAAGTGGAGATGCAGATTGTCAGAACAGTTTCTACATAATCAGTGCAACAGGGGAGATATTTTTGGGCAAAAATCTTAAAACCACCAACGATGTCTTGTTCCAAGTAAGTCATTCAAATTAATCTCACATTGCTTTTAACTTGAACACATGACTATATGATTAAAATGCAAATCAGGTTTGTGAAACAGTAACATTTTATCTCTGGCAATTTAACTTAATAATTTATAATCGACTCAAAGATACATGGACATTGAAAATACAACCAATCAATTAATTGTTCTTTGTTTTTCTTTAATGTGTGTCTGTCCAATGTCATAGTGCTCATCTATACCAGAAAAGACATGTATTCACACTAAAATGACTTGCCTCTCATTGATACTTTTTGACATTTCAGTGTACTTTGAGTGTGACAGACAATGGTTATCCAACACCCAAAACTGACACAGCCACCCTGGTGATCAATGTAGTAAGGGGAACTAATCCAGTGTTTGGTAACCAGAACCTGAACGTCAATACGCGGGAAGATGTGCCTGTTAGTACCGTTGTAGAAAATCGTATTTCTGCTACCAGAACTCCAGCACCCCAGAGTCCCGTAAGTCAAGGCATTAGAGTTTCAGTGGTCATAGAGAAAATTTTTAAAATAAGATGTATTGAAAAAGAAACTGCAAACTGTAAAAGTTCTTTGTTTATAAGCTCTCAGGATTAGCATTACAACATGCAGACGTTTATGCATATTTATTCCTCCACGTACAACAACAGAGATCAAGTATATACAATCAGATAAACATTATGTTCTTATTATGTATTTAAAATATGTTGGTCTTAATGTTACATTATGATTGCTTTTTCCCTCCTTAGGATACAATGGTCTATGAGATCATTGGTGAGTATCCAGCTCAGAGCTTCTTTGGCATCAACAATCTTACTGGTCAAATTAGTGTTATTCAAGATCTCCGCTTGGATGGATTGAAGACCACTCAATACAAGGTAATTAATGCCTGTGATTTCATCACTTCTTGTTGAAGTCAGAAGTGAAAATCTTTATAACTCCTTTTTGAAACTCATCAGTAAGAAATAAAAGATTAATGTTGTTTTTGATCATCTATAGTTTCTTGAATTTGCCGCCATCGATTGGAAACTAGGAATACAGTACCTTAGATAATAATGCTGTGGATAGGAATATTGAATAACTGTTATGTCCTGCAATGTTGTGAATATTTTTTTAGGTTCTGGTATTGACCTATGGAACAGACAAGCCAGACCTTAGAAGTACAGCTACAGTGACAATAAATGTGCAGAGAAACTTGAATGGTCCCAGATTCTTTCCACAGACTGACTCTATCGAGCTACCCGAAACAACCAGTACAGACTTCTGGTCGATGCCACAAAATGTTACTGATCCAGACAGTGTAAGTACTATATCAGCTTTAACTATTAATTCATCACTGGTTATCTTTGTTTTTACCTTAAAAATTATTTTTGTTTAAACATCTAATGAATGGAGAATTTTTTCTGTGGTTGAAACAGTAAGAGTAGATGTACTCTTAGACAACCAAATTACTAAATAAAATGTGCATACCTTATTTTTGTTATTTCTTAAAGGGACTTGGACAAGATTTGGGCTCAAAAATTTTAAATAAAATTTTATTTTTCAATTTTTAATGTTTAGAATGCTTAATATGGGTATTTTTAATGCTTCGTCAAATTTTGAAAGTCAAATATCGAGTTACAAACAAGATAGAACAAAGATTGAAGTTCTTTGTTTTGTAAACAAAGATGGAGTCTTGTTATTGTTTACATATGTGTTTTATTGGTATAAGTTTTAATAAAGTTGTTGCTTTCTTCTGTATATACTATTATTTATGAACACATTGAATCAGTTTATCTTGTTTGCCATGAGTTATTTTGTCAAAGAAATGTAAATTCCTTACTTTACATTATTTTTTAACAAATATAAGACTCAAGCTTTGTTTACATAACAATGAATTCTTATCTCTGTATCTCTCTTATAACTTGACTTCTAACATTGAAATTTTGGTCAATCATTCAAAATGCACAGGTAAACCATTTTATACATGAAAAATAAAAATTAAATTTTGATCTCAAATCGTGTCTAAGTGCCTTTAATTTTTTTTTTTTTTTTTTTTTTTGAACAGTCCAAGATCACTTGCTCCATCATCGCAGATACCAAATCTGTTGAATACTTCCAAGTTGATCCTGATACCTGTGTTCTCTCCCTGAAGAAGTCTCTGAAAGATGACCCAGACCTCACTACAACGTACAATGTAAGTTGATGTTTTCATGTGGAAAAGAATTTAATTCTCCTCACTTGAAATAACTCTTTTGCCACTAAGAATGGGAATGCATATATGTTACTTTATTGTTTCATTCGTCCATAATGAGTCTTTTTTCTGAATTTGTTCTTCTAGGTATTGATTGAAGCTGTAGATAATGGACAACCTCCACAGAGCAACAGAAAGACTGTAACAGTCACTGTTCCCAGGGATACAAGCCCACCTAATTTCCAGAATCTCCCAGCCACAATTACCATTGATGAGACTAGGCCAGTCGGTGATTCAGTCTATACTGCATCAGCAACGGACAATTGGAGGGTTAGTTTTGGAAAATCTCAATTTTTATCTCCCATCAACTTTGATAAATATGTTAAGTTTAATTAGATGCTCTGTAAAATAAAAGAAATTGTGGATTTTTTACCTGTTATTCTGATGAGTAGAATTTAATAATCTAAGTATTCGGACATTTTTGGAGTGCAGTGGGTAATAAGATGGTATTTTTATATGAGAGCTTTGTAACTACATGTGTATTGAATTAATGAATGCAGATTAGGAATCAACAACATATACAGCTGGTCAATGTTTTCTTATGTCTTCTCTACAAATAGGGCAGAGCCCAGTACAGCATTGTGGGTGATCTCCCATCACCAAGCTTCTTCCAGATTGACCCGAATACTGGAAATATAACACTTAGAAATTCACCAAAATCTGATGGTTTGGAAAGTACCTCCTACACTGTAAGGGTCTTTAGAATAACGTTTTTATTACATACATATAATAAAAAGTAAAAGAGTTTAATTTGTAGATCTGTTATAAAAGAATAAGCAAAGGGCACATGTGCAAACAAAGATGAATATTGGTTTGTTTGGGGTTTTTAACAGCAGATTACTTATGAAATGCTTTTTTTTCCAGGTGAGGATTAAAGTAATTGATGATGCTTGGCCCAACAATCCACAATATGGTGTCCTAACTGTTCAAGTGACAAGAAACACACAAGGTCCACAACTCCAGTCAACAACGTACACCAAAAGTATCAAGGCCAGTAACCCCGTTGGATCAAATATAGTTACCATTCAGGCCTCTGATCCAGATGGCGTAAGTTCATTTATTTTTGATGATATTACTTGCATTTTACCATGCTTCACATACAACAGTAAGTGCTACAGAAATTTCATGTTTTATAAAAACAGGAATTTATTTAGATAATATGATGAAATGCACAATGAGAGTAAAATGTGTGTAGCTATGAATCACGTACCATATAATGTTATTTTTTTTTCTACTTTTAAGGACAAGCTTGTGTTTGTGCACCGTGGAACTGATGATGATAAGAAATACTTCTATGTGCATCCCGAGACAGGAGCTGTCATACAAATCGGTGATCTGTCGGAACTACCAGATAAAACATTCCAGGCATGTCTTTAACTTGATGATTTACAACAATCACTAATGCATGTCAATATATTGCTACAACTAAAAATTTGCAAATCTTTTACATGTAAATTCGAAACTAGTGAAACTATGAGACCTCAGTATGATTATTTAATATATGAATTGATTTTTTTTGCAGTTCAATGTTGATGTGTCAGACACTCGCCAACCCATAAATACAGTAACAGCCACTGTTATCATCAATGTCTCCAGACTGAAAGGTCCCCCAGTATTTACCAAAGCCTTCTACAATGTGAACATACCAATTATAACAGCAGTGAACAGCACAGTGGAGACCATATCAGCCGTGGACAGTGACTTGGAGGTAAGGGGTCAATCATTGAGGTTTGTAAGCCAAAGATGGCCAGCAAATAAATTTATACAGTATAGAATGTAAGGCTAGATATGCAATGTGTACACGTAGTTAGACATTTCTATTGAGACATTAGGTAAAAGGTTTAAAGAATAGCAGTGAAGCATGATGTTATAAGTTGATTCTGCTAGACTGTGAGCAGAGCTTGCCTTGGAGTGAAGAATTCTTGGTTCTTGCTTAAGCTTTTCTTATTATAATCCAATCATTAGAATTGACTTTAAATATGCAAGTATAATCTAGGAATAGATCATCTAAAAGATAAAATCTTTATTTATTCTGTTCTAGGGTCAAGTGATGTACAATTTGATTGGATTTAATCCGGGAACGGATTACTTCTGGATGCAGCCATCTGGATCATTTGTAAATATCCGCGTGAAGAAAAGCTTACTGGACAATCCTGATGTGACATCATATCTGGTATGTTTGGATTAGATAGACTAAGAAGTGTTTATTAAAGTAAATGATGAAAATCTTTCCATAATACGTTAGTCAAATATGAGGAAAACCAGTAGATAGTCTTATACAGAACACTGTAAATAGGTTGTTATGTGAATGCATGGTTCTGTAAACAAAAAAAAATTCTCTGATAAGTGACCAATAAACTTCTAGTGTATTGGTGATAATGTAGATGATATGTAAGCTAGCTAGTCTGTGGGTGACTTACATGAATACTTTCCTGTGTTCTAGTGTAATTTACAAGAAATGTCAAAAATTTATTACTAACAGTTATATACTGTAAGTTTGCAGTGTTTAATAAAATACTGAATCGGATGCTTTTACTAAAGCTTAAATTAAAATAATACCAGAGAATATAATCATGGTGATGACAAAGATTAATTTGTTTTTGAAAACTACCTTTTATCTGCTTAAGTTGTTGCTGGAAGCTTACGACAGCCAGTATCCAGATGATAAGTCCTACGCCTCAGTGACCATTAATATCCTGAAGAACACCAATCCCCCAATCATTGTTCCTTCTACATTGAGTGCAACAGTGAACGATTATGACCCACCAGGAACCTTTGTAGTTGATGTGAATGCCACAGATGCTGATGCAACCGTGAGTACTGGAGCTTACACTTGCCTGCCATCCTAGTTAGTGAATTTATGTTAGGGTGCATTATCTTTGTTATAAGTATAAAGTAGTAACCCACTTATTCCTACCTGTAAATTTATATCAATGTCTTTGTCATTGTCACATCTATTTGATAGCTAGGCTTTACATGTCAGATTGAGACATCAGTGCCCTACCATTGGATCATTCACTCTAACTTTTGTAGTTTGAACAATTTTATAATTTAGGGGGATGAACAAAATTGTTCCAATAAAATTTCAATATATTGAAGCTTTTTGTATTTTTTGTGTACAGTTGCCAGAGAAGACACTGCTCTACGCCATTGAGGATGGAAGAGCTGCCACTGATTACTTTGTCATTGATCCTATCACTGGTGTGATAACTATTGATACCAGGCTCTCTGCAGACACCACCAGACCTCTAGACTATGTGGTGTGTAATTGAACAAATTCAAATATCATTTTTTACAAAGACCTATAGTTTGATGTAGAAATATTTTAAAGATTCATTTAGTACATGTCCTATAAAAAACTTTAATTTATTTTTTAAAGTGGTTTAAGACACACAGAAATACATGTATATTCACTGCAGAATGATAATTTTAAAAAAGATTCATATACAATTTTTTATTTTTTTTTTAACTGGTTCATATATTGCAATAAACTAATAAGATGCACACACATAAATGAAATATCAATTTCAGCTGAGAATCACTGCCCGGGACACAAGCTCCACCCCACAGACTGCGACGGCCACTGTGACAATAGCAGTCAACAGGAACTCCAGACCATCCTTTGTTGACCCGGCCAGATACGTGTTCAGTCCCTCGGAGACTGTCAGTGTGTATGAGTCCCTATTCCAGGTGTCTGCCACAGACCCAGATTCAGCAGTAAGTTTTTCATTGGGAGAAAATATATATTTCTGTATCTCTGATTATTATTTCATGAAAGAATTCAAAACATTTTGATTACAAATTTGTAAGGTCCTGAGATGAATGAAGTAAACTAATATTAATTGTAAAGTAACCATGCATTATATAATTTATGTATTAAAACCATGTCACAAATGTTATAGGAATATTAAGCATCAATTTACTTGATCTTTTTTTTTTTATTTTACATTTTTTACATGCTTGCCTTATCCAAATGAATTGTCTTGCAACACTCAACTTTTCGATACAAGTCTTTGCTAAGACCTTGAATTTAATTTTGCAGACTCTACTGAATGGACAACTAGAGTTTTATTTTGCTGGGCCAGTAGAAGCCAGCCGTGTGTTTGGAATCACCCCGGACACAGGCAGTATCTATCCACGCATCAGTCTGCGAGATGTAACTCAAGACCAGTGGACATTCACAGTGGGTGTTAGAGACAAGGGAATTCCACCACTGTTTGTTGAAACATCGGTCACTGCCAATATTCAGCGAATCGGAAAGCCAACATTTGGTTCTACCCGATATGACATCACTGAATTTGAAAATGCTCCAGTTGATAAATTCCTCACCCAAGTGTTGGCTACTGATCCCATGCCAGGTGTAAGTGTTCTGCAGAAAAATTGTAAATCAAAACAGATTTTGTGATTTAAGGAATACATGTAGTATAAGATTCAAGCAAGGAAGGATATATGTATTGATCTTAACGTTCTAATTTTCTTCACCAGAGTACACTTGTATATGAAATCCGAGGTGATGGATTAGCAGAAGAATACTTCAGAATTGGATCAGATGGATCAATCCGAATTAACAAATCCCTTCACCTGGATGACAACAAAACACCAACTTACAGGGTATGAAAGATCATCCTCAATTAATTTTTTCTTTGGAATTCATTATTGAATGTAAAGATTCAATTTGAAAGTACAGTACTGTACATTCTACGTTTATCATTGATTTCCTCTTTTCCTTTTAGATCCGGGTTGTTGCATACAGACAGTCAGACCCAACCCAGTTGGCTGAAACTTTTGTGTATGTATTTGTGATCAGGAATCCGAACCAACCTCGATTCAGCCATGGAAATCTGCAGATAACCATCAATGAGAACACAGCTGTCTCATCCTATATCATTAGTGTCAATGCTAGTGATGCAGATCTGGTTAGTTATGGCAATTTGTTACTGAATCTTGGTTAACAGACTTTGCTATATATATTGTATATGTGCTCATATTGAATATACATGTACTTGACGAATTTGATAATCAAGATATTTGGCTGCACTTAATACTGAATACTAATACTGAATACACTTAAAATATTTAATGGCTGTAACTCTTTTGAGTTCTGTTACTTTAAGATATAAATCAATGTGTGTGATTATTTTAGGGAGAGAATGGAGAGATTGTGTACTTCTTCAGTGCACAAGAATCACAGCCTGTATATGCAACAAACTACTTCTATATCAACCCAACTACTGGCAACATTACCCTCACCGCCAATCTACGTGGGGACCCCAACACTCCCCAATACCAGGTAAATGTGATGATTTAATTTACTATCTGTACATTTTAAAGGCAGAAGACATTGCCATCAACAAGAAAAACCATGATATCTTGGAATTTATTACTTTAAACAAAGAGAGTATTAAATGTCTTGAAATTTTTCCAACATTTCAGTTGCGTGTAATAGCCAGAGACAAGGGGGTCCCAAGTAAGCAGGATGGTGTCACCGTCACAGTCATTGTTGAGAGAAACCCCAACCAACCCGAATTTATACAAAGGTCGTATGAAGCTGATGTCAATGAGAGCATACCAGTCGGAAGCTCAGTTATCCAAGTGGCTGCCCAAGACATTGATGGAGTAAATCTTAGAATCTCATTTCTTCAAATCAGAAGCAAAACAGTTTCTTTTCATTGTATATTGTGTGCATCTAGAATATTCATGTTGTTATCGCTTTTTTTTTTTTAAATTAACACGCTGTAGTAAATATCAGTTATTATTTTAATTAGGGCAATTTTTTATAAAAATGAGTGTCAGCAATTGATTTTTTTGAAAATTCACAATTGATTTCATTTGCAGGACCCTCTTACCTACAGCATCACTTACAATCCGCCAGCTTCTTTGTACTTCAACATTGATAGCACCACTGGTCTTATCAGGACTGCCACCACCCTGTACCAAGACGAGGCTGAACGCTATGTGGTATGTCGAAGGTTTTCTACCTTTAAGGGTCAGTTATCATGAGTTTTATTATGGAGTGATACAGACATTTTGATGAACAAAACATCATCTGGTTAAAACTAATACTTATTAGGGGAATACTAATACTGATTAGGGATATATAGATAATGACTTTGAGTGTAAATTTTCACAGCTATTGGTGACAGTTTCGGATGGCACCCTTCAAGGGTCTGCCACAGTCACGGTCCGAGTTCATCGCAATGTCCACAAACCAGTCTTCTCCAACCCGAACTACAATGTAACAATCTCCGAGTATGAAGGCCTTAACGATATCATTCACCGTGTGATTGCTACAGACAATGACAACAGCAACAGCAGCAGTGGTGTTCTTAGATACTCCATTGTGAGGAGCTTCCCACTCTCCAGTAGTCCGGTGTTTATTATTAGTTCAACCACAGGAGAAATCCAGTTGGCACAGTCACTGACCAACAACAAGACAGCCGACCAGTATAGTGTAAGTACTCGTAGTTAGTACTTGGGCTTATATCTTCTCTCTGATAATTCTCTCCTTTTAACATGCATTCATCTTGACACAATTTCCAAGATTTGAATGTGGGATCTATGAATTTACAACTCTTAATGATCTAGAATATAAATGAGTTAAACATTTAAACATCTTTTATTTGTTTAACAAAGATGAAAGAGGGATAGTCACTGATCCCTGATCTTTGTTTTATAAATGTTCTCTTTTACCTGATTCTTATATACATCTTTTTTTTTAACAGCTGACAGTTATGGCCAGGGATGTTTCTACTAGCCCCAAAAATGCTACAGCAGTTGTAACCATCAACATTGTACGCAACAACTTCGCTCCGGAGTTTGCATCACAAACTTACAATGCATCGGCTGATGATTTAGACCTCTATGGCGAATCTGTGCTCAATGTATCTGCAGCTGATGCTGACAGACTAAATCAATACAGTGCTAATGTAAGAATTTTTTTTTCACCTTTGGATAAGCTTGTTTCAATTGTTTGAAATAATCGGTTAGATTAGATTAGATGAGAAGATGCTCAAGTTTTGGTATCTTTTTTTCAGACACCAAATGCATTGGTGAGCTATTCCTTGCCATCTGATGCATTAACATTCAACAGGTATTTCCAAATCACACCTACAGGAAACCTGAAGGTGATCCAGCCTCTTCCCACAGAAACGAGTATAACTGCATTGCCGGTATGTGGGGGTTTTTTCTTTCGTTTTTTTTTTATTGGGGATGGGGGGGGGTGTTACTGTATATATCACTATTTGTATGTTAATAAAATATCATTGGATAAAATTGGGTGTGGAAGCTGTTAATCATGAATCATGGCATGCAAGGAAATTACCTTATGATGCCACCAAAAATTTTTGTTTGATTTATTAAAGTTATTTAATATTTATTAATCAAATACGTTTTTATTGAGCCGCCATTTTGTTTTGTTGTACACGGCCATATTTGTTGTGTCCCTTTGTTTATTTCTGGCCATTGTTGCGCCCCCTGGTGGGGGGGCAAGTTTAATTATGCGCTAGGGGGCACTGCCACCCTGGGTTTACAGCGCAACGGCGGAAAAACAACTGGCGCCAGCCAATCAGATCTTGTTGTTGTTTACTTTTGACCAATTAGAATAGATAATTAAGCATGTTGAAATATTAGCCAATCATATTTACACATTTTCCCAATTAGTGGGTTTACTTACCCGTTAAGCGTCAGTTTTTAAAAATTTTTGAAAGCAAACAGTCCACGCAAAATTTTTTAGCACTTTCGAAAGCTTAAATTTAATACCATCCCTCCCTCCCAACTAGCATGTGTGGGTTTTTTTTTTTTTTTTTTTTTTTTGTTGTAAGTATGTGAGTAGTGTATGCGAGTGTTTAGGTTGTAAAGTAGTTTCACATGATTTATATTTATAAAAATTCAGTGTGCTGCATATATATGTTCTTTGTAGCTTTAACTTGCATTGGTTGTCATTTTATTATAATATGTAACTGCATTATTAGTATGCAACACTGAATTCGGTTTGCTGTCTTGTTAATAATAAATCATGTGTTCACCCAAACCATGGTCTCCTGTTCTTACGCCTAGATGAGGATTTAGATTAATTGGTAAATTAAAGTCACAAGAATATGTCATACATGTATTGTCATACATGTACTGTATATGTGAAAGAGAAAAACAAAACAATGCTGTGGTAAAGAAGATACATTTCTTTCATTTTTCAAGAAAGATAAGTAATCATAAAACAAAATATTTTGAATTCTACTATGAACTGAGTACTTAGTTTGCCATTTTGTGGATCCTTTTCCAGGAATGTATTTAACTAAGGTGACGTACCCCATCGCCTTTTGTTTTAACAGAATACACTGCATTAATTATTACACTATTTATTTTGTAGGTCCGAATCAGAGCTTGTGATCTAAGCTGGAATCAAAAATGTTCAGAAATCCGTGTAAATATACAGCTAAGTCATCATGTGACCCAAGCTCGCGAACTTGGATTCTTACAGCCAGTGTACTAGTAAGTGTATAGGGAGTGCTAGAACTACACAGAGTATAATGAAGGCCAATTTTTAGTAAACAGGATTGTTTAACTGATATGATATTTACTTTTTATGGTTGCCATATTAAACACAAAGGGAAATTAACATTGAATTCATTAAAGGGGCATGGTCACGATTTTGGTCAAAAATTATTTTTCCGATTTAAATGTTTACAATGCTTCAGTAAGGCATTTTTAATAGGCAACCAAAATTTGAATGTCATTCGTTGAGTTATAAGCGAGTAACAGAACTTACAATTCTTTGCTATGTAAACAAAGCTTTTGTTTACATTCTGAATGTTGAAGTGAAAATTCCAGTTTTATACCTAAAATGGATGTGTTAAACGTTAGGAACTGTTTATTTAATTATGCTTAAAATAAATAAGAAGATAGACAAATCAGCTTGAAAAAGGTTTTTTACTGGTATGTTGAACCTATGTAAACAAAAAACAGGGCACGAGCCTTGTTTATATGACAAAGAATTGTGAGCCCTGTATCTTGCTTATAACTCTACGACTGACTCTCAAATTTCATTTGATCATTAGAAATGCATTACTAAAGCATTGTTAAAAATAAAAACAGAAACATAGAATTTGACCAAAATCGTCACCATGCCCCTTTAATTTCTGCTAGTGCATTTTCATTTCACGTATATTTGATTTCATTTTCATCTTGTAGCAAAGAGGTATCAGAGAGCCTAGCACTGAATGAAGTAATTGTAACAATGGATGTGGAATACCAAGAAGAGAACAGGGTTGTATGTAACATTATGAACCTGGACCTCTCCAACAAATTCTCAATGATCACAGATAACCTGCAGAAAAACTGTAAACTGACTCTGTTGCATCAGCTGGACTACAGTGTACAGAGCAGATACAATGTTACAGTGAGGGTTCGCCCAGACACCTCCCAAAGCAGGAGGAAGAGGCAAACATATGGTATGTACAGATAACAGTGGCCCATTTTTTATCACCATGCAGAGAAAGGGGGAATTTAAATTTATGGCATTTACTCTTTAATATACATTAGTTTCTTCTTTCAAAGATGTTTTGTTCAGCTAGTAAGAAAGATGTTCCTATTTAATTATAGTCTATAACACCCACCAGTTCGCAACAGTCATCATTCAGGTGAAGGATGAAAACAATAACGGACCTCGGTTCATCTACCCTGTGTATCCTGTCAACCCCAATGAACTGAGGATGTACTTTGGAGCTGTCGCTAATGACAGTAGACCTGCCAAACAGGTTTTGGAGGTTCAGGTATGCTTGTGGGTTTATATGTTTTTGATTTTGATTTTTTTTACTTCTGAATGCTTACTTGGTTTATTTTCAATTCAATTCTACAGTCACGAAGATAACAACCACATATTTTAGCAAATTTTGAAGTCAAAATAGAACAAATTGTCTGTTGCATAAAATTGAATCATTATTTTTTTTTAAATATGTAGCTGGTTAACAATGCAATGGTATTGGATTTTTATTTTATTTCATGAATTGATCTACTGACAAAAAGTAATAAATTTGTAAATTGAATGGAAAAATCATAAAAAAAGAAAAAAAGCATCTTGCATATCATGATACAATTTGGAAATGAATTTACACAGTGTTGTTCTCATTTAGGCTACTGACCTGGATATGGGCACCAATGGTCTTGTGACATACTCCATCAAAGACGCATCAGAAAGCCCCGCAGACACTCCATTTGCTCTCTCTTCTGATGATGGTATTATTACTACAAAGAGAGACTTGTCAGCAGAGTTGAACAAGCCATTACAATACCGCTTCAGAGCTGTTGCATCTGACAACCCAGTACGCTTCACCGAAAAACAGTCGGACGAGACCAATGTTATTGTAAGTATTACTATTCATACAATGGAATAAATTTTCGTGTCAATTTTTTGTGTATGTAACAGGTAGATAAGTGTGATCAAATGCCCTTTTCAGATAAACTTGATTCGTCCATTCAATCGATTTGTGTTGGTCTTCAAAGACAAAAATCCAGAGGATCTGTTGCCTAAATCAGAGTTCATCAGACAGTAAGTAATACTACTTAAAACACTGCTGTGATGTCATTCCTTTGTTCCAGCAGTCTAAAATTTTACCTGTGACAGTCCGATATTAGTGAGCTTCTTAATATCAGACCGTTACCAGTGGTTAGAGTACTGATATCCTTCAAAATCGGACTGTCTCAGGTAAATCAACAATGAAATTCAATGGCAAGTGTTTTAAGTACGATATATGCCTCAAACACTTCTGTATGAAAAAATATCAGACAGTTCTCGGCCCTAACGGGCCTCGAAACTGTCTGATATTTTTTCATACAAAACTGTTTTCAGCATATATCCATTACATACACTATCCACACTGAATGACATTGTAGTACAAGTACTATTAAAACCACATTGTTTTACACCACAAACAACTACATGGTACAGTAGACTGCCATTGGTATCCACACTGTCCCCCAATTGTGGCCACATCCTGATAATGCTTTATCCCTAGTAACAATATTGTGTTTATTACCTACACTGTAATACACCACATGGTAACCACAATGATATACCGATTTAAATCTGATTTAGCATGCTAGTATTACTTGCACCATGATGTAGGTACTAGCTATCACATTTTGATGTCACACTAGTGGCCAGTAGGTAATTCATTATTTATTTAGTAATCCATTGGAATACTTTGCTAGTATCTGCATTGTAATACACCACTATACTCTGTCCCAAGATATCCTCGATTAACATTTTGCTTAATTACTCAATATTTATAAACACCTCAGGGTTCAAGCGATGTTCATTCATAGGTATGAAAAATTCCCAAGATTTCTCCTTTGAAACGCCCTGTTTATATTATGAAGTTTCAATACATGGTTAAAAATAAAGGAGTCTACAGGGATTTTGCATTGCAACAGACCAGATGATAATGTTGAAAATCAGTGCGAGGTATTCCGAGTGCCTTCGGAATGGAGAAAAGATGTCAACATTTCCCATCATAAATCTCCATAATATATCGGTTTTCGTTCCTGTTATTTTTTCTGAGTAAAAAAATGACAATGTCAATGAAGTTATCTTGGATATTTTCCCTTCCATCTATTTCAATTGCACTTCTTTCACAGGTATGTGTATTTATATTAAAAATCATCCAAATTTGCTGCATAAATATCTTGGGACAGACTATAGTACCGGTAACCTGATTGCAATCCACCTCTAATTACCAATACACAGACCATAAAACATTTGCCATCGCAAGCTATCACAAAGACCTGTGGTCACTAGTTGTTTATTACTATAATTATAGTAATATTATAAGTTGTTTATTACATGTACTATCATTAGTAATAACAACAACTAGTGACTACAATGTAATTCGCCACTGGTTATCACATTCCAATGTTTACTGTATTCAATCTGTAAACAAGTTTGACTTTTATTGATTCGATTTTACATTTGAGTAATGGTTGGTTTGGTTTGCAGAGTTCTTCAAAATGTGACAAAGCATGTAGCCATCATTGAGACCATTGAAAGAAAGAGATATCTGAATGACTTGCAGAACGTCCAGACAGATGAGACCAGTGAACCAGAGTAAGTACACTTGTATTTTAAGCTTACAATGCGTCATTTGAGTGAACTCTAAGATGGGGGGGGGTCAATATTTAGTGGGGGCTATTTTCATTTATTTATCAATCCCAAATTTAATTCATGATCTAAAATTTTGCATTACAGTGCTGATGTGTACTTTGTCCTACAAGAAACTGTTGAACCATTCCATCTGATCAACAACACACGACAGGACGAGTTATTCCCTGGCGGTGATCTAGGTGATCTGAAGAACAAGATAGGTGGGGAC
Source organism: Magallana hongkongensis (assembly GCA_016163765.1). Lineage (NCBI taxonomy): Eukaryota > Metazoa > Mollusca > Bivalvia > Ostreida > Ostreidae > Magallana > Magallana hongkongensis. Next base: position 42,085,790 of record WFKH01007768.1, read on the forward strand.
CCATCCCTTGAAGTTATCACCATCAGAAAGCCATTTGACAGCGAGGCTAGCCGTATCTTCCAGCTGAGTAAATCCTACGTGTGGTGGCTGGATGACCCATGGGCAGCCCTGGTGGCTCTGGCAGCCATTTCTATCCTCTTATGTCTCGTTGGACTCATTGTCATCATCTTTACTCACTCAAGGTCAGTGGTCTTATACAAACACACAACATTGTTCACATCATGAAATACTGTAAAAATTGATTTAAAGGTATTCTATCCCATCTTATATGTATTTAAGCATTGAATCATTATTTTTTGAAAGATATAGTCTCATAACTGCAGCGGTGTGTGCATACAAATTGAGTAACGTGCGTTAGCGCGTTATGAAAATTTGTATGCACATACCGCTGCAGTTATGAGACTATATCTTTCAAAAAATAATGATTTAATGCTTATATTTACATTTTTTTAACTTCTTGCCTTGTCTGCAAATGCGATTTATACGTCAAAATTTCTGTTTTATCCTAAGGGTAAGTTCAAATTAATGGAAGAGCCACTGTAACAGCCACAAGCGTGAACTTTGATTCCCGCTTGTGACGTTGCATTTTACAGCGTTCAACGTTTGTGACGTCATAATAAAACTCGTCATTTTAACCTTTGAGTACCCTGTATGTGTTATAGTCTTATAACTGCAGTATCTTTCCAAACACTTTACATGCAAAAAATATTTGGAATGTAAATATTACAAATTGTCAAGCTCTTGCTTTTTCTTTTTTAACAGGTATATGAGATACGTCGGTGAATATGAAACCCATTTAAGGGCATTTGATCAACCTGAATTTGTGGAGCCACCAAGTTTTCTCAGGGAATATGAAACACAGGTAAAACATTTGCAATATAAGTTCTGTATATTTTTTGTAGGATGTAGAATTTTCAATCTGAAAAATGGAGCAAGATTAAGATGGAAAAGATTTTAGTTGTTAAACTAGGCTAGTCTACTCTATTGCTTTTTCATGCTTATACTGATATAAATAACATTAACAAGTTTTTTTTGGTATTTTACAGAGTTTAAATATGTATGTCCCAGCACCTGATGAAGCAGTGCATGATTTAGGAGAAATTAATATGACGTTTGAGGGAGAAAATGTAACAGCAGAGCATATAGGCGGAGATCAGGGAATTACATCTGCTGTCAATCCTATCTACCAGGAGTGAGTGTCTTTATATTGGATGTAATCATTTTGTTAGTTTGTCAATATACACAGGAGAGTTGAGTTATTACATATATTATTACATAGAAGTCTAGCTTGTATCATTCAACTTCACAGATACACTTGTATTTCTGTTACCTACATTTTGGTCTTTAATATACAAAGAAAAAACTTATTTGGACTTGTTTTTAAATGATACAGTCTTTGGTTATAGGTACCTCTAATTAAACTCTTTTGCTCTCTACCTGGACCCCATTCCCAACTTCTATTTTCAATTTTTGAGATATCAAAATATTTTAAGTAAGAAGACACAGTTAGCTTTGATGTGTACATGTACCTTATTGCTCTGTACAATCTGGGCATACATTTTGTGATTAATCATTTGCAGTGGAGTAGTTATAAATTGAACATGATAAACATACATGTAACATTAGAGTTGATCTTCTGATTTCATTGATTGTTTTGCTCTTGTTTTTAATTGGAGTTCCTTTCTGTGTTTTAGAGATGACCCTCAAAGTATACCCCCCAGACCAACAGGATTTACAGAAAGCACAACCATGTTGTGAATTCCATAAACTGTATATAATAAAGACTTGCCTTCAAACATACTCTAGTTTAGAGCTACGCACTCCATTCTGAGGCTTCCAGAACTTCACTTTATACAAAAAAGCGACTTTCATTACAATTCATTTTGCCACAGAAATGACGGAGTGCAAACAGTAGAATTAATGGTGACTTCAAAAACAATGCAATGATACTGAAAATCCAGAAAGTGCCAAGGGAGGAAAGAATTTCAAAAAAAACAAAACTCTTTAAAAATGCTTTAGTGCATGATTATTTCTATGCAGGTCTGATTATACTAGAGTTTTATTGTAATAGTGCTGCATTCCAATTTATAGGTTGTTATTTATTAGATTTGCTGTTCATTGTTTACATTTTGATTTCATACACCTTGTTTTCTAAGTATTATTGAACAAACATATCAAAGAAGAGTGCATACATATCAGAATAGAGTGTTTAACTTTAAGATATATACATATAGGGTTGTTCTTTTTTTTCAAATTTTTGTACATGTAATACATTCCACGACTGGTACAGTGTAATGTGAAGCTATTCATAATTTTTGATGTGAAATTTGTAAACTCTAGATTTATTAATGTTTTGTATATTAGATGTTTTTTGATATACAAAGTTATTTCTTTACAATAGAATTTTTATTCATAGCATACAAATTTCAGTCTTTGTTTATTGATTGTAGTTTGTTTAACATACATGTATTATTGTTCTTTAAATGTCAGCTTGCCATCATGCACAACGTAATTGTTTACCATATCAATGTGTAGGCCATGACACGAATTCACCATCTCAAACCATTTGTATTTTTATAACAAATAATTATATATTCTATTTTTGAAAAAAAAATCTCGAGTTTTCTTTTGTTTTAAGGAGAAACATAAATGTGAATTGGATATTGCAACAAGATGCTAATTTGCATTTGCAAACCTGGGCAACAGTATTAATGGTCACTTTCAACCAATGATCATTCAATTTCATGCGAATAAAGTGTCTTTTATTTTAACTATAACCCTAGGGTATAACGCATGATAACATTGAAGAGAGGGATTGAGAAAGAGATGAAACTTAAACAATTAGAAAAATGTTGAGAGAGAGCTTTAAAAGGGGACTACAATGGGGTTCAAACTTCAAAGTCAAAAAATCATCAGAAATCTAATTCAAACCATTATTACAGGGTTACAAATTAAGACAACCAAATTCCACTTAATGATCAGAACAAGATGTACATGTACAGGTATGTTAGCCTTTATGAAAATGATATTTGGACAATGAAAATTCCCTTTTATATTCCCTATGTACAGTGTATCAAAACGAAGAATATCTGACTTACCAAGATACATGTGCACATGTATACTTTGATTTCAGAAATGTTAAGTTCCCACACGCACAAAAAGACGAATAAAAATAAATTCCAATATTTTCTTTCTTCAACTGAAAATGTGTGAGTAAAAAGCAGTTTTCGATCAAAGGAATTGATTTCACCTCTGAATAATCTCTACAGTGAACTCGATTGCCAGTAAATCAGGAGAGAACTCTTTATTATCAAATTTTTTTCGGTGACCTCCGTCGTCGTGTGTTAACAAATAAACAGTTTTAAACTGCATGGCCAATTCGTTTCATGTCATTTGATGCATCTTTGGGGTAATAGGAACATAAATGACTCTTGCTCCACAGGGTCCTTAGGGGCAGAATCTTTCTGGCTCCAAAGGGCGTGATCATAGGGTATATATTGTTTAAAACTCTTCTTTTGTTCTGTTGTTCAATTTGAATGAAAAGAGGAGAGAATTCAGCTGTCCATCAAAGTTAATATATCATGATAGCCACTGGATATATTTATACTCCATGTTGCAAAATTTCAGGCAAGGAATGGGGTCATTACTATATTTTAGATTTTATTGGCCCCTGAGGCTAAGGTTTAGACTGGAAAAGGAAAGCTTAAAAGCATATATATGAGATTCCCAGACAGGTCTGTGTATAGGCTATGGCACTCAGGCGACCGTTAAGGCCTGTGGGCCTCTTGTCGACATTGTGCCCCGGCAGATTTTTCTTTTTTCAAACAGAACTTATTAATAATTATATCTCAAAAGGCCTACAACTTCAAATTTTTATAAAATTACTTACATTGACTATATATGGCTTTGGTCTGTTCTTGATTCAAGGTTTCAGTGATCTTATTCATTCCACGCATGCACGAGTTAAAATTACTGGTTTTGAAAACAAAAAACGTGCATTTAATTGGAAATAAAATAACTTCATAGCACATTTGATGTTTTTTCTTGAGTATTGGCCAAAGCGATGTTACCCGCTACTCGGTGGATAAATGATAAATAATAATTTAATTTATGTTTTTCATTCTTTTCGAATAAATATCAAACCATTACGATATATCATTAATAAGATTGAATAAAAGTATATCTTCGATTATTTTAATGGGTAATATCCATACCAAACTGACATACTTGAATAGATATGTTAATTCCATAGAATTACCGAGTCAAAAGGAAGGAAAGTTGGAGCAGCTGAAATTGGGATATCTTGCACTTTAAATCTCAATTAAAAGAAATTTCCACCCATAACAAATTGAGGTTTATTTTGCAATATTAGCTGATCATAATCCAGCAACACCTGCTTTGTAAAAATTGCAAGGTATAAACACGAGAAATAATGATGTCGTTTGTACGCATAGGCGGAACTGGGGGATTAAGGAGTAACTCTTGGGATAAACGTTTTCCCCAATTCTCAAGTAATGAAGGTTGGGATGTCTTGAAAATTTGCATCTTATTATCTTGTTTCTAATATAAGGATAGTTGTATTTGTCATACAAGGGCTGTATTTTACTAACCTAAACGTCATTGAGAATTTTATTTATTATCTAACAGGGAGAATAATTAGTAGATTTAAGGGGTTCCGTGAATGAAATTCTGGTTATTTAGGAACATTTCACACCTGTTGTAAATTACAACGTGTGCATGTGCTCCTGTTTTGGGAATAGTGCAGTGAAATACATCATTGCATAAAGGAGAGAAATCTCAGATGTTTCTTTGGAAACTCTTAATACAACCAAAAAGGATGTTTGTTTATAGTCACTTAACAGGTGCGCTATCTCTCTCCCCCAGACGTTTTGCACATCGAATTTTTTAGGCCACATTGAAAGGTCAAATTTTATGTCACCATTTATCAATTTTCACCTCTTTCAAATATTTTAAAGCCTTTATTTTTCTAAAACTCCTTAAATTTTCATTATTTTAATATATCTTAATATTGGGGTGTTAGATTTTATTAAAATTTTAATTATACAAGTTCTTTTTACAGTTCTTTAAGAATTGCAATCTTTTGTCTTATAAAGTATTCACAAGCAATGTTTTTACATTATGTTACATTAAAACGTACTGTAACGTATCAGTTAGAATATATTTGAATGTATTTGAGTAATAAAAGGTTTTCCAAAAATAGCAGCGCAAAAATTTGTTACATCTTAAAATGTAACTTTTTGACAATGCAAACTCTAACAATATTTAACTCATTTTATAATTCACTGAAAGGGGGATGATGCGATGTGGGCTACAAATGTGAGGTTTTTAAATAATTACAGGTTTCATCCCATAGAACAAAATATAAAAGTATCAGAAACATTGAGTAATAGGAAAATTTTGGTTTATCTGTTGTGTACGACCTTAAACTCGAGAATTTGGCAGAGCGTGTCTACTATAGACATGTTTTTAAAATACTGAGTATCTAGCAAGAGAATTTTATTTGATGTCCATAGTGCATTATTAGGTGTTCCAGAAATGGACCATGTCATTATTTAATTATCATTTTTACATATTTCTAAAAATCTTTTTTTTTTTTAATATTAAAGTATGCCTCGCGACGTTAAAACCTAATGTAGAAACTTCTTACCACGTTGAAATGAAACCGTGTACTAATATGGTCAACTTTCAATGCCTCTTTGTTGTGATGCGATAACATTTAATATATAATATCATGAAACATATTATATTGTGTATAATGTTTTCCCCTTTTCTTCGATGTTTCTTCTATCTTATGCTGAACTTGAAATATGTTATCAACTTGATGCGTGAGAGACTGTAAGAAAGTTATACATTTTTTGTAAAATGTTGCCCTCTTTTTCTTTGATATATACAAGCAAAATTGAATTTTACTTATAAAGCGACGCTGGCAATGTATTTTTATTTATTTATTTTTTTGCAGCGTTCGCTACCTTCACATATCCAGAAGAAACACATTTATAGGAAAGAAGTTCATAGTATGAGACGCGATTATTCCACTAGTCTCAGAATAAAACAGCCAAGTGCTAAGGAAAGATCATTGATGATTTACTTGAAGACAGGCAGGATGTGAGTGATACCAGCAAGCTGGATGGACACCAAAGACAAAAGCGCTTTGAAACCGAGAAAATACAAGCGTGGATATAGGATATACCAGCATGGCGTGCTTCCACAAGGTCGATGGCATCTACTTGTACGTACGACGTGCCATTGACATCGGTTTAATCGATGGAACGACGGGATCTGTGGATACCTCAGAAGATGGATAGCGGTTCCTAGGAGATATAGCAGTATTGGTTTGTACAGAAGGGGAGCAAAGTTGCAATTAACGGTGACTTCAATCGTCGATGAATTCAAGATAACCAGGGTTAGACAGTTTTGAATGTTGCGTGACAGCAATGATGCCAATGTACGAGGGTCAACGGTGAATATCAAGACAGACAGAGAGTTTTCAGCCAAGCAGACAGTGCAAGAGGCAGAGTCCTTCCTGAGACATAGAGATATGGGAAGTGTGGCAATAGGCAGACAAGGAATATGAGTATTATCATCGACAAGATTGGGTACAGACGACGTGGAGAAGAAGCATCTGGTACAGATCATGGTTTGCATATAGTGGAACATGCAAGAACTGTGAATATAGTCGGCATAAAGAAGCAGAGAAGCTGGCTCAACTGGGAAGTAAAGCTGGGAAGAAGCTATCTTGGAATGACATCTTGATCAAAGAGCCCCAGTGACTGGAATTTCAGCTTAAGGTGGAATAACACACCTGGAAAAAGTCACTCAAATTAACAGTAAATTATTTGATTATGAAAGATATAATGATAAATAAACTGTACATATGTCAAATAAGCGAAAAATTTGCAGTTTGGGGATAAAAAATTCATATCTAAAAAATTCAATTCAGTAAGTAACAACAAAAGCCCCTGCGGGATTCGAACTCGGGATGTATACTGATCACAAGCCCGACACTTTCACCACGCGGCTAAGGAGCAAGTTACTTGTTGCCGTCAATAAAATCCTTTTGAGGTCAGACGCGACCTATCTTCCATTTTTTCCTAGATTTCCACTAAGTAATTCCATAATTATATTTTTATGTTATATGATACTTTTTTTTAAGATATAAAGTGTTCAATTGAAAATATGTAATATGACTTTATTTATAAGCATTCAAAAGCATTTTGCATGCTATTTTAAGGAAAATTCTAGATATTCTAGCTCCAAAAAGAGCCTGGTAATGTACCCTGATTTTTGGGGGAATTAACAGGTTTAAATATCAATACTGAGGTAAGGAATAATATATCAAGGAAAATTATATAAAATTAGAGAACGTCTCGTGTGTCCTTAATAAAACGAACTGTCGTTTCGATCAGAGGTCAGCCATTTTGTGATGATGTGCTACTCCACCTTAAGTTCGTTTATGATATGTTGCCCACCCTAACCAATTTGGCAACATAGGGTAAACGGGACGACTCAAACTGCAAACTTTGTAATAGACAAGCCAACTCAAAACAGATGGAAGATAAACATAACAAGGTTCTATTCGTTCTTGCATACGTGCTTGAAAAATCAAGGAAAAGACTTTTAAAAAAGAACAAAGGAGGCTGGTGAGCAGAATCATGTTGGAGGAGTGGAAGGAGGTAGGCTGTTGCATACCGCCAGTGACTGGCAGTTGCAGACAGATCTCAATGGTCGTAAGCAGTTCCCGCGGAAATAGCAGCTACCAATCATTGACATGATGTTTTATTTAGTCTCCCTCAGGCTGGTTAGTTATTCTGCTAGATTTTACAGTGCTGTTGGAGGACACAATAGAAGAATCCCACGAGCGGAAGTTGAGCAAGTAATCTAAGATTTGGTTGCAGGCACTTGGTGGAAGTGAAGAAAGTTTATTAGAAACCACATCTACATTACATAGATTCTCAGAAATGTCTAGCTTGAGTATTAATTATTCAAAAACTCATAGTGTATGGATAGGTTTTAAAAAATACTGTAATGATATACTTATTCCTAGTAGCAAGCTGAATTAGGGAACTACTAAATTCACCTTGCTGGGAATAAATTTTGATGTTGATTTGATAAATACGCTCTCTCTCTCTCTTTCTTTCTCTCTCTTTCTAAAAGAAAATTAGCACTCCTCTGTGACTATATCTCTGTTAATTATGAAGTGTGAAATATCATTGCATGTCTGCAGAATGTGTAGAAAAAACAATTTGGTTGCAGACGGGAAACAGCGGGGCTAGAGAGTAATATGTCTTCCAGTGGAAGTTGGATGCCGTGAATTTGTAGAACAATCCACGTGGAGGGCCTTGTGGATCCTCGGAGAAACAGGCACTGAAAGACGGCAACTCACTGGAAGTTTATGTAGAGAAGCGGAAATGGCATCCGTTGAAGAACATGTGAATGTGCAACACTAAGACTCCTTTTTGTGAGTGTATCTAGACATTCGGTGTTTTGCAGTGTAGTTTTCAAGACAAAAGCCGGAGAGCTGAGTGGTTCCGGGCTTGGACTTGATCACCCCAATCGGCGAAACTCTGGAGGTTGTAGCGGACAGCGCCGAGACAACCATTGAAGGAGGAACCACCTGATGATGGGATGATGGGACCATGACGCATCATTTTTCAAGATGGTGTATTTCATTATTCTGTTTAGGACCCTTAATATTAGCAGTCAAATCGCTTTCTCTGTTGTAATAAGACTCCAAAAGTGGCAGGATCGGGCTCTTGATTAGTGCTTACCAGTGGTAACACTAGAACGCCAGAAGGACTTTTACCAAAGAACTTGCGCACAACAAAAATTCCTATATAAAAACAACAGACACAAAGACATTTTTTACTTTATTTCAATACAAATAAAATAATTCGATGTATATA
>WFKH01007768.1:42096313-42118431 GCA_016163765.1 Magallana hongkongensis
ACCAGCTCTCTAAAGCTCAATGCTGATTGCATAAAAAAATGAGCATGGTTCAATACAATGCAACACCGCCCAAGACTCAGAGAAAAAAACCTTCAAACGCCAAACAAAGCTGTTCCATCAGTGTCTCTGTGGACCACAGCCAGCGACACTAAAATTCATCAACAAACAGATATGAATAGTACATCTTTCTTTCCAGAGGACTTCAATGTACATAGTCATGAGATTACATGCTTTATTTAACCAGGCTGCCATCTTTATGAAGATACTTACACTCAGCCGAGTGTCGTCTGCAGACTGTTTCAAGAGTACACGCTTGTTTGTAACGTTGTGTGACTCCTGACTCTTTCTCTTTGGAGACTTCCGATCCTGGAAATAACAGATACATGAGCAATAAGAATATGAGAGAGAGAGAGAAAGAGAGAGAGAGAGAGAGAGAGAGAGAGAGAGAGAGCAATTGATTTTTAAGAATATTGTTTTTTCCCTCAGCCAATATATGACAACAAAAATTCCTATGTTAAGATATCTACAGATGCATGTCTTCCCTATGAAGAGATGTTTTGGTATTTTTGTCAATTAGCGATATAGAATAGGGGGAACCATCTATTCAAAGAGGGATATCACCTATTCATATTGAAAAGGGTTGTGCCTTATCTAAGAAGTGACATCCGAATACTAGGTGATATCAACAATTCAAAATGAGAAGATGATATAACTCATTTGACAAATACATTGGTTCAAATACATGTAGGTGATATCACTTACTCATAATGAATCAATGTTATTATTTCAGATTTAGTTTGAATAGGTTATATTACCTAATCGAATAGATGATATGATATCACCTTTCTAAAACTAATAGGTTATAGCTCTTATATAAAAATATGAATAACCTCTTTTAACTCCATTCATAAAAGCGATATCACCTACTCAATTTTTGAAATTGGTGATGTCACATTGATTTTCAATTTGTGATATCAACTATGTGAATAAGTGTTATCACCTTTCCAGTAAGTGATATCACCAATTAAAATCAAATAGGTGATATCACCTTTTTGAAAAGATTATCTCACTAATTCAAGTCTATCAATTTATGGCAGTAAATATAAAAAGACAATCAGTCCCTCATTCTTGCCACACAATGATTTGACGGAATCAGTTTGTTATAATTAGGTGACCTAAACTATAAGTTTTGAAAATTTACCATTTTCTCCTCTGTCGAGGGGAAAGACTGGCGTGTGTTGACAGAACTAGTCTCCCTCTCCTTCTTTGAGGGAGCAGCGCAAGGGGTGGCAGTGGTAGGCGCCATCTTGTCATGACAGGTAAGATTGTCATTGTATGTCTTAATTTGATCATCACTCGAAACGTTAGTGGTCTTATTAGTTGATTCTGTAACAGTGTTGGAGACAGCCGTTTCACTGGGTACGGAGATAGAGCTTGTCGCTGTTTTAGGCATAGTCGCTTTAGTAGGTGAAGCTATGGACTGACACGTTGTTGGTTTTTCTGTGGAAGCAGAGGTGTGCGTCGTATTGCTGATAGAAGCAATCACCTGGGCAGAGTCAGCGCTGGGCAAAGTTACTGTTTTTACTTTGCTGTTGGGCGCAACAACTTTTGCGGATGGTGCAGCATGCACTGAGCTCGTAGAAATGCAAGCCGATTCCTTTGAATGCTGAAAAGTATAAAGAGAAAGATTATAAAATAGCTGAAATTTGATATCGGCATTTTTTCCCCAAATTATTTTAATATTGAAAAAAAAACCCACAGTTTTTCAAGCAGTTGGCATCGAAACGTTCAGATAATTGTATGTTTTAAAAAAAACATGCACGTAACCATGTTACTTTCACCTTGAGAAAGTACTTTATTGGTCAAGCCTTTCTCTTGTATCCTTATATATATTAATATTTGATAAAGAATTGGAGCTTTTATTTTAGAGCGGCTTATATAAGAATAAACTTATTTCCATTTTTCCCCCAATTAAAAATTCATATCTTTCGCCAAAAAAGTCGTGAACACAAGTTTAAATTAATACTCTCATGAGCTATGCAAGCTAAGATTTTCAATCATTTCCAAAGGATTCAATGCCGAAGAGAGGTGATGCTGACATACATGAAATAGTTAAAAGGACTTTTTTTTTCATTAAATTCATAAAGTTGAACACTTCCATATCCCGAACTCGAATACATGTACCATGTATATATTGAAGTGAGTTGGAAGTCACAGACATGTTTTTCTAAATATATTTCAACTTCTATATTTCGAATCCTAAGATATCTTTAAGGGTTTTTTTTCGGTCGAAATAACGAGTTTAAACAGGACTCAATATTCATCATATTTAAACATAATGGAAATAAATGTAATGGTGTTTAGTACTAAATGATGCTTTTCGGGACCCCCCCCCCCCAAAAAAAAAACCAAGACAAAACAAAAAAAACAAAACAAAACAAAAAACTTCTAAGATGTGCCGATTGAATATGGCGCATTAATGTATTGGATTCTGTTTATTTGTATTGTACATAAATTACAATGTAATTTTTGCATTTGTAATCTACGTATATTTTCCCCTTTACGTCCAGTTAAAAAATGATGACGATTTATAATATCAAGACGGTATAAGCAACGGGGAAAAAATGCATACTAAAGCAATTACCCCCACCCCTTTCCCAAAATCCAAAGTGAAAAAAAAATGGTCAAATTTAAAGATATCGAATAAAAATTAAAACAGCAATATGGAATGAAGTTGTAAAAGTATAAATATTGAATCAAAACGGGACAAATGTATACCAATGAATGAATGTATAAAAAAGATATAGTATACCGAGAAAAATGTATAGTGTGTAGACGACTTCAATTTGCTCCAATTAACTTCCCCCCCCCCCCCCAAAAAAAAAAAACCCACCAAAAACATTCGTTGATCGCCAAAATTAACATTTACATTAATTGATTTTTACTGCGTGTTTTTTTTTTTTTTTAATTGTATACAAAAAATAATTTTTAAATTACTGTTCTTCTGACATATTTTAATTTTAGCGAGAAATATATGCATTATGACTAGTCATAACGCATATTTTTATTGCTAAAATTAAAATATGCCAGAAGGACATTACGTAAGAAAAGAGCTTATTAACAAAGACGGCTTAATGTAAAAACAGTTTATTTTCAAGGATATCATGCTTTGCAACACACAATAATGTCACAAACTGATACCTTTCGTCTCGTTTTTTTTTTATATAAATATATATATTTGCGCAAAAATGGGTTATTCACCTCTTTCTTCCAGACAAAGTCTCTCCGCCATATTCTGTTATAGCGCCACCTTCGAGGCCCAGACTGCAAAAAACAGAGGTAACCTTGTAGAATCAAAGTGCAAGAACACTTTCTAGTGGAATTATTTAGACGTTTTAATTATTCAACATGAATTAATTGACGATAAAAAAAAATAATTTATTAATTGGAAGAGGGATATAGATATATGTATAAATTTACCTTTCTGTGTCGCCCCTTTGCCAATTTCGCACTATTTTGTGCTTGATCCTGAGAGAATAAAAACACTTTTAGAGCACTGCATTATTTATTATAATTAATCATTATCGCATTATATTTCATAACTACTCTTAGATCTATGTAATAATCTCAACGTATACATCTAACAGAGAAACATTGTGTTTCATCATATGGTCTAAATGTTTTATTAACAACAGCTTACTTAAAAAATTTACTTAACCTTGACTTACATCGACCTTGACCTTTGTTGGCCAATCAGGAAGGTCGTTGACCCTGGGGTCTCCCCCAACCTGTGTTTGTGGGTCGCCCTTGCGCCACACTCTATTGCGGTGCCATGTGCGCTTTTTGTTTGGCTTGGTCTAAAATACCAATATATGTTGGAGTATAACATATAATGGTTAATTTCAAACGAACATATTTCAAATTATCTCGATATTAACCTCGTCATATTTAAAGAAATAATTTAACATTGACTTACATCGGCCTTGACCTTTGGTGGCCGTTCAGGAAGGTCTTTGACTATGGAAGGTCCCCCAAGCTGAGTTTGTGGGTCGCCCTTGCGCCACACTCTATTGTGGTGCCATGTGCGCTTTTCATCTGACTTGGTCTAAAATACCGGTATATGTTGCAGTATAAAAGTATAAAGGTCAATTGCAAATGTTGACTACACCAGGAACATATTTCAAATCATTTTGATATTAATCTTAACATATTTAAAAATAAGTTAACCTGACTTACATCGACCTTGGCATTTGCTAGCCGATCAGGAAGGTCTTTGGCTCTGGGGTCTCCCCCAACCTGTGTTTGGGACTCGTCCTTGCGCCACACTCTATTGCAGTGCCATGTGCGCTTTTTATTTGGCTTGGTCTAAAATACCGGTTTATGATGTTTTATGAAAGTAAAATCATTTTCAAACGTTGAATACTCCAAGAAAAGAGTTCAAAACAGTTTAATATTAACCTCGTCATTTGCCAGGTTCAGTAGGGTATGAGTGGTGAGAGACGAGACGGCCGCCAACTGTTCATCAAAATTCTGAAAAAGTTATGAAATGCCAGGAGCTCTTACAGTGTAAATGAGAATACAAATAAGAAAATGGATTGTAATATACACGTACGTTAAAATATATATACAATCCATTTATTTTTATATACAAAAGTGTATCGAAAAATTATGTAGGAAATTATTGCAGTAAGAATAGCAAATACTTGGATTATTTGTGGTAACATGTATATAGAAGACACCTATAGTCATTTCGAATTCAATGGTTTCTTTTTAGGACTTATTATATTTGCTACACCTATTGTACACAGTTGGCTGATCTATATTGGTAGAGTATAAATTAAATTCAATGGTTTATGATTTTGTGACTGGATGTGAATTCTGTTCCGAGGTAAGCAATTTGTATTTGGGATGGGGTGCGATAGAAGAGGATAAAGTCTAGGGTCCGTATTTACTTCTTTACGGGGCTATGATGAAAAAATGACTATGTGTTTTTTTAAATAGTGTTGCTAAGGACGCCGAGATACCGAGTACCACCAGAATGCTCAGTTTAGCGACGAAGAAATTGATAAAAGTGCAATTACTTACATGTGTATATATTTAAAGGTAATTTTATTTTCAACAGAATATACATTGTAAAGATGATTAAACTTGGCTGTGTTGTTCGAACTTGACCCCCTCCCACCCACCCACCTCGTTTGACACAGACACACACTCAATGCCTAAGGAGAGAGAGATAGAGCCTTATACAAATGAACATTACCACCTACTGTACATCATAATTTTCATAGATGAAAAAGCTTCCTACTTATCGGTGATAGCGTTACGGTAACACAATATTTAATGTTTTGTTTCTAAGAAAGTAACCAACGACCATTTTAGAATACAAAAGCAGCCATTTTAGCGGATTTCTTACAAATTTATTTTTGTGATAGCAACTATTTTGCGAGGATACCTCCTTTGGTTTATAGTTCTATAAGGACAGTGGATAACAGACATGCGTAAATTTGGGTGTGGATCTGAAGCCATCGTTCATACAAAACGCCACTGTTTGAATGACAATGGTCTCATATGGGATGACAAGTAGACAAACACTCAAAATACTGTTTATTTACAAGATACGTGGAATTTCCCGACAAAAATTCACAAAAATGTGTATTACCCTCTTAATCCGCCTTTTGACCATCTTTTAAGCTGATGCTAAGTGTAAAGATGAAGATATTTCAGAAAAAGTCAGGAGCGATATCAGACACAACCGACAGCTTCGACTTGTTCGTTAGAAATAACCGTAACTACAACACAGCGTTGGTATTAAAACAACGTCGACGTCACAATGAATGACGTTGGCCAATGAAAACGCGCGCTGTATTATGCAATAAAAGTATTCAATGGCACCACATGGGAATGAAGTTTTCGTAAATTCGTAAATTGTTATCAGTTTTAATGAGCTTTACAATATGGCTCACGACAAAGTTTTAAAAATCACTGTATATTTAGTCTTCAACGTGCACAATTTCTATCATTTTAGTGTGTTTAACTGAAATAAAGTTGAAACATTTGATAGTTTACGAATAATGTGCATTAAAATTGTTATGAAATTGGTCGTAAATCGTATTTATAGTTCTTTACTAAAACGCAGCCCTGCATATGGCAGAGCTAAGTTAAAGAGGTGGTGATGAACTCGATAATGCAATACCATAATCGGATCCGAAATTGTTCTCGGAAAGAGGGGTCGGATCCAGAAATTGTTCTCGTGGGGGTGGGGGGGGGGGTGCTTGCTGGAGGGGGGCTATTTTTGGTATTTTTCCTATGTAAATACAATAAGTTTGAATATTCCAGGGGAAGGGGGGGGGGGCTCGAACCTCCCTCTTAATCCATTTATATCCATCCTTAGCCCAACCTATACACAATGTGAAGAAAAACAATTCGGTAAGAATTATTGGATCCGCCACTTTAAATGTAAAATAAGGGGAGTCACCCAGTTACATTTGACATAATATAGCTCTACTGTTTTGTAGGGAATGTAAAAATTGAAAATAATATTGAGAAAGGGTCAATTTATATAAGTCGGACATTTCCATTCTTTGGGAAATTCCCCTGCATCAAATTAGAAAGTGCTGATCTGACTTTTCCCACGGGTTAGAATTGATCTTTCTGATTTAATTTACACTGGAAAGAAATTGTAACAAAAGATGGATAACTATGAAGTTCAAAACTGTAAAAATTGGGCATCTGTTTAAATATAGTTCACGTAGACTACTAGATCATGATATGTTTGATCACGTTTCAACAGTTCAACGCTAACAAAAATTTGCTGTCTCGATCGCAATGTACGTCAGTCACGTGACCTGTATGTATTTGCATACGAGTCGAGAGTGCTGGGAGAGGGGAGCGTAGAATAAGGGTTTATTTCAATGCAGGTGAGAAAAACATAATTGCTTTTGTTACGAGTGCCATAATTAGGATCCATATTTTAACTCAAATTTAACAGGTGCGCGTTTATGATGCATGAAAAACCCCGCGAAACCGTACGTGCAAGGCCTTCCAATATGGATGACCTCTTGTCAATAAAGCGTGTTGTGGATTGTGTTTTTATGCCCGATTTTCTGAGTTTGTTTAGAAATGTGTGTTAAATCATCACCGGGTGCTATGATTAATACTGCACTGGTTTTTGTAACATACACAGTGTTATCATAGCTCGTTCATCATGGAGGATTTGTATATTGTGTAGTATTTAGTACAATGGTACTAAGGTTTGTTAATTCGATCGATCTATAAATAAACATTGATGAGTAATGTAGTTTTTCCTGTGAAGAAGCGTTCTGTTTCATTTATGATGGTTTTTTTTATAATTAACGAAACATTGTCATATTGATAGAATGCTAAAATAATACACCCCCTTAAATTAAAATAATGGTGCCTCAAATATATGAACACCCGCCCCCATAAAAAAAATATTAGGCCTACTGTCTATGTATTTTGGGAAGTAAGCTTAAAACCACACTGTGGTTACTTTCTTTTAGGTGGCTACGTTAAAATGCCAACTCCTGTTATTTTTTATTTTTTTTGATTCTCATTAAAAAATTACGGTCATTAGTGCTACAGAATCGAATTATTTATTGTATTTAAAATATTTTACTGACGACTATATTTATACATATTTTAAGGAAAAGTAAATGCTGAGATACAAAATTTAGCACATATACTTAGATCTATTATGGCAATGGAGTGAAAGTAACAAGTATAGCAAGTATCTCGAACAATAATACTAATTGATTAGAATACGTACTGATTAATTCAATCGGTAGCATTATCAGATCAGCTGATTTCAATCAGATTGTGATTAATTAATAGTGCCTGACCCTATGTACAAAATTTGCAGTGGCAGATTGGTTAAAATTTTTATTCCAAAAACCTTGCACTTTAATAATTTTTTGATGCAAAACGGTATAAAAAAGTCAGACTACCATTAGCCAAAAAAAAAAAAAATTAAAATAAGTGCTGCATGGCCATTGCAAGAAGATTAATGACTGCTGCTGTTATCTATAAAAAAGAAATGATTACAAAGGATAATACTTGTTTAGTCAACTGATGCGACGAGAGCAGACAATTTCGAGTCTAGCACCTGCTCCTCTTTGTTGCATATGCACCGCAGAACAATGCTAAGTGCATGTCATCAGACTAGATTGTGCATAGTAAAAGGGACAATCACCTTTATAGAGAGAATATAGTATCAATCCAGAGGTGTGGAGTTTAATTTGAAAATTGGATTGTTACGTTGGCGGAAGGAAAGGCAGTGTGCAGTGTAAAATTGATCTTGTGTTAAATCAATTTTTTTATCTTTATTACTCGGATTGATTTTTTTTTTCGTAATGAAAAATGACCTTTTGTTATTGTTTGGAAAGATTTACAAACAGTTTCCAAGAAAGTCATCAGCTGGTAATTATTGATTAAATCATGGTTTAACTTTTTTTTGTTATTGTTAAGGTTGAAAATTTGAAATTAATTATCATTTAAATGTGGCTCAAGCTCAAGTAATTCTGAAAGTTGCAAAAGTTTGGGGTTTCTTTTCGCAAGACAAATATGCATTCCTTCACATATTGTTCAGAGCATAAAAGTTAAAAAATTTGAAGCAAGATTAATCTTTTTTTTAAATTTTAATTTACTGTTATTAAAGTACTCAATTATAAATGCAAATCCCCTGAACAGTTTGAGGTGATTTGTTAGTGGTCAGAGTGGATATCCCAAATCTTTCCAACATAATTTCATTTCTCAAAATAAGATGCATGTCTTTGCTGGATATTTGCTGCCTATTGAAAACTAGAGAGAATGGATATTTGGCTGCAATTTCGTAGGAGTTAGAGACAATTTACACCTAAGAGTATTTGATAAGCTAGCTTGCATTGGATAGTTGTGTACATTACTTAATAAGTATTTGAAAAGTGGATATTGCTGCCTTGCAAAAACTCCAAGCGTTCAGTGAATATTAACATCCAAAGGATAGCTCCCAATGGATATTTTATTATTAATATTGATATATCTTTCAGTGGATATATTACCTAAGGATAGCTCCCAAAGGATGTTTGATTATAATTTCTGTTACTGTACTATAACTTTGAGATATTTTTTATAGATAGAGTCCAACGGATATTTGTCAATATTATATCTTCACAAAGCCTTGACGTTGTGAAGATGATCTTTGAGTGAATTTTTACTGTCAAAGGAAAGCAATCAATGGATATTTGCTGAAAATCCTTCAAAAGAGAGAGAGGGGGTGGGAAGGGGGAGGGAAAGGGGGTTTGGGGGGGGGGGGGGTTTGAAAGTGCAAACATTAACATTTCTCTCTGACTGAAGTAATGGTAGTACTCTTTCTTCTTTATAATGAGAAGTTATGCATGCAGTTACATGTATATGTGTAAATGATAAAATGGACTTATATGTGTTCTCATATAAAAGTGAGCATTATGTACATGGATGTCTCAGTAAGACTGACCAGGATGAGCTTACTGGGTAAATTTGGAAATGATGAAATTGACTCTTGCGTGTTCTCTGCATTTTGTATTGTGCAGGATTTCGTACTTTGGAATTAGTTTTGTTGGTCAGATTTGGTATTTCAAAACATTTACAACTACATTTATTCCAACTTCAATCTCAAATAAACAAACAAACACTGATTATTGTTTCCAACGATTGCTACATTATGGAAATTTTTGTTTGGAATGATACATATGTGAGCAATTTTTATGCATGGACAGTCACAGTATTTGGATACATGTATAATTGATATTTTGTATGATGATACGCATGGAAACATTTGTAATATTTACCTGGACTTGTTTGCAAATGAATTGTTATTCCCATAATGTGTTCTACAGATGAGTTGAATTCTAATAACACACCTATGATGATTTCTTCTGCAGATGAATTGATGATGCTGTTTTACAAATGAACTGATATTCTGATGATATACATTTGATGATTTTTTTCTTTTGCAGATGAATTGATATTTTGATGATACATGATTTGTTTTGCAGATGAATTAATATTTTGATGATACATGATTTGTTTTGCAGATGTATTGATATTTTTTTTTGATGACACACAATTTGTTGTTTTCCAGATGAATTGATGTTGAATGGAAGGGTGGTCCAGGAACTGTGAGAAGTTTGGTCAGGATCGGGGAATGGATGCCTCCTATTGGTCACATTTTGGCGGTCCACAAGGGATGGAACCCATGGGCCAAGTCCTGGGGGGCTGGAACCCTGGCTGTGATCAGCAACAAGGACCCAGTCAAAATAAACAATGGTCAAGGCCCCCCTCCACCGGCATGGATGCAAACTTTGAGGTAGAGTTTGTCTTATTAATAGAACTAGGTCACTGGATATAGGAAATGACTGCTTAAAGTAAGAAGCAGTTTGTTGTTGATAGTATTGGTACAATGTACAAGGGAATATAGAATGAATAATTTGGATTTTTATGTCGTTTTTAACATATTCTTTAATGTATGTACCGGGTATGTAATGTTATTGCATTGTTTAGAGAGAGAGGGGAGAAAGAGAAAGGAGAGATATTAGACTGGCCCATATGCAAATTTAGAGAGAGAGAGAGAGAGAGAAGAGAGAGAGAGCTGGCCAAAATGCAAATTGATCAGAAAATTATTGTAATGATAACCAAATATTGGCTTATCATGGCCAACAGTTTGTATTCCGGTAAATTACTTATTTTACATGATTCAACTGTTTTGTATCAAATCGTGAGAATTTAAAATCACAAATACCGAATTTTTATCATAGTTTTATTTAGTTTACATCTGAAAAATAAAAGCGAGATTTTAAAATCGACTAGATGGGTTTCTCGCGATTTTACGCAGATATTAATTCCTCATGTTTACCGGTAATTAGGAATCTACAGTATTATGTCATGATAGTAATATGTCAAACTCAAAAGGCTAATATCGAATAAATTAAAACTGATTTATATCATGGTGGGAATAATTATCAATTTTGGAGAAAAAAAAAATTAACATTAAAGAGTAAAAGGGGGAACTAAGGCAGAGTTAGTGAGTAGGAAGTGGATCTTTCTTATGATAAGTAAGTTTTAATTTAAGCCAGAAATTTCTGCCGACATTTCTGCAATGTGAGCTCCGCTGGTGGCATGAAATGAAATGCACGCCTTTGTTGCACTAGGTTTGTAGACTTTTCAGTACTTTAAATTCGATGACACATCCTGTTGTAGTGCAAATTCACCTGTTGTTTATCGATCTGCATGATGTTTCCTAAGTCACCAGATGTATGATGAATTTTTTAAAAGATGGATTATAAACAACTCTTTGTTCGAAAATTTTCATAAAAAAAAAGAAAGGCCCTTTTTTTTTTCTTCTTGTCATCGATGCCTAATTTAGTATACTACCTGTACCTTTCTCACCTGAATTAATTAATTATAAATGCAAACTGAAAGAAATCTGTGTCTAGACATTTCAAGGTAAAAAATAGAACATTTTGTTTGCAGTTTTCAAAGTGGGTGTTATCATTTGCAGTCTGTCTGGGCAAGTGTTACAAAACTGAACACAAGTTGTTTCCAGGTGAATGGAGAAAATCCTGTTCTGCAGGGCAGTTTCAGCTGGCCTTCTTGTTCTTCAAGGAAGGCAGGCATATTAATGATTAAAACCTGTGGGGTGATCAATAGAAATCATTATTACTATAGTGATACAGGAGGCATTACAGGGGTTTTTACTGATAATTGTTACTAGTGAATACTGCTTTCTTGTATCAGCTAGCCTTATATCTGACTTTAATTCAAAACATTAAATCAGTCCCCATAATCCCACCCCCCCCCACCCCCCCCCACCCCCTTCCACCTCTCACCTTGAGACACAGAGAGACATTGAACCAGGAAGTTAAATTCATTGCAGACGTAAGTTTTTATTATGCTTTTTTTTGTCACAACTACCGGTTCTTGTAAGGTTGATTATAGATATGGGAGCTTTTAGGTGACCTCATTTTTGAAAATTCATTCTAGCACATTTAAGTGCCTTTAAGATGATTCGTGGAAATTCTCAATTGTAAACAACAACTTTGTGCACTGAATTATTTGATATTCATAAATTGTTTAATATATATTTAATGAGGACTATGAATCTATGATGGAGAGTAACTATTCACATATTCTGTATTCAACACAGTTACAATTTCATTTTAACTCGTCCAAAAGGTTCTTGACACAGTTCCATTTTAATTGAATTTTAATTATTCAAAACAGTCTCCCTCTTAATGTATTCAGTATTTTAAAAACAAAATGTCCTAATCTATATAATATATATATCAACATGTGATGCAAGTTTTGATGTGTGTTAATTTTGATATATATTTATGTATGCACTTTAAATTAGTTATATATATATATGTTATAAAAATAACGAAAACTACCATTTCCTTGTGGTTTTAAATGTCAATCAAAACTTTGTTTAATAGTGTGTAAGTTCTAAACATGCTTGAAATAATAATCAGAACTTGATGGAAGGCCAGTACAGAGCTTGTGTGCTTGTGATGAGAGAGAAAAAGTATTGCATCATACATTCATCTGAAGACATTTTTAAAATTAAATTCTCAAGTTAATTTTCTTTACATATTAGATAAAAGGTAAAAGTTGAAATAAATTTGCAATAGATGTGCAAATCTGGCTTTTTAACCTTTATATATATTTTTTTATGGGGTGGAAATACATTTGCAATGGATGTGCAAATCTGTACTTTTTTCATTTTGGGGGGGGGGGGGGGGGGGGGGGGGGGGTTGTGTTGTGTGCTGAATTGACGTGTGTGTGAATGACCGTCTCATTCACTGACCATGGATGTCTGCTAGAGTTCATGAAATAGGGACCAGATGGGCTGTCTTATTAAGGTCACAGGAATATTTACTTGTCTTAATTTGCCACGTGTTTGCAATTTCTCAGTTGCTGTAGATGATAGGAGAGATTATATCTTGGTTCTTGCAATTACATGGATTGTAAATGATTTTTTAAAAAGAATTGAAACTTTGCGAATGGGATGAATAAGTCCTGGAATTGGAGCATACATCTATAAATATATATTTTGTAAGTATTTATGACATTTTATTGCCTTTAATTATGTGTTGGTAGGTTTTGATTTAATGATGCAAAGAGTTTGATTAGTGGTTTTTGTATAAACAAGAAATCGCTGACCGTTTGCTTGTATTATTCATAATCATCATGCAGGCGCATCTATTTCTGTATGGGATTTTCCTCGACGCATATTTATATCACAAACGCAGCGGTACAAACAGATTATCGTAAATATGTCCTTGAAATGAGGATTTAAATCTATTATAACGAAGAAAAAAACAACCATGCACTCTTCCAATGTTAAAACAAGTAATTTCTCTTTTTAACAAACATATGGCACAATTGTTTAGTCTGAGCATTAAATTTGCAAAGCCAGCACATTTTTTCAATTCAAGGAGAGGGGGAAAAAGACGTAGACTAAGAATGTGTGTTTGTCTGAGCCCTTATCGCAAAATACGGAGGACTTTGAAGAAATAAATCTGTTTAGCTGTGTTTTGTTATGTCTGGTTCATGAGACTGGGTCCTTGTAAATAGCAAAAATATCCAGTGTCTCTAGTGAATGGCAAAGTTTGTTTTAATTTTCTCAGGATTAAAATTAGGTGTCTGTTTAGCTAAAACACAAAGTGATATTTTTGTACTGGTAAAACATGTATTTAGGTCTGCTTTAAAGTACAGTTGAGTTTTACAGTAGTAGCTGTAAAATATATAGCTTTAAGACGTAATTATGCAGCTTTGATATCATCGGAATGTGATCGACATCTCAGAATTTCTTCAAAGAGGACAACAATATAATTTATTTAACAGGGATCCATCAGAGATTTAAAGAAAAAATCTAACAAAGGATGGAGCAAATTAACCGAGATATTTCCACTACTTGAAATTCTCAATAACAGCATATTATGGCATTTCTTTAATAAAGCAGTTCAAGAACAACTAGTGCAAGATTGCTTCTCCAGGAATTTGTGTGTGTGTGTGTGTTGTTTTGAAAAAAAAAGATGTTTTTGAATGCTTTTCTCAGCATAAGATGTCTAGCCTTGTTGACCTTCGGGAGCACTTAAACGCCCTGATTCCTGGTGAAGACTGTGGGTGGTTACAACATTCACTGGTGCATGGATGTCAATTTCAAGACTTCTCAATTGAATAATATGACAGACAGACACCTCATTAACAAGATCCGTTCTTTTTTGCTTAACGTACAGTCAGGCATGCAGTATGGGGCGTAAAAGCATGCAGCCTGAAATTTTAGAGGGCATGCATGAATGCTGGTTATCAAAAGTATATGGGAAAGTCCATATTTTTAATGAAGAAAAAAAGTACTGTTACTTGTGGAAATTCTAGACCACTGAAGATACCTGAGGACATTGACCTAATTACCTGCATTGCATGCTAATTATAGACAGCATTTAGATTTGTTTACCTTCAAGGAATATATGTAACAGTGACACTAAGCATTTGCTGACTGTAGGTGTAGCTGTGAGGAATACATCAATTAGCACATTAATTAAATTTCATGGAGTATGAATTTAAAAAGTTCAGACATTTGATGGATGTGATTATTGCATTGTCAGCTGTACTCCTGCGAGGTCTCCTACGTAAAATGTTTAAACCATTTGTTTGGGATGTATAATGTCCTCTTGTGTTGTAAGTATATATATATGTGTGTGTTCGTGAAAACGATACGTTGGACTATCTTTTGTTTGAAGATTTAGGTAATAAAGAGGGTACATACCCAGTACATTCATTATTTTGATATAATATAATTTTTTTATTTTTAGGGGAAGGGGTGGAGGGGGTAGAGTTAAGATGATCTATTGAATTTTAATTTTGTTAAATACAAGATGATATTCATATTTTTTAGGCAATTAGTAAGTTCTGAATAAACAGAAAATAGCAACATTAGCCTCTAATTCAAATATTTGCAAAAATGAGAAAAAATGCTAAGTAGCATAATTTTTTTCCTTGTTTGATTGTCCTAGCCCAGCCATGCGTGACTAGGATATCCTCTCTTTATGATGAATCATGCTCGTGTGCGAGGAGGCCTGTGCAAATTGTGTACGTGAGCTGTGTCAGGGTTTTCTATTGGTTATCATTAGAAGCACAAGCAATCAATATTTTGTCTTTGTGACATTTACTATTGATTAGATGACAATGACCTCAATCTCTCTGCTTATGCACTGAGAAATGTTTCACTCACCTAGCTAGCAGCTTGAAAAGTATGGATTTTATTTGTCTCCCATCTCTGCACTAAGAGTAAAGGCAATATATTTAGGTTTGCAGTTTTGTACTACTATTTTCCCTTTTATTTCTGTTAATGCATTCTGTGGCCTATTTGCGCTAATAATTTCTTTCTCTCTATTCTTTTTGTTTGCTTCAATTTCATGAAGTTGGGATTTTTTTCTATTGGTGAACAAAGGAAAAGGGTTTAAATTCTGGACAATACAACCAAGCTTTCAGTGTTGTTGATTGTGGCTTTGTGTGGAGAGTTTACCTGGAATTTGAAGGTGGATTACCTGTTATCAGACAAATATATCTTACCAGGTACATACTGCTGACCAGTCAAGCATTTCCCTGTGTCTGGTGTAAACCGTGTGTATGCTTGTCTAAAATGATAGTCTAAATTCTGCTATTAATAAACCATATACAAGGATTTTGTCCAATCTTGGGAGACGTGGAGAGATAATTTGTGTAAATAAGGCTTCCATGGTCACCAAACGTATGTATGTATGTTAGTCAATTTGCATTATGCAATCAATGTACAGTAAAGTACGTGTGTTGAAGTAAGGCTAGCATTACAACTTGGGGTATTAATGAGATAAGTTTCCTGTATTGTGGTGTATTATTATTAAGCTTAGTACATTGTCAAAGCAGTATTATGTATACTTGTAGTAATATAGCTTCCAGGTTTGTTTTCATGTCTTATCTTCGTTATAAGGTTACGATCAGGTTACCTAATTATGCATTTTCTGCTTTACTTTAATTGGATCATAGGTATTACTATTAAAACTAACTTGTACAAAAAAAACACGATAACTCAATCTCTAATTTTTCCTTTGGATTGAGTATATTGAACTCAAAAACAACTTTAATGTTGCGGTAAACGTGTGTTCACTCTAGAAGACGATATTCTACGAATTTAGTTGAGACGTCCATCCAAAACAGTTTGGGGAAAAAATAAATACAAACATCAATTGTCAGATTTTTGTAAATGCCTGTATTTATTTCTGTCAATAGTATTGCCATTGCTCCACGTGGTAATGTTGTTATGTTATTCACGATGAAGGGGATTTCCACTCGTTCTATTTATAGCGAGCTGTGTTTACAATGCAACGCATGGCAGGTCGTTGTAAGAAGAAAACAAAATATTTCTAGAGAGGGTGAAATTCAGAAACAATCAATGCTAGTTAACAATTTATTCTTAAGTCTTTTTTTAAATGTTTCATGAAGCCGAATAAAATATTATAATGGTTATTTTTTTTCCAGAAACCTCAAATGATGGCACACAATGGCCCATTTTACCCTCATGGATATCGGCAATATCATGAACCTATGAACCTACCTGGACCTCAAATATACTCAGTACCACAGACTACCGCCACTCCAACCAATGTGCAGACGTTTAGCAATTTTCCGTTCTCTAATCCCAGCAATTACATGTCATTTCCTTTCCCAACACTCCCCAAAAATGATCCATATAAATTCACTGATGAAGTATCTCTGAAACGTAATTTGGAACCCAATAGTGGACAAACACCAAAAAAGAAGAAAGTGAAAAATAACGGAGAGAAATTAAATGGCCATTTAGATAAAGGGAGCTTTATTAAAGCAAAAAATGTGAAAAAAGTTATTGAGACAAATGCGCTTTCATTGAATGAAATAGAAAATCGAGTGCAAAATATTCTACAATCTATACAAAAGGAGTGTAGTTCCAAAGAGTCGAAAAATGTGCAATCAAATATGGCAATTTTTAAAGACCCTAGTAAAACAAAGGATGAAATAAAATTAGATAATTTATCAGAAAAGTTACTCAAAAGTCCAGAAGAAATTCACCTTGAAAAGCTCATGGGAAATTCTTTGGAAAATGAAGGTCGTAAAACTCCGCCAAACTGCTGTACAAATTGTGAAAAATTTGGCTTCCGAAACTCCCCTCAGTGTCTCAACAAGCGTTCGGCACCGGAAGTGGATGTTTACGAGTTTGAGGATGATGACGATATCTCAAATCTTTCAGAACCCAAAACTTGCTCAAGAATCGAGGCAGCAAAAGCTAATATATTTAAAACTGAAGAACATCAGGAAAAAGTGGTCCAGAATATCAAAGTCGAGTCTGATAACCATGATTCAGAGAAGGAGAATTTTTGTGAAAATGAGAAGCCTTTGGAAGCATCCAGTTTTCCAAAACAACCTAAACTGGACCTTAAAGATGAAGGTAGTGCTAAAATGGACCTACTTTCAGAACATTTAAACAAGCTCAAGGAAACTATTACAGAGGATGAGGAACATTTAGACAGACTTAGGAAGAATATCAAATCGGAGATGCCGAAATGTAGCTGTAGAGGACCTGATTGTAAGTAAACCATTGTTTCTCGATACACCACCTTTTAGAAAATTTTATTATTTTTCTTGAATCTTGATCATTGGCACATGACATAAGGATAAAGGTCTTATTTTGGTACTGTAGTCTGATATTCATGAGGATATAAAGCTGCTTGTCTTTCTTCTCTGCAAATAAAGCAAAATATTTCTCAAAAAGATTTCAAATGGAATTTAGGATATGTAAAATGTTTAGATTTAACGAAAGTACAGAATTATTTAAAAGTATACAGTTTATAGTTAACTTTCTTCACGTTTCTTTTGATGTCACTTATTCTTTGCAAGAAAACATTGCTTATTAATTGTAATATGTTACGTTAAAATATCGCTGATTTTGATGTAACTTTTTAGTCTGCTGAGCTTAGAGGGAGTTGTTTTCAAAACAGAGATATTGATTTACGAAAATTTGTTCAATATTTGCTACTTGCATTGATAATTTCAAAGGCTGTTCTTTGTAAGTAGATCTTTTTTTGTAAGACCACAGCTTGTGGAAACATGCATGCTCGAATTGTTCTTTGGGAATCTGTGCAAAATTAATCAAAAACAAAACTTGCTGATTTGAATCTTAAAGGGACTTAGACACGATTTGAGCTCAAAATTTTAAATTTTATTTTTCCATATTTAATGTTTAGAATGGTTAATGTGGGTATTTTTAATGCTTTGTCAAAATTTGAAAGTCAAATATTGAGTTATAAGCAAGATACAGAGTTTGAAATTCTTTGTTTTGTAAACAAAGCTTGAGCCTTGTTATTGTTTACACATGTGTTTTATTGGTATAAGTTTCAATCAAATGTTGCTTTTTTCTGTTGATAATATTATTTATGAACACATAAAATCAGTTTACCTTGTTTCCCACGAGTCATTTTGTCAAAGAAATTGTGATTCCATACTTTACATTATTTGTAAACAAATATAAGACTCGAGCTTTGTTTACATAACAATGATTTCTTACCTCTGTATGTCTCTTATAACTTGACTTCTAACATTCAAATTTTGGTCAATCATTCAAAATGTGCAAGTAAACCATTTTATACATAAATAATGAAAAATAAAATTTTGATATAAAATCGTGTCCAAGTCCCTTTAAATAGACAAACTATATCATAATGATTAAATGAAGTCTTTTATATGTCTTAATATTATGAGTAAAGTACTACATAATGGCTGATTTGGATTGATTTGAAAAAGTCTTAACATGGTCGTTTTGGCTTAATTCTGAACTTTGTTTAAATAAAAAAAATTAAATCGCCGACCTGATTTTCAATACATTCAGAGAAGACTGTATGTGAACTGTACACTGTTAAGAAATGACAGATGATGTGTTTAGTGATATTTAAGGTACTAAGTCTTAAAGATTTAATAATTTCAGTTTTTTCTTTTCAAGTTTGAATATTCTGTATTTAAAGGTTTTTTGAGCAGGGGATGTCTTAATCAGTTTATTATGTACCTTTATTTTTATCCAACCACTACATTCAACGATCAGTGAAGACGTTATTCAGGAGTTTTCTGAAACTCTAATAAATCATTATAAGTATCTGTAGATCAAAGACGGGTTGCCTTCTTTCCATCAAGATCATTACCTTTTCTAATTTCTGACCTTCGAAAGTCAATGTCTGCTTAACTAAGGTCAAGATCATTGATCATGACAACAGATTGGCTACTGGCCACAGTACAGAAAAATTCTTGTTTCTCTGGTGTTGTTATGTTTTGTTACTTAAAGTCCTTGTTTGTATTTTGTAGATGTCCCTAGTGAGGATGTAGAGGGCCCGTACTACACTCACCTGGGAGCAGCTCGTAGTATTCAGGCTGTCAGGGAGCTGTTGGAAAAACGGTCAGTGTTTCACTCATGACTTCGATTTATTTATTTAAATTTTTTTTATTTAAATAAGAAGAACTTTTAATGACAGTGTAGCACTGCAGCTGTATTAATGTTTATAGTATTCTTGTTGTTTCTTTCAATTAAGAAGAAAATTTGTTAATTCAACGTCTTATTTTAATTAAGATATGTTTTAGATCATACGAAAAGTTGAAAGCTTTTATATGTTTTTGATTTATTCTTTCCACCAAAATTTTAATACATATAGTACCTTACAACATTATTTGAATGATATATTGTACATTGAGAAATTTAGTTAATATGATTTTAAAAAAAATACGGAAGTATTTATTAAAAACATAGAATTATTTAATCCTACATGTTTTGAAATAATGTTATTTCTTTGCATTGTAGAACTGGCGAGAAAGGAAGGAGCATTCGAATTGAGAAGATCCGTTACACAGGAAAAGAGGGCAAGAGTTCACAGGGCTGTCCTATAGCCAAATGGGTAAGACAGAGAGCATTCATCTGGTTATCAACCTTAAGAGGGCTGGATGGTCATGGCCATTTTAAAGCTGTATTTATCTCTTTTAAATGAAGAGCTCTGTATGAAGATAGAGGAAAATGTTCAAATTTTAAAGCCGATTGCACAAAAAATTTTAAAAATCAAAATATTGTGGTAGCTGCTTGCATTTCATATTTTATTTCTTGTACTAACAAAAAGCAGAGGTCAAGGTTATGAAAAGGAAGTTGTACAAATCTCCCTTTTAATATTTGAAAAATAAGTTCCTGGTTAGTGAGAAACAATTATTTGTTTTATCGTTCCATACAAACATTTGTATTCAGGAAATAATGATTTCAATGCTTTTGAGTTCAAGTACAGGATACAACATTTCAACACCATACAGACTTCTATTCACACTGTGCAATTTTTTAAAACCCTATGTGAAACAGAACTAATAATGACAATGTGTACGAAATAACATAAAATGGCTAAAAACAGATTTCATGAACAAACATATTTTTGGTTTCAGATAATCCGTCGATCGGGGCTAGAGGAGAAGTACTTGTGTGTGGTGAGACAGAGGCCCGGGCATTTCTGTGAGACGGCCTGTATCATAGCTGTGTTAGTGGCATGGGAGGGGGTACCTCAAAACATCGCTGACGATCTCTACCAGTACCTCAGGACCACCCTACCAACCAATGGCTTTGAAACAGAGAGGCGATGTGGCACCAATGAAAGGTGCGTCAAAATTTTTAAAGAAAACAATTCATGAATTACTGAGAGGATTTTTGAAAAAAAATTTAAGTTGTTGAAAATTTACAGAAGACAACACATGATTGCAAACAGGAACAAAAAGCTTTGTGGAAGTTGTCAAAATTAAAAAAAAAAAAAAAATTACCAAAGACAGCTAATTAATTACAAAGAAGAATTTCTGATGTTATATTTTGGCTTTGTAGGAAAACCTGTGCGTGTCAGGGGATAGATCTGGTGAGGCGGGGGGCTTCCTTCTCCTTTGGCTGCTCCTGGAGTATGTACTACAATGGCTGTAAGTTCGCCCGCAGCAGGGAGGCCAGAAAATTCAAACTCAAGGACACAACAAAGGTAATGTATAAGACCATGCCTAGCAGAATTACGGTCTGTAAAGAGATTAGGTGCTAACTAAAGATGAATTACATAATCATATGTTAAGTTGTATATATTAAATTTTGTTAAGTATAATCTCCTTTCTCAGGCTAAGGAATAAGTGTGTAATTAAATATTTGTCATTGCTAATAATAACTGTTGCAGATGATATATAGGGAGAATTTGAAAGTCGAAGGTTTGATTCTCCAATGACCATGAATGTTCTATTTTCAGGAGATTGAACTAGAGGGAAAACTGCAAGATCTAGCTACGAAGATGGCCCCTCTGTATCAGCAAATGGCCCCAGATGCATACTCCAATCAGGTATGTCAGAATGATGGATGCTCTAATGTCATATAAATTCATCCCATTCTCATGCAGTGACATTTAGTATTTGATTCTAGTTGAAATACATACTCAAAAGTGACTTTGTTATAAAGTAAGTGTATACATAGTAGTGATGACTATTGATAGCTTTTACGGTTTGTTTTCCAGACACAGTTTGAAGACACAGCTAGGATGTGTCGCCTTGGAAACGAGGAAGGGCGTCCATTTTCAGGAGTGACAGCTTGTGTGGATTTCTGTGCCCATTCTCACAGAGATCTTCATAACATGAATAATGGGAGTACTGTGGTAGGTGGCTAGCAGGGAATGGAGATAACAAACAAAAATTTTAGAAGATATATCTTTACAAACACTGGATTTATAGGTCATCCAGGAAAATTAAGTTTTGTTTCTTTGCATTTCAGGTTGTGACTTTGACAAAGCATCGAGGAATGGGAAAACCAGATGATGAGCAGCTTCACACACTTCCATTACATGTAATGGACATGACAGATGAACATGGCAACTCTGAAGCCCAGTTTGAAAAAGCCAGGAATGGCTCTTTGGAGGTTTTGCAATACTACCCCATGGAGGCCAGAATGCGTGCTGTGCCCCTAACCCCAAAGAAAAAGAAAAAGGGAAAGAAAGGAGGGAATGGCCCAGTGAAGAAAGGCAGGCCATTCAAAAAAA
>WFKH01007768.1:42122976-42134036 GCA_016163765.1 Magallana hongkongensis
ACAGGCTTACGAAATCCAAATCGATATGAGCCCACTAGAATCAGCCTGGTGTTCTATCAACACAAAAATCTCAACTACAAGAACCATGGAATGTTTGAACACGAGAAGAAGTGTGAATTGTTAAAGCAAAAGCGACTGGAAAAGCTGCACCTGGAGACCAACAATCTGGTCCCAGAGTACGTGAAAGAAGGAGAGAAAATGAAGAAAAAGAAAGGAAAGAAGGAGAAAGAAGTAGATTTCTCCAAGACTTCTGCTGCTCAGTATAAATACATGTTGGAAGCACCTGCTGTGAGTTCAGTCACTCTGACCACAGACTCAGTCATTACAAGGTGGATCGACCCTCAACCAATGGTCACTGGGCCTTATCAAAGATGGGTTTAACTTGTTGGAACTTATGATCATTTAAAGCCTTTTTGGCTACTATTTATATAATTATTCACCTTTTTTAGAAACCAAAAAATTGGTCAGAGAGAAAGATTTTCATTGATAAGACAGAAATTGTTTTTAGATTCCTTTATCTAAAGATATATTTGATAAAAAAAATTGTTTTTGATTATTATTAAATGTGTACAGGTAAAATTTCTGTGTGGAAAAGGTTAAGAAATATATTTTATTCTTTTACATGTGTGTTTTTGCAATTACATGTACAAGTTAGAGTATATAGTATGCATTCATGTACGTTTCGATGTACAGTAGATCTGTTGTTTACTGAAAACATTTGTATATTTATTAAGGTAACAAATTTATATAGGGCAGCAAATTCAGTATTGTTATTCATGTATTCAATGGATAATTTACCAGTACGTGTTTGACAACTGAATTAGGAAAATAGATCAAAACATGCAGCATATTTGGTGGAATAGCTAAAGCCTACGAAAGTCATCTGTATCAAACTCCCAAATTTTTTCTGATGGAGTTTCTTTATATTATAATTTTTAAGTTTTGAGTAATATATATATATATTTACATATACTGTACCTGCTGATCAAAAGCTTGGATAATATGGAGGAAATTTTTATTATTTATTGTTTGCATTGTGGTTATAAATTTAAACTCATATTTTTCTGCAATAGTAATTTTTTAAAAAATGTATTTGCTTTCAATATTCATTACTTTTATGACAGGCATTTGACAAAAATGAAAGCAGACTTCCTTTTATCATTGCAGAAATTTTTTAGTGCAAAAAAGAAAAATAATTAGTTTTTTAGCATTTTGATTTAAGACAAAGTTCTTGTTTATTTTTTATTTTTTTTTAGAAGTAGAATTTTGTTAAGTTTAATATTTGTTCTTTTAATTATTTTTTTGTGCTTCAGTCTTGTATCTGTGATTTTAATAATTCCTTTATGACAACAATTGAAAGAAAAGCCTTGTAAATGTTGTCCGTAGATATATAATCAATTTTTAACAATGAATTAATTTACAAATCATAAAATTGTGTATATAGGATATTTTGTATATAGTATTCATATTATTTTATTATTATTAATTTCAGAATTCCCATGTTTATTGAACATTCTCAGGGAAACTCATCTTTTAGTTTTTACATCAGCCAAGATGCTGAAGATGCCAGTTTATTTAAATCACTTTGTTATTCTGTGATTTCAAAACGCTGTAAGCAATATGCTATGATATTCTTTTAACAAAGTGCTAATACTGAGTATGTGTATAGGAACTACTTTTACCCCCCCCCCCCCCCCCCCCCTTTTTCTTATGTTGCAAATATGTCTCGTATATTAACTTGTATAAGAAAAAAAAGAAAAACAAAAGCCATATTTTATTCATTTCCTATTTCTGTCCCTCATCTGTTTTGTATGGATTCTACTGATTTTGATTTTTAGATAAATAATTTGTACCAAGATAATCATGAAAGTTGGAAAACTACAACCAGAGACATAAATAACATTATTAAGTTATTTATGTCTCTGCTACAACTATATCTAAATAATATTAAATTTATTTGTTGTTTAATGTGAAAGCGAATTTCAACTGCATTGATTTCGAAAATGACCCTATAATGTCCATGTCATTTAGAGGATGTAAAATCAAGATCGCTCTATCGTCGGGCCTTTGAAATAAGCAACAAAAGGGAAAGGAAAAAAATATTGTGCTGAAATCCAGATGTGATACCTATATAGATGGTTAGAAACATTCCCCTAGAATTAGTTTATTATTTAGATATTTTATTTAATATACAATGTCTAGGGCAGTTCAGAAAAGAACAAACTGAAAAAAAAATATGATTTTTTACTAGTGCACAGGCTATACATATATGACTCTTTAGTAGATATTTTTTTGGTAGCGGTTGGAGTAGAGAGTGCTTAAGAACTTTGGTTTCTTTGATAGTTCAAATGTCAATTTCTTTTTTAATCTGTAAGTGTTATTTCATAGTGCTTTAATGCAATACACATTAATTCTCAGGAAAAGCAAAGCAAAAATTTTGACAGACGTGTCTTAACTTTCCAGAGAAGTTTAAAAAGTGTAGCTATTTTTAAAAGAATTTAACCGTGAAGTGCCCATATTCATATAGATTATGAAACATGCTGAATAGAATGCAGTGAAAAAAAAAAGAGCTTAAATTTAAAAGAAACACATTTGAATAGTTCTGTGTACTGTGTGGATGTTGAATATTGTGAAACTTTTTTCTTGTTGTTGGTACATGTATAAGCACAAAAATGTCATGCCATCGTAAATCAATAAAAACTTTTTTTTTTT
This sequence comes from Magallana hongkongensis, assembly GCA_016163765.1. NCBI lineage: Eukaryota > Metazoa > Mollusca > Bivalvia > Ostreida > Ostreidae > Magallana > Magallana hongkongensis. The sequence goes on from WFKH01007768.1 coordinate 42,125,689, forward strand.
TTAAATTATGGACAGTTTTGTCCAAATTTACACTATGGTGTTTATGAATGACATAAAGCCATTTTGGAATAGCTTTTTGTCTTGTTAGATATCTGTGTGTTAGTGTAGATTATGTAATTTAATGGAAATGCATATGATATATAAATATATATATAAATAAATATTATATAATGATAAGTAAAGACTAGAGGTATAAACAGAATGCACTTTCTGTTTTGTCCTGAATAATAAAAGTTGTCAAAATGGATTTTTAGTGTTGAATTCTTTCTAAAATAGGTTGGCTTTTTATAGCAACTGTATTGTTATTATACTGAAAGCGTTTCTGAAGAATAGACTGAACAGCTTCACATAAAGTCTGACATTGTACCAGTACCTCTTGCAAGACAGCTAGTACTGTCAGAATTGGATTTGTCAAAGATATTAAAATGCACTTTCCTTTAACGTTATGAAATCAAAATCCATGGATATCGAGACAGAATGTTACGGAGCTTTTTATTGTAATTTGGGATTTATCCATGATCAGAGAAAAAACCAAAATTTTATATTAATTTGAGAACAATCAAAATTTAATAGCTTGAATTCCTCATCTTGAAAGAAGGAATTGTGAAAACTGGATTATTTTTATCCTTGTTGGAATAAAGAATGTTGAGGTTTTTACAAGTTTTGTGAAATGGATGGATAACACCTTTTAGAACTTCTATATAATACATGATCTACAGGTCCTTATGGTAACATATCATATTGTCAAACATTAAACAACTGATCATAAAAGACAGCTAAGTACGGTAAGTAGATAGCTTAAAGGTTTCTCAGGAGTAAAATGTACAAACATGCATCATGGTCAATTAATTTAGAAATTTCATTCTTGATTTATTACCATATTCTTGCAATAAGAGGTAAAGTTGTGTGTCTTTCAGTGGGACCTTTTAAATAAGCTAGAGGTAAATTAAGTTGTGTGTCTTGAAATAACAAAGGTACCATGTCATGGTAAGCTCTGGAATGACCAAGAACTTTCACTGTTTAATCAAACTGTTGTTTAATGGCCTCGTGCACCTATCATTGGTCCATCTTTGAAGCTAGATCTTTACCAGCATCTGGTGACATCTCAAATTTGAAAGAATCTTGATGTGATGTAAAACATCAAACAAAATTGCTCATAATAATTATATATACTTTTATTGCCTAAGTGATATTATTAAATAAGCATGTAATTTTTTGCATGTACAACAAACACAACAAAACGTAAATGTAGATGTTGAGGTAAAGTAATTTCATGAGATTATAAACTTATGTCACTATTCATTAAAAAGAAAAATATGCAAGGCAAATCTATAAGTATATGTAAACAAATAAGCTCATGAATTATGATAATCAATTTAAAAAAAATTATAGGTTGAGTATAACTACAAAATAAATTTGTAAAGTAAAATATTCTGTTTGAAATGTTGTAAAAAAAAAAATTCATGTGGTATATATACTACATGATAAAATTTGAAAAATCATTTTATTATTTCATTTCCAATAAATAAAGGTAGAGTAGGTAGACGTTGTATGGTAAATAAGTGAAGGAATGGAAGCAGCGAACACTAGAAGTTCTACGACACAATATGTAGTTTTCGTCCTACGGTTGAATAACCTCAAGACAGCGGTAATGGCGCTGCCCCTGCAGCTGGTGGACACACGTAGAATGTTGCCGTCTGACTGTAGCGCTTCTGTCAAATAAAGAAGAGATTTTACATAATCATGTGACTATAGCATTTCTTTCAATTTAGAAAGACATTTTCAATTAAAGCAATGTTATTGGAAATTCCTGAATTCTAAAGGCAAGTCTCACATATATTCCATATATGTATTAAAAAGGTGTAGGTGCTTGAAGATTGGGGAAAACTATTTTATGTCAAAAATAATAAATTATGTCATGAAATTTAATTAAAAAAAACCCATTGAAATACAAATCAGAAACTGATGGAGGAAAATACAAATTAAAAATTATTAAATTTCTTCATTTGTCTTGGGAGAGAGGAACTTTGCTTTTTATTTAAACTTGACTACCTTCACTAAAAAAGAAAAGGTCCCAGTGAGAGAAACAAAAACTTGTGAAATATTTCAAGCACTCCCATATCCAGATAGGAACCTGAGTGTTTATCTAAAGGATATTCTACTCAAGAAAAGTTTGGCTATAAAGTTTATACAGTAAATGTACTTATGTTGGCACTTTTTCACTTCTTCTTGTGTCTGCTTATACATGTCCAGGAATACACTAAGGAGGAGATAACTCTTTTGATAACAATTATACAATGGAGGAGATTACTCTTTAAGGGCCCAATTTTTGCACTGCTTTTTGTGTGTTAATTGATTCAAGTCTTGAAATTCTTTAGGGTACCTTTCCTTTGTGACGCTTCTTGTAAGCTAATTCAAGTCTTGAAATCCACAAAGTATATGAGATAACTCTCTAGGGACCTACCTGAATGTGTTGAATGGCCTTCTCCACAACCTCCTTCTTCAGCAGGGTGACCGTGCACCCCCCAAATCCACCCCCGGTCATCCTGGACCCAAACACCCCTTCTACCTCCATGGCAGCCACAACCAACTCATCCAGCTCTGGGCAGGAGACTTCATAGTCATCCCTGAAACAAATGTCTTTAATGATTAAACATGGATAAAATGGGTATCAACCTCAGATTTAAATCTGTTAAGCAATAAGAAAAATTCCATCCACAGGATATATCTACATAACTTTATAAATATGTCATAAAATTCACTTCTTTGGCTGTTAACTTCCCTGATAACTAAATGTAAAGTTTTAACTCTATTGTTAACTAAATAATGTAAACTTCCCTGTTAACTACCAATATATGTAAAGTTTAACTTCCCTGTAAATCAACTATGCAACCGAAACATTCTGTTACTTAATTATTAACATTATCCAAACTAGTGTTAAACAAGCACACTGTTCTGATTTGAGTGATATACCTTAAAGCATCGTGACTCTCCACCATTAGTTTGCCAAATCTTGTGTAATCTCCCTGCTCAAGGCATTTTGCTGCTTCCTCTGTTCGAATGATTTCGCCAATGACATGGCGGGCTCTCCTATACATCACATCATCAAGTTTTTCTTTAAATTCTAGTAATAAAAATAAAACAAGGCATTTTGACACGAGTACATAAAAACAACCCCATATTTTTACTGTAAAAGTGCATGGTTATTTACACTGGTGGTAAAGTACGCGTATTCTAAAGTCAAACAATATGTGTGGGTATTAAATACGCGGTTGCGTGATTTACCACTCTAAAGTTTTGTTGTAAACATTTTGACTGTATTTTATGCAGATTTAAGCTTACCGTGTATCGTTTACTAGTGTAAATTTCCCCCACGCGTGAATAACCACTTTTACAGTACTGTATTATCAAAGTCCTATTGCTACATCTTAAATTCATCAATTTAGATGTCCCTAAAAATCTCTAAATCATCAGATAATATGAATTCACATACATGTACATGTACCGGTATATAATTAAGAAAAGATTATTTAAAATACATGAAATTCTACAGTCAAAAAAATAAAACAACAGGAAAAAAACCAGATTTTTTAAATTTAAGCTAATTCATTTCATATACATGTATTTCTTTTGAAAAAATCATGAAAAAATCTGTTACAAATTCCAATCAATTCTGCATATGCTCAAGTATACTTTGCTTTGACAATCCCAAGGTTATGATATTCCTTTCACATCACTTGGCATTTGCATGGTTGCATAAATGACAAATAGAGTAATTGCAAGTGCCAATAAATACTGCCAATAAATACTGTTATATATGATCTTTTTACCACACAGTATATCATACTTGTTAAATATCAATATGCCTCAAAGAATGGTCACGTTGAATAATACCCAATCTTTTGCCATTATGATCATATTGACCTTGACCTGATGAATGACCTTGAACTGAATTCATATTATGAGCTCCCAATATTGAAAATCCCATATGTTCAAGACAGGAGGACAAAAAGACAGACACAAAAATGATGAATCCTATATATTATGGGGTCATAAAACAAAAATTTAAGTACCTTCTAAATCTTTCATAGATGCCTCCCTTAGGCTTTTCTTGCCCATAACTTTTGCTGCCACTTCACACTGCTTCTTACGCGTTGGGTATTCTGATCCAGTTAATTCATGCTTGACATTTGAATTTGTTACCAAGACAACCACATTTGGGTCATTCATTGGAACTAGCTTACCCTCCATTGATCTGAAATTTTGCAATTTGTAAATACCTGTAGATAATGCACACACAAAAATGTACATATGTTGCTTAAATTGCTTCAAATCCATTTACCTGTAAGAACCGTTCAAGATCCCTTGAATATGATAATTTCACTCTTTCTCATAATACACATGTATGCATTTACTAACACATGTATTCATTTACTATATGGTATGTTTCCAAAATAATCATGAAGAGAAAAGGAAAAGAACTGGAAAAGCAACTTAAACCATGCATCAGTTTATTAAATCCCACACCAAACCAACATTTTTGACCATCATAATGATACTATTAAATATTATTATGCCTCCTGTCAGATTGTTTCTACATGTGGTAGAACAGATTTATTACTATTTATTTCATATGTATTTATTCGTTTTTGGATTTTTTATTTTCGTTTTGTGTAGTATATTCTTAAATATTATTCATCTAAAGTTTTATTGCGCGCGTATGGTTCTTTAATTTCATTGGTCAATGCTATAAAACGTTTAATAAATCTGTTAAACAAAACGGCTGTCTTTTGGATTTCCTTACTGCTCGGTTACATACATATTGAATACTCATCTATTCTCGCATAGCATACAAAGGGTTTATATAGCGTATAAGCATACTATGCCGAAATAGAGCACAGCAAATGATTTCAACGAAAATCTTACGAGCGCCGACAGTGGGTTCCGAACTCTCAACCCTAAAATCATTAGGTCTATACGCCCAACGCGCTACCGTTACGCCACAACAGCCGATGATGTAATTGGCAGTTTTTATATATATATAAAACGTAGATACATACAATTGACATCAAGCAATTGAAATTATTAATCTTTCCAAAATCACCTCATTATTGATGGGAATTTTTATCGTTAAAGTTTCTAATAAATTTTTGAACATACTGATTAAACATTTTTCAAAGAAATTGTACACAAGAATGACAAAAACACTTTTTCAAATGACGCTTGATAAAGAATGTACAAGAAAAAAATTCAATGAGATTTCGTCTGCTTAACAACTCGAGTTTTCTCGGTAAGGTCAATCGTGTCTCATTTCTTAAAGAACATAAAAGTTTGACTGTTGATTTTTTTTATTGAACAGCAACTTGTTGATTAAATAATCAATCAAATCAATTGAATAATTTGAAAAACAAACACTTGCTTTTCTGGTGATTATTTTTAGGGACTAGACAACACTCAAATGTCAGAGCTACTTAGCAAGGCACATCATTATACACAACAGTCGGCATAATAATAACAATAGTGTTGAGTTGTGCATGAACTATGCCTAAATAGTAGTCAGGGTTTGATACATAGTTCACTCACCTCCGGCTCGTGCACTATGTATCAAACCCTGACTACTATTTAGGCATAGTACATGCACAACACAACACTATTATATAACTGGGGTATACATGTATATGGCACTATCTATTTATCAGTATTGTATTCTTTACCTGCAATCTATAAGAAGGGCATGACCTTCCTGGCCCATAACAGAGATGAACTGGTCCATAATTCCACAGGGCATCCAAGCGTATTCATGCTCGGCTTTTTGGCAGGCTAGGGCCTTGTCTTTTTTGGACACATCTGCTCCTCCATTTGTAAGGACATCCAGAAAAGTGTAGGTAGCCACCTCCAGGGAGGCAGAGCTGGACACCCCACCACCCAGTGGCACTGAAGAAACCATCACAGCATCAAAGGGGACAACTGACCCTAAAAAAAATCAGTACATGTAATTTGTTCAAAACAATTTTTAATATGTAAAAAATAAGGCCCCAAAAATATGTTATGTTTCTCAAGAACTACTGCATCAGGTCAAACGCTGCCACAACAATTTATTGCCATAATGAAAAGGGGATAACTCAATTTTTAAATATTAGTTAAAATATGAAAATTGAGTTATCTTGCAATAAAATTAATAAACAAAATACCTGTCTGACGCATTATATTTTGAATTGTTTGGCCTGAGAAACTAAAGATTAATTCTTTTTTGCCTATATAATTAATATGAGACATATGTGAAATGCCAATGATTAAATAAAATATCAAATTTTCAGGTATTTGGAAAATGAAAAAGTGCTCTCACTAGCTACACATACAGATTAAACCTTTTAATCTTCATTATATCTGTATAAAAAACCTTTGCCATTCAAAACCTTAAGTTCTAACATTATATACAGTGAAGTCGCCAATTCCGGGTTGTCTCCAATTCCGGGTCATTCCTATAATTTTCATGTCATATTGTTTAAAATAAAGCAGAAAAACTTTATAAATACATTGATCACGTACTATGGGCCTTCCTGTATTTGATCAGTAAAAAGTATTTGAAGGTAAACATATACAGACCATCCGAGAAACGAAATTAGGAATCAAGTGATTTCGAGATGGAGAATTTTACTCATCTTTGACATGCTAATTTCATTATTTACGCTGCGATGTGGTTAATATGAAAGTTGGGGTCGAGTATTAATAGCTGCAAAAAATTGCACATGCATTCAGTTATCTGTCAGAAATTGTTCAAAATGATTAGTGCTTTAAATTTACACTTACTGATAAATCAAACTGAAGGAGTTTCACCAATTGCGGGTCAGTTTACCTGTTTTGTGGTTTTACAATAACATGTAAGAGGGAGAGAAAGAAATTCAATTAAATAAAATTTTCCATGCCTTTCTGTCATCATTATGTTTTCCTTGTTTGATATTTTTCTTTGCTTTTATTATTCTTAGTATAACATAATGATTATTTCATTTTGAATCACTTGTGAATCTCATTTACATTTATAAATGGGTCCCTGTAACTTGTGTATCAGTGGTTTTAAATATTTTTCCTGAGTGGCAATATTTTTTCAATGCTGCTAATTAAATAAAATTGTGTTCCAAAACGATTCCCCGACATTACAGAGACCTTGAAGTCACATGACCCGGAAATGGATAAAATTATTTGGAAGTGGGGAAACCAGGCTTTGTTGAAATACCTCCATAATATTGTTCCCGGGAATTTATTTTGAAAAAAGAAATGACTGTTTTTAAGATAGCTCACAAATTGTACTTTCAATATATATATATATAGAATAAAATAAATATTGAACAACTTTGCAAATTATCAACGAAACAGTCTATAAGCTGTCTCAGAATTAGCGACTTCACTGTACGCATAAGACTGGGGCAATAAACATGATAACTCAATATAAAACAGATGAGACAGAGTTATCGTAATTTGAATATTATAAATATGTGTAGTAGGAAAGGAGGGATGAGCATATACACGTGTAACACATGCATTGAAAACATATGGCTGGACCGGGAATCGAACCCAGGACCCCTGCAACTCTAGTCAGAAGCACTACCACTGAACTATCCAGGCCGATATCCACAGTCCATATAGCCCCAACTACTACATATGCAAGTACAAAACTATACCATACCTATGTAATTTGCAACGACCCCTTTCACATAGTTTGCCCACTTTGGAGAGCCTGGTTTTAGTGGAGTTTCCGCTGAAGGAACTGGGAATTCCACAAACTTAGGCTCATCCACTGATTCTGCAAGAGTTAGAACTCGGCAAACATTCCCCTCAGACTTTTTCCCTACAACTACCGTCACCTGTGGTAGGGCCTGAAATAAAATATATCTCAATTTTGTCCAATGCGCACAAGAGAATATGGAAACTAACTTTTGCTTTACACTGTACATTTAGAGGTGTGTGCAATCGGACCAATCATTTTCGAGTAAGGACACGGTAGCAGAATCTTACATGATGTAACGTTCCATTACAAGAAAAATATATTTACCCCAAAACTGAATAGAAAGATATTGATGTAACAATTCATACTAAATTATTGAATATTTACATACTTTTAAGTCGATTGGCAATGTTAGAATATTATGTTATCAACAAACTTTGTTACAAAGGCATGACACGAAACGTGATCAACAGACCATGGGGAAAACAAAGCCTTCGTTGTAGTCGGTGTGTTCTCCAATGAGGTTAACTCTTCCAGGACCGTAGGCAGCACATTGGGGTTCACATCCAAATTTGCCAACAAAAGCTGCCTTGGCTTTAGAGACAAGCTCTGATACAGCGGGTAT
>WFKH01007768.1:42165322-42221626 GCA_016163765.1 Magallana hongkongensis
TGGAATGAAATAATTTTGAATACTTGGAAGTGTCTTTAGACAGGAATGGCAATTTTCTGAATAAAATTTCTCCAAGTCATTAAACTTATGCCCTTTGTGCGTTTCCTGACTCACGCATTTAGAACATACTAGTAAGGGAATTTGGCATTCTTCACACAGAAGATCTATATCCTTGGTCGGATGCTTTTTGCATTTCTCTACAGGGAGTTTTCGGTTTCTTGATAGATATGGGACAACATCATGGTCCATATTGTCTGGACTCTTCAGATGGTCATCTCTGCACTGATCACACATTGGACGGTAACAAGAGTTGCAGTACATAGCACCGTATCTTTCACAGCTTTCTGTTCCACACTCTATAATGTGCTGAGCATCATCTGGTATTGAAGCCATCTGGAATGACAAGAAAAATATCTATAAAGTAAAATTAATTTATTTGTTTACACTTAAAGAACTGTCAAGAATACCAAGACGGGGTTAAAAATTATGGCCAGATCAGGTTATCAATCACGACGGCCAGGATTGTAACCATGACCGCCCAAGACTGAATTACAGTGAATTTATAGAACGTTCCCTATGGCTTTCCATACCAAGACATTTAGATAGCATTTAGGAATAGGCAACAAAAAGCACAGTTATTGAGATTATTACCATTTAAAGGCAGAAAAGATTATCATTACGGGAGGCATCCGTTGACCATAAACAAAGGATTGAAGGATACTGTTTGATAATTTGGTCAACAAGGTTTATCAGACCGAATAGTATAATAAAAAGCAACGCATTGGTTCAAGATATACACCTGTTCATCACACAGATCGGCCGTGTTGTATGTTGCACATAAAAATGAATGTGGAAACTTAAAGACGTATAATCAGAATATATGTATCAACTTCCAGTTCAAATCTGAGTAAATTTGTAAAGAATCACCGTTTTGTTACGCGTTATCAAAATGATAATATTTCATAAAGAACATTATATTGTCCTTTTTTATTATACGTTTTCCTGCTGTCTTGCAAATTAGTAAGTGATTCCTTCAACAACTAAATGATACAGTACTTACCTTGACTGAACATAAACTGGTCTAAATGGTCTTGTGAACGAGTATAGGAATGTTGGAAATACAGATATGTGTCGAAAAAGACAAAATTCCAAGTAAAGACGGGTGAGTGAATTTCCTAGTATTTGGTTGAAATCTAAACCTGCAGTTGATAGATTCCCGACGCAGTGTAATACAACGCCACAAAAAAAAAAAAAAAAAAAAAAAAAAAAAAAGAAAAAGAAAAAAAGAAAAAAGAAAAAAAAGCTCGATCTATTTCTGTCACCCGTAACTGTACCTATACGGATGTATGGAATTCTGTATGCTCTTGATAGTCTTGCAATCCAAGATTTATTAGAATTAATAAATAAAAATTTCTTAATTTGCCTCTCAAATACAAACGTATTACATTGTAAGTGAGTGTTCGTGGATTGATTTCTCTGTGTAAAAGTCGAAGGGATAATCATGCTAATTAGAGATAATTTAATTCGATTAATATCAGCAATAAAGAGAAAAAAAGGCGCGTCAACAGTTAAATATTGTCTAGATATTGTGAATCAATTCGGAAAAATACTCCCGAATGATGTTCTAATTGCTATAATTCTAACGTCATAATGTATCTGACGTAACAAAATCCATGACGTCATAAGAGTTGTTACAAACAAAACACAGCATATATTGAGAGAAAGGCAGTCGCTGGATATTTGCAGAAGGTATTTCTGAATTCTTTACTTTTATTTTTAAGAATACTCTATCTTTTGTTTTGACACGATTGAATGACGGGGTCAGCTGTAATAAATGACAATAAACATCGACCATTCTCTTTTTAGATTATCGATATGGATCACATAGAGCAAAGTTTGGTAATTATTTTACAAAATATTTGCAGTCAAAAATGTAGCACACAAGAATGGTTAACTTACCACGACAAAACTTATAATTTTTGTTTTTGTTTTTCATTTGCAAGCCCATTAGTTCATACATTCACATACTAGTAATTTAAGGAATATCCTTATTTCTAAAATTTTTGTCCATTTAATGATAGATTTATAATTACACGTAATATTCAATGTATGGCTTGCCTAAAACAACATTTATATCTTTTTGTTTTAATCCTTGCCGTCCGATAAATACTAAATAAAAGTTGTAGGAACATAAGACCATATACTTATATTTTTTATGTTGTTTGAATGAAAATATTACAATAAAATATTGATATTTCTTTATCAATAATTGTAGGTCGATATCAAAAGACGTAGAGTTGTAGAAAATGTTCAAGTGGAGATACTGGTAAATTATTCTACGTTAATCTATCTATCTATCTATCTATCTATCTATCTATCTATCTATCTATGATTGAGTTTTTAATCTAATATTTACAGAAGAGATTACTTCCACGAAGAAGCCCTCAGATGGCTAACAAAGTCATGGTATGTCTTATATATTGCACTTTCACATTTAAAAAAATAATTATTAAATGTTTGAATTTCTAAATGCGTTTGAAATAAAAGCATTGATACGTAAACATCTTTTGTTCTGAATAAATTATATATAATAATGCTACATCATAATTGAATTTAGCATAGAATTCAAGATCACCACAAGAAGATGATTGAGAACCACAGAGAGCTATTGGTATGTGCAGTTCATATTTTGTACAGTGTGTAATAATCTGTATTTTTCATATAATTATCAGAAATTTATTCGCTAGAGATTGATAATTCTATAGCTAAAAATATTGTTTTGTTTCAAATACTAAAACGTTTGTTGAAATTAGAATTTTGACTTCTATGTGACATTAAGAAAATTGTGTATGTTTGCGTGAAAATTACCGGTACTTTACCCATATATTTTCTGTTTGACATTCACAATAATATTCTAAATATATAAATACATGTACGTTATTTTTGTTCATGTACATGTGTACCTCATGTACCATTCCATGGTTTAGATTGTAATAAACTGAACTGAACTGAATAAAGTTTTACACCCCCCCCCCCCACATACACAGGAATCTAACACATTGAATATGTTAATTACATGTATTAATATTTACAGATGATGATCAATGAGAAAAAAGGACAATCATTGAAGAATATGGATGTTTTCAACAAGTTAGCGGTAAACAGCATATCCGATATTTTGCAAAAAATTGTAAGAAATGCCGGTTATTATATGTCTATCATTAAACTTATTAATGAACAATATTTTAATATGTTGTTCATGCAGCTTTAAAATAAAATATATTCAATGTTTAGCGAATGCCAATTAAATACATGCAGTTTTTTTTCTTGTGTAGGAAGCGAACGAAAATCGAATGGAAACCATTCGAGAAAGCATGGTAATTATAACTTTTTCACTTTGAAAATCAATCCTACGTACTAGTATTTATTATACAAAAAACATTTTTCATTATAAGTATAACCTCTTATTTGGGATTTCATATATCTGTACAGCTCAAGGAGAAAAAGGATAGACTCCTAGATGATGTTCTTGTGCACTTAGTGGTAATGCATTAAACTTTTTCATTTCTTTCTACTGTTTGTTTTCTGTGTTTCACGCGCATTTAAAAGAAACTCATAGTGTGAAACTTTTTTTTTCTATTTACAGAGAAGTATAAGAACAAGACGGAATCCTCAGATGGCGAGAAAAATCATGGTAAGAAAACAATTAAAAAACTATTATATTTCATAGTTCATTTAAATTCATGATATAATGAAAAGCAAGCAATTTTATATATTATTCACCTGACGCTTACATATAATTGTATTTTTATATATAGATAATGCTCCAAGCTAACCACACCAATTTATTGAAAATTCAACAGGACGTGTTGGTAAGAGGTAGAATTGTTTATATTTTTACATTTCTCTATATCGTAAAGTATTATTCTAAAATTTTTCAATAGTTTAGTTCAACGTGATGCAAACTGAGTTTACAATAATCTATTATCAGGTGAAAGTAAAAGAGAGAGAAGACATGCATAGCGCCAAAAGAGCGTTTCAGGAAGAGATGATGGTGAGTTAAAGACATCATATCAGAAATTACTTGATTCACTTTCACATTTATGATTTTATCAAACAAGTTATTAAATCTTTGTATCCCTGATAAGACAATACATTTCATGATGTGAATCAAACCATTTTATGTTTATTGTAGACGAAGATGAATGAAAGAAAAGTATTAGATCAGATCAGACGACTGGGTTACACGGACCTGATGGTAAGTATAAATACAGGTCACTCACGGTAGCCCGAACTTCGTTACCCGATTTCACGGTGTATAACGTGTTCTGCAAACTCTTTTTCTCAACTGAAAGTAAACTGCGAAATTAAACAACCACAAATAATTATTCCTTTAATTATCACACTTTCATAATTATGTTTCATATTGGAATTAAACCAAATACTATAATTTACATGTACTTTATATTCATATATTGTCCACAGGGAAATATCATTCACCAATTTTTGTTTTGTTTTGTTTGATAGATGTGCCAGGTTGAGAAATCTGAAGAAGAGGGTGACTTTCTGCCTCGGAAATTATTCATGTTTGGAGTGGACACGTTCAAAGGCACTGCAAAGGTACCGAACAAATCACAGCTTTAAAACAAATACACCTGTACTCAAAATCATGATCGTAGTTTTTATGTTACATTCAAAAGTAACGCTATGAGCGATATTTAGTTTATTTGCACATTTCATTTTAAATCTTATAAAATTTGAATATATAAATATCACACAAATTGAATGTCAAGAGTCGACTTTTCACCATCAATCTGTATTTTTTTAATGTAGTTGGAAAATGAGCTAAAAGTTGAGAAAAGAAAGGAAGTAACTGTCGCAACTGAAATGGACGATGAATGTCAAGTTTCATCCCCACTGGTCACGTGTTCTGTAGACAACACACGTGAGAGCCTTTCGACATCCAAAGATCAGGTACATAATTATATAGTGTGCAAATATACATCAAGTTTATATGCGAGGAGGGCTCGATGGTCGTGGCCATTTTTAGACTTAATTGATCTCATTTAGAAGAAGAGTTCCATATAAAAATATAGAAAAAAACCCAAATTTAAAAGATTAATTATGTGGATTTTTTCTTTATTAGATATTAGTTTATAGCTAAATAAATCATACCTTAAAATTCTAGATATATCTGATGGTTAATTTGTTGACCATCCAGCCTCCTTAATGATTAAGATGCATGCAACTGTGGTCCTCATCGATTTTATTTCCAATTTCTGTTTCAGACCAAAAGAAGCAAGAAGTCAAGCTTCACAAGACGCATCAAGAAGTTTTTTGGAATCAGATAGTCAGATCCATTCAGCACCTCTACTCTAACCTACCTCATTTTGAAAGAAAAATAATAATTGTGTTATATCTTGTCAGCGAACTGCTTAAGAATTAACGATTAATTTAAAAATAAATTTATTCATTTACTATATGCCAGTTTTTTTTTTTTGTTTCTTATTTAAATTATTATGACTTCCGGTGATGTAAGTATAAGCTATGCATAAACTTAAGCAAAGATAATGTTTGCTTGAGATTATTCCTTGTTATGAGAGATATGTCCACTGTAATTTTAAATAAAATTGACCTGGTTATTGGTCACGTGATATCACGGTAACAAACGAGAGTAACTAAGGCAACTCTCTAAAAAGCAGCCGTAATATGAAATATAGTTATGCAGGTTATGTATTTTTCTTCAATGCTTGCTACCTTTAAAGAAAATGTTTTATTGTTCCATAACTGCTAATTTTACCTATTTCTTTTTCTCTAAATTAAGGCAACGTTGCATTAAAATTCTGTTGTGGGAATTCCTATATAATGTTTTCGTTTAATCAATATCTCGTATATTGCTGCATACAAAACGGTCTCTTCAAAGGATAAAGTTCAACTTGATTGTGATTTTTTTCTATAAAAATTTGATTGTTTGTTAAAAACAGAGCCTTCAATATTTTACATAATTCAAAAGCAACAAAAAACTTATACCATGTCACTGTAAATGTAACCATTCTTTAGAACTGCTGATTAAGTTGCTCAAATAACTTGATTTTTTAATGATCTTTGCTCAAGTTGGGTTTATGTAAAACTACATGTCAATTGACTCAATATTGTGCAGCTCTTAGTTCAGTTTTTGCTCCATTTTTGGCTAACTGGGCTTGTCTATGTTGCATTATTTGCCTTCTGTTTTGAAAATAACAAACAGTTATACAGGATGTTAAAAAACCCCAAGTAAATCCATTTTCCCATCCTTTAATTGTAAATCACTTTGGAAGTTAAATGACATTTCCTGTAAAAAGATAATGCCAACATTTAAGCATGCCAATTACAAACATGTAAAGATAAAAAATAACAAATGTTAATGAAAGTAATTCTAGAATTAGACAATGAAAAAAATTAATTAAAAAAAAATTGCACCTTTGGTTGATGAAAATGAGTGAAAGAAAAAGATCCTTAACCAATATTTTAAATGGCTCGTTTAAAGGTATTTAATACTTGGAATGTACAAATAATAAAGAGGTGGGGTTGTTACAAAACAAACACCCACACACAAACCAAAACACCCCCCCCTTCCAAAAAAAAAAATACAAGCTTTGATAAACATTTTGTGTATATCATCTATACAAGACACAACATAACCGTGCACCATTTCAAACATCACAAAAGAATCCTTCATTTGTATGAAAGTGCAAAAAATTGATATTAAAAAAAGGATTTGAATATGAATCTATCTGGATATCAATCATCAATCATAAATGAACTCCAAACAAATTCAACCAAATGATATTTATGCATTCATACATGTATATTAATAATGTACTAACAAATAATCACATGCAAAGTTACTAATTTGTGGTTGTCAACCTTGGTATGGGAAATCATATTAATCTCTGAATATATTAATATTGAATTTAAATCATTCTTAAAATATGTATATAAACACAATTACATGTAAAACAAATGAAGTTCTTTCATACTTATTCAAAATCAAAATATCAGATTACTAGTATGTAAAGCAAGTTTGACATAGTTTGTAAATTTCACAAACAGACTGCCTTCCTAGCTACACCACTTTTACCTTCAAATATTTTTGGTGGTTCTAACATAATCACATCTCTAACTTCACACGTTTTTGGTGGTTCTAGCTACAGCACTTTAAACATCACATATTCTGGTGGTTCTAGCTACACCACTTTTAACTTTAGCACATTTCTGGTGGTTTTAGCTAAACCACTTTTAACTATGAATATTTCTCGTGCTTCTAGCTACTGTAAACTTTACATATTTCTGTCTTTCTGTGGTGGGCTTGACTTTAGTTTGCTCACAACCTGTGGTACAGCCATCAGGACTAAGGTGGAAGGGATGACATAGGAGATACGATAGGTGGACAGCGTCCCATAGAGAACCAAGAAGACAGTCAGGATGTACACCCCTATACAGGTCGAAAAATAGTGGTCCCTGTCAAAGAAAACAAAATTGCATTTTGGGAGAATTTTACACCTAATAGGTGACTGAAATCAATAACAAACGGAAAAAAAAGTTTTTCGATTTCAAATCCAAGTTGTTCATTGAAAAAAGTATTACTGTTGTAAACAGAAATGTTAATGTGAAGCAAATGAAACAAATGTAAACCAACTTTAATTTTTTGTTTGCAAGTTCTATATGGATAATCTTATGAAACAAGTATAATAGACAAAGAAGGACTAGTTTGTAGTGAAAAACAATGAGGATGATGAACTTTAACCTTGCAAAATTTTTGTGCATACAAATAAGAGTTTATTTACAGCATATTTAAAGTAAATAGATATTCAAGCATCCCTGTATTTATCAAAAAAAGAATGAATTAGTTCCATACCTTCCTGAGAGGGGATCATCACAGAGTAGCAATGCTCCTACAGCAAGGATACATAAAATTGAGGTCAGCCAGGTGGGATCATTGTGTAAGATTATAAAATACCTAGAAACAGAAATATTTCATTGATTTATTAGTATCCTCAGTTTCAAAACGAGAGTGAAAAAAATATAACAGGTTTATATCATAAATAATTGATTGAAAACTTTTTGACAATTATAAAGTTTTCAACTGATGCATTTTATATTTCAATGAGTTACAACTTCAACGATAAATGTAAATCAGAAAATAGCCCAAGATTGTTAATATAGAGGTAAAATGAATTTGACAATATTTAAAAAAAAAAATTCTCTCAAAATTTAATCCCCTGAAGGCAGCTGAATTTTCGAAAATTTATTTTCAAACTACTGTGGCTCAAATTTCTTCAGCTGGCAGAGTAACTATCGTAACAGTATATTTACAGATATAAACTGCTTTCTCTTTTGACTGACAATACGCTATTTTACAGCATCTATATTTCATCATTTTCTGGTTAAATATTGAACTTTTTGAGCTACGTACTGAATATTTTTGAGCCAGACTATCAATGGAGGTAGGTTGAGGCCCATCATCCACAGCAGCAGAAGCAGTGTGGTCAGGTATAAATTATAGCGTGACTGGACCCCAGAGTCTAAGATGTCCTGTCGTAATACATGGTAGGTCCTTAGAACCTGAAGGAAATAAAATAATTCTTAAATGACAATTTGTTAATGATTCTCTCTGGGGTTTTTCTTTCTATTTCACAATACAATTACAATTTTTAAAATCAAAATTCTATTTTTAAATACATGACATTGTTAATCAAACTAGGTCAAATTCATAGACATTTTAAATTTTTTAAAAATAGAATGAAAGTGACAAATCATATCTTTTGTCAGAATGTGAAGTATGTTTGATTACTCAGGACCTAGACATACAGGCCCAACTGTTTATGACAATTTCCTTTACAAAACAAATGAAGGACCTAGACTATATATCCTTACTGTATGTGCCTATTACCTTTATAATACAAATGAAGGATCCTAGGACTTTATAAGCCTACCTGTATATTTTCAATTTCCTTTACAAAACAGATTAAGGACCTAGACTATTTAGGTCTAACTGTACGTGTCTATTACCTTTACAATACAAATGAAGTAACAGATGACGAGGCCCAATGTTCCACATAGAACACTAGAAAGCACCAATGCTAACACTAGGAATGCTGGGACTACTCTGCCATCGCTGCTTGGCAACGGACAGCTAAAAGGAAACATGAATTAATGTAAATCAAATAAACAGGAAAAAAACTGGATTAATTCATAGAAGTACTTGGTAAAGAAATTAGTCTTGAAACACATCCTTATGAGTAAATTGCTGTGAAATGTCCAAGATTCACTAGTTTAATTACTTGTATTTGGTATAAAAAATCAAACACATATTTATTCAAGTACCAAATGCAAGCAATTCTAAAAATTGACAAAAATTCAGAATTTTTTTTTTCAACTTTAAGTGAATTTTATTACCATGAACATAAAATTCCAAAAACTCGACTGAGGAATTTCATTCCTATATCGATTACAAAACACTGGAAGTTGACCAGCCCTTGTGCAATCAGATACAGGAGCAGGGGTAGGAGTCTCATCATGAGTCCCTGATTGGTCAGTTCCCTGATGTCTGGTAGTATCCCACTGTCCTCTCCCAGAGCATGCTGGGTAATAGGAAGTCTACAAAGAAAAAAACCCATGGTCAGATTAATATTTCTCTCTCTCTCTCTCTTGACTTTTTGATCAATTTTTGGATAGAGCTATACGTGAATTGTAAACTAGTACCTTTAACCAAATACAAAACAGTTGGCTCACAGGGATATTTTACCAAATGTCTAACAGAATGTAAGAGAAGCAAAACCATGTCTGGCTCTTAAAGAATGATGTATTCCCAGTGATTTATGTACCGGTAAGTATGGGTCACACACATTGATACCATGCAAGACTAATTATACTTACTGAAATATGAAATTCAAAAGCATGGCAACTGGAATGATAAAGTAAGGCTTGCCGTTGGCCTCAATAGCATCTAATAAAGCTGGACATATCCCATCTACAAAACAAACAAAGGAACAATATATTTCATCAACTGGATGCATATCTGCAACTTTAATGCATTAATCTCTCTTCATGAAAGAGAGACAACTCTTTGTCAGAAAATGTAGAGAATCAACATTTTCACTTTTTTTCTAAATTCAAATTACAGTTGTAAATGAAGCTAAGATATGGAAATCAAAAGAAAAACTCTCATTCAACCTTATTTTTTTTAAAGATATGATCTTTAAAAATCTGTTTATGATTCCATTATAAAACACAGCCGTGAGATTCTCACCTTTAGCCATACACCGTAACTGATGCATCACTCCCATCAATAAAACCGCCACCATGAATCCAGGGAGAAGAGTTCCATAGAAACGGACAAACTGAAAAAGTCAAGGAATCTGGTTAAAAACGGATTGCTTACAAGAGAGATAACTCTAGCAGTCTTTAAAAATAACTCAATGGAAGCTTAAGGTTTAGCAGGGTTCTTTATCATTTCAGTGGCCATGCTCCTTAATATAATTTTTGTTCACAAGATTTAACTTTGTAATCATTTTATAATTTATTTTGAAAAGTGTTAAACTTCATGAATTTCCAATTCGGAATATTTTACATGCATAAAACACTTTTACCAGTAATGACGGTCATACATATATTTTTTTTTAGCAAGTACTATCTGGACTTCTTTTGACTTTACAAAATATGGTATGATCAAGTCTAACACTGAAGTCTGAGAATTAATTGCAGACAATTCAAAATGAAGCCAAGGCTTTAGGTATTTTGAAATTACTGGTAGTAATAAATTTCAAAGGAACCAACGATTCTTTCTCCTTGTTGACTTCAACAATGACAAAATAAATCTGAATGAAAAGAAATGAATTTTGTGAAGAGAAACACTCTTGATAAAGCATGGCCAATTTGATTTAAATCACATGGTTGCAAGTCCCCAAAGATTTCTTGTTTTTATGGATTTTCATGTTGAAAAAAAATTCAAACACAGGAATTAATGCTGGCTTTCAGACTGGCATGTTTTGTGACTAAGCACAAAGACTTCTTGTTTCCCACTTACAAAGGCCCTTGCAGAATTCTTTCAAAGTTCTAACAAACTTATCAAACAAAATTTTAAAACTGGAATTAACGGAATCAATCTATGTGATTCATAGAGCAGACACTTTGTTCCAAATCGGCTGAATTTAGAGCCAATATTTATGACCAAGAAAAACAATCAACATGATAAAATTAAGTTCAAACTCCACTGAATTTATAAAAAAAACCTCCAACTTTCTTCTTATTTGACCCTTCACAAGCATAATATATTTATCAATTATATATGCATGTCTTTTCTTTTTTTTTTGTCCAGATAAATGCATGTCTATTTTCTTCACACAGTCTTGGCTTGAAATTTTTCAATAGGTGCACTAGATAAATTTTGTAAAGCATGCCTACAATGAAATAACTAAAAAAATTCTCAAACTTGATCATTAATACTCATTTTTCAGGTCATTTAACACTCCACACACATTTAATGTGATTTCAAATGAATAAGGCTTTTCTCACAATCAAAATTGCAAATTTCTTTATATATACTTATCCAAATATTCTTGACACATTTAAAGTTTGCTTTTCTCTCGCTTTCCAATTTGCAAAACTTCAAAAACCAAACAACGAGTGTTCAGCTTTAATCTCTTAATAAAGAGTCCTTCACAAAAATTCGTTTCAATACCTGTAGCAAAAATCTGTTCTTCAGAAAAGTTAAATCTTGTTTAAAAGACCCGTCTCAATAGATATGCTTCAATATTGATTCGAGGGATGTTGGCATATATATACATACACATACCGGTAGGCGCAATGTACTGAAATAATAATACCTTCAAAGTTAAAGCTGTGTTTCACAAAATAGTATTCATGTAGCCTTTTTTGTGTCCTCCTCGTTTTCAAGCAGAATTAGGAAAGCAATTTACATGTATTACCAGTGATTAAATTATTAGAAAAGTTTCAATTTACATATACAAGTAGTGCAATGTCAGAATGGTGATGACAGGTGTACTTTGAACACAGAAGTTTAAACAATTGCCAGTAACTTGAATGTTTGTGTTTGAATTTCTTTTTTTCTCTTCACTCATTCAAAACTCAAACAATGAAGTTGAGTGTGCTGAGGAAGAACAATTTGAGGTCGTTATTTTTCTTTTGTGGGTCCATTTATGAATACCAGCCAGCATTATTTCTATTGTACAATTACTCCACATTTTAAAAATAACTCCTTAAATCAATATATATGTGGTATTTACAGCTCACAACAAAACCATTTAATAACTAAAGCAACTAAGGGAAAATTGCCTGACATACTTTTATTTTTCCTCTCTTATATCTAGACCATTTTCACAAAAGTCATTTAGGTTAATTCGTATTTCATCATAAATTAACATTCAAAAAGATTAATTTCCTCCACATCACATTGCCTCGTTAATTTTTTTTTAATACTCCTAAGTTTTTTTCTTACACTGAATTGATATTGAATTTCCCATTAAAGTTTGATTGTATTTCAACCATTCTAATTTTGCAATTAACTTTACCTATGTTTATAATCATTTTTATTTGACAACTGTCCATTGACTGAAAATTGATATCTACACAATAGGTGATATATCAAATTCATTAAACCTCTGATTAGAATTCTATCTGGGAAATTGTGAGAAAATTCTTATTTCAACAAAACAGATTAGCACCACATCTTATTTCACTACAACACTGAGTTTTAAATTACCTGCTAATCTATTTTCAGACAATAAAATTATTGCTATCGATATTCTTAATATGAAAAAAAAGTTTTCACTATTAACATATTATCGGCAGATGACAGTTACTGTTCAAAATATTGCTCTCTGCGAAATAAATATAATCAATTTAAAAAACAAAACATGCAAAAACCTCTTGCCAACGCGGTTATTTCTATAAGCATGGTTTTTTAGGTGGTGCATTATTTTGACACTAATGCTGTGACCCCCAGCTCCAAGATCTTGTCAAAAATTCCAGTCCCCTAGGGTGG
The DNA here is from genome assembly GCA_016163765.1 of Magallana hongkongensis. NCBI lineage: Eukaryota > Metazoa > Mollusca > Bivalvia > Ostreida > Ostreidae > Magallana > Magallana hongkongensis. The sequence continues at coordinate 42,178,368 of WFKH01007768.1, forward strand.
TATCGAAGCTCTACTAAACAGCCAACTGCTAACCAGTGGAACAATCAGAGAATCGATAGAATCTGAGCTCGAGGATTTACCCTATCTGGGTTCCTCACAATTTAAACTCCGAAGTTCCACTACCATGTTTTACTATATACACGGACTTTAATACCTTCTTTTTTTTTCTTTCTTTTTATTCTGGTATCTATTTAGATTGCTACTGATTTCACGGGCCGACAGCTTTTGGCCACGGTTCATTGCTTGACCGGGAATTCTACAAACCCCCTGTTCTTAGGATTGGATAAAACTGCCCAGATAAGCTTTTAAAGCCTCATAAAGTTCTGAAGTTCTCCAATGATGCACTCTATATGGATTAAGCAAATACATGTTAATAAGTGCCGACTTCTCAAGTGTATTGATACAATGGCCAAGTGGTATTGATATTCTCGTTAATTAAGGAGCACATCAGGTGAGACTATAATTTATCGAATTAACTTTAAATTCAGAACGTATAACGTTTTTTCAAGTATTTGTTCATTTAAGGTTACCAGTAAACAATTCTTTAAAGATTTTGTGCTTCTGTTTCTGTCCAATAAAATTGGTCCATTCATGGATATTAATTCGTATAATTCGTTTGTTTAAGGGAGGATAAATGTTTTTATATTGATATCACATATTATATGTACATGTATGTAGATGAAAGTTTTAAATGTATTAACTTGAGGTAAATTTGAAATTGATTCTTAAAAACAAGTAGAAAGAAAAAATACAAAGGAAAATTGCAATGGTTCACTTGCATAGTTCCTTCTAAAAGTAAACCTTTAATAATCACTACACTGAAGTGGTTTGATAATCCTCAGCCTTTTAATCAAAAGGTTTGTTTTTCATAACAGTTTACAAGATGTGACTGGATTTTTAGCAAAGGAATTCATTGTATGCACATCAAGACAAACTTTCCAACACTCAGATATAATATCTCTAATCTCTCTGCAGCAGTGTATTGTGTTACTTATTATTTACATGCATATCAATTGCATTAACTCGATATTTTAATTACAAGTGCCTTAATACACAGATCAATTTTTAATCTCTCAAATTTAAAATTCAATTCATTTTTTTATCCTTAAGTAATCATCTTTATTCTTCCAACAACTCATAATGCAGGCAAATAAAAAAAATATACTGAAGCTCAGCAGTTCTATCAAAGATTTTCTTTTCAGATTTAAAGATTAAATTGCATGCAGTTCTGAGCATAAATTGAATATTTAAATCTGAAATTGAACAGGTGAATTCCGGTGAAAGAAACTCCATTTAAAATCTTCCACAGCTAATTTACTGGGTGATCTAGCTCTCTGATTGCCTGCTGAAATAAACTATAGCTTGGAAAGGAAAACACTATCTCTATAGCCAGAATAATTAGCTAGGTTTCAATATTAACATTGTACATGTAATTATTCATTGATTCCTAAAAATGAAAACCCCAAACAATTTATTTCCCATTATGACAGACTTGGTTTCCCAATATGAAGTCTCTAAAATTATGTTTTCTTTTAATAAATCAGCTAGCTTAATAAATTATTGCTTTTCAAGAAGTTCTGTGAGATGAACAATTCAACTGTTGATAAAAGTTTTACCTAATTGGAAATAATATGAATTACATCTACCCCCCCCCCCCTCCAATTCAAAAAATAAAGATATTGACTGACCTTGAAGAGGGGAAAAAGTGTATGGTCATTGGGCTAAATACTAGTAATGAGCAGCAGTGTAAATTACATGTACATTGCTGTACACACCTGCATGTATGTACATTGTATGTGCATAGTTAATTTATTACATACAAGAATCTATGTTAACAACAAGTCATGGGTATTTAACCTATTATTTAAGACAAATAACTAATGTAGTTAATCAGTAAACATTTAAATATTTACTTGAATAAACCAGTTCTTCTAATGTATTAAATGTTCCTTAAATGATATAATAAACAAATTTCCACCATAAGATTGCTTCATGTATGAAATAGATCATATACAGTTGAATGAATTAAACCATGCAATGTTATAATTACATTCTTAATCCCTTTATTGGAATAAAACCTTCTATATTTGCAATACTGGTAACCGTCAATGATTCAAAGAATACCTTTCATGAAAGGAAAAACCGTCTGACTTTTTGAACCCAATGAAATATGTCCACTTCTTTTGACCCTATTCAATTTAGCAAGATTACATAATGCAGGCTTAGAGATTTTTAAGTCTATCTAAAGACTCATGATTGCTCAATCTCATAAATAGAAGAATCAACATTTTGAATTGGAACTGTTAAAAAACTTGGATATAACCATCTCAAAGGTGTACAGTAAGTTAATTACCGGTAGTTTCTAATTATCAAAATTGTCTCAGATAACCTTTTTATCAAATTCTCAGTCTTAAGTGATATATCTATTCTCCACAAATGAGGAAGCTAGGCTAATCATTCCTTGAATATAAGCACTTTAAACTATTTATAATCACTCAATCCTTCTAACGTATATTTCACGTTTCTAATCAGCTGTGTTTACTCAATTCCCCACAAGACTTTTCTCCACCACAAAAAAGGGTACATAGGTAAACAACAGATTTTTTGTAATCATTTAATTTTCTGATGACACACAAAACACCAGCGACATGTACAACAATCTGGCAAATACTTTCTTTTCAAACTTAAACTGATCTGAAGCACCCTTTCACTTGACAGTTTTTTTCCTCCATTGTTTTCAACTCCACTACCCCAGACCCCTGCATGCGTACTGCTTGGTAACAGATAATGGCTCTGTACATATTCATGTCCTCTTGTCCTTTCGATTCTCTTGTTTATAGGTTTTATTTAACACCGATTATTTCACACAGATTCAGAATTTATAATCCATGAGAGAGAGAGAGAGAGAGAGAGAGAGATAGCAAACTATTTCACGCCTCATAACTTTAAACTAATGAGGCTTAAAATTGGTGCAATAAAATTAAATTTAAAGTCTTATGTATAGTTAAATGCACAATTTTATGTGTGCAAATAAAGTTAAAGAGCTTAATTTTTTTATATCAAATTCTATAAGATTTTTCAAATTGAATAGGATTGTGGTAAATTTAGATATCAAAACACTTTTTAGACATCAAAACAAATTCATCTGCTACTGGTAGTTAAGAGCAAACTTGAGGAATTTGAAGGCTGTGTACTTGATAGAGATTATCCAGTGATTCATTTCAATGGATCAAACACTTTTGTCAATGGAAGAGGATTAAACAATGATGACTGGTTATCGGGAGAAAATTAATGATAAATCCATTGGAGAGGGTGACATATTTTCTTCCGAGGCAGGTGACCCTTTTGATTTAATTTGTCCAGAACTCCCATTTCTCATAAAAAGTTCTCTTATTTACACAGAGGTAGCCTACACAAATTTTTTTAGATATTTCATATTTGTCATCTTTAGAAATGGAGAAAAAAGTGACATTTTAGGGGCTTAAACAGGTAGGAGTCCTGGATATGGGCCAATGTCTGACCATACAAAGAGCTAACAGCATGAATAATTAATCTGTGCATATGTACACATTGCCAGCACAATGACAATTAAATACCAGTCAACAAAATGAAATTGAATGAAAAAAAAATTTATTTTCTCCCTTCCAATTTTCAGATGTGGAATGGAGAAGAATTAAAAGATATACGGCCTTCTTGAGCATGAATATGGATGCCAGCGCATTGTCCTACCACAACAAAGTCCAGGATTGGACTCAAATGTACATGCTGGCAGCAGACGGACACATCTACAAAAGTTCCAAAATAGCAACATATCTACCGCCCCAGAAACTACATCAGATTGAAAACTGGAGGAAAAATATTCGGAATAACTTTGGGCCCAAGTCTTCCCAGTTTCCGAGACTTAACACCCCGAGAGCAAACAGTCGAGCAAGATCAGCAACCGTCGCTAGATCTGCTAATAATACAAACGAGCGCAAGCGGATTTGGAGTGCTAGTTCCCGTCGCCAGCCTCATTTTCTGTACAGTGACACTGATCTGGACGATGTGACCAATCACCTGGCTGAAACATCCCTGCATTACTCAGGTGAGCGAGCTGTGTCCCAAAGAAACTTATTAGGGAAACAATTATTGAAAATCAATACAAAACAGGTACAGCTTATCAACGGTGAGAATGTGGCTACTGAGGCGTTTGATAAAATTGATAAAACTTCCAAACAAGCAAGCAATGGTCTGAACAGCGAAGGAGAGGCAGACCACACTAGTGATAACATAGAGGCTGCGTCGGATGAGGCAGAATCAGAGACTCTAAGCAGCATATCCAGGATGGAGGGGCGCGGAAGACTCATCCACGTCAACGATCTGGAAATGGTCCAGGTGAGGTCCCAATCCAACCAACTTCTGAATGTGATTTCCATTGATGACTGCAAAATGACTAGTCCAAATATTTACCACAATGCCAAACTAAAAGTCGAGAAAAAACGTGCTTTTTATCAAGATATTCCTGAGGAAAACTCGCAACCCGAAAGTGAAGTGCCAAAATCCGAGTGTTCTAAAGACCTTGAAACCACTTACTATTCACAACGTTCGACCAAATCTGTCTCCGAAAGTCGCAACCAAATTCAGACTCGCAACGCCAAAATTTCAAGAGCAATTGATGAAATGGTTCACGAAAGGAAAGTGATGAACAACATGGACCGAAATTTCAATGCTCGCATTGAGGCCTCTGGCACAGGAGGTCGAATAATCCTTGATAAGGGAGAGGGAGGTGCAACCTTTCGAAGACTAAACAATGCCCTGAAGAGGCATGTGAATTCAGTATTAGCCCACAAAGCCCACAAACAAATCAACACCTGGACACAAGATGGCCAGAGTGAACAAGACTTGAATTCCCAAAATGGCAGTGTTCTTTCTGTGGACAAAATGGGGAAATCTCATAAAAATTCCAAGTCGCAAAGCATGGAATCCATGGAGAGCAGCTGAACAGTGGCTTCCAGTCAAACAGTATTAAAATTGATTCTTTTGATTTTCTTCAAGTCAAAATCTTGACAATGTTACAATCAATTATATTGCCTTAGAGCTTCAATGTTTTAATTAATATTTACACAGTACGTATTGTGTAAGGTATGTATTTTTTCAACCTGAAATGTTTTAGCCAATCTTTGATTACATTACTAACCAGAAATGTCGTGGTGCATTACATAATTATATATTGTCACAGCCAACCTAGTCTTTCAGGGCAGAGAGTCTGCGAGAAAAAGCTTTGATTTCAATAAAACGAAAAGGAAACCCTTATATATACTTGCATTACTTAATTTGATGGTGATTAAGAGTTCAACTCTATTTATAATTTATTTACTCAATTAACTAAAGGTTAACAAAAACTCAAAAACTAAATGTTTAAATGTAAGTAAAAAAGGAAAATGAGACAATATTCTTTTAAATTTCCTTTAAAAACTTTGTTTATAAGGAATTGATTGGTTTGGAAATTTCATGAATTGATATAAACATGAGCAGGAAACCCGTTAAAGAAGGAACATTTCCAGCTTTGTTTGCAAATGAATAATACTATTGTAAGGTCTGCATGGGAACCACATAGAATATTGGTTCAAATAAAACAGAGTTTCATGTCTAACAGATTCTTCCCACACACATCAACATCAAGAGAAAACCAAAACTTTATAAAGCTGTCCTATATTGATTAGAATTAATATCCTTAAAGGACGAATAGGAAAAAATTGATAGCTGAACTTCTTGTGATGCAAAGTTCATGAATGAGTGACGAGGAAAATATTATCTAAGATAATATAAAAAGTTGATGAATGGAATAAATCAATGATATAGGAATACGGGTAGGGACATAATTAATAGGAACTGGTTACACAAGACTTTATGTATGTGAGGAGGTTGCCATGATCACAATATAACAGAACTATATCCCTGTCTTGTTGAAATATTCTCATCTCCTCTAAGACCTTAAGTGGCCTTTGTCCATTAAATCTCAATCACAACTCCTGATTATTCAAAATTATTACGATTTCAAGGATTGTATACGTGATTGTAGACTAATTAATGTTCAGACTATAAATTCTCTATTAAAATTGAACAAAATCAACTTTTTCAACCGACGAAACCAAATAAATCCTAAAATGGTAACACATACATGTACATGTATGAATAAGGAACCAGGGTAATCATTACAACTGAAATGAATGAATGAACATCAACATCTTTAAAGACACAATGATTATTCCAACCATTCCTTGCAACTGTCATTCAAAAATAAACCAAAACAAAAAAATGTACAAGCCGATAGAGCATCTCATATTGCCGTTCACAAAGGACACAGGGCCAATGTGTTCTGCTTTGGTGCATGCAGCAGACAAGCATTATCATATTTCAATGAATAAATGATTTTAAATACATAATCCATTGGAACCCAGGTGTACAAATTGGACACTTGAGCATCAGATGGGTATAGATAAAACTGTATTAATTAACTGCCCAATTAATATCCTACTTCTTCTAGCGGACAGGGCTAGTGAACATCTATTTTTCTCCCGAGGTATATTTCTAATGAAAAATATGGACTCCAAATTGTCAAAAGAAGACAGCTTGTGTGATTTTTCCCACCATTTGAATGGAACCTTGAGACTAGCGCAGGCTATAGATGACCTTGCAAGCTATCGTAAGGTTATGGACAATCTTGGAGTGAATTACGATGCCAGAATCAAAGCCGCGAGTCAGAGAGTGGAAATTCCGATGGAAGAGAGTTGGAGATTTCAGCAGTTGAATCAGAATTTGAAAAACCATATCGAATACATACAGGAATGTCAAGGACAGGATTTGATTGACAGGTGGCTCAGGAAATTTCATGAATCTGGGGGTACCAGTAATAAGAATAAGTGAAACATTGATTCATTAATGGAATTTCAAAATTGTACTTCCTGGAGAGTGAAAAATCATACTAACTGGAACTTTAATCATAATTGATGATCAATTTAAAAAATTCCTAAACTGAACATTCAATGTTTCAAACTTTCAAATTTCAATACTTAACGGTTTTATAATCAAAATTAGAACTTGTACATGATTCATTTATTCTTTCAAAGTTTTCTATTTCGGATATTCTATCTCCATGTACTAGCTATTATATTGTGATATTACCCAAATTAAATAAGCAATGAAATAAAAATGACCCTTTAGAAATTCTTGCCTTTTAGTTATATGTATTCAATAGAAAACATCATGCACCTACATCAAATACAGTGTATCTTAGACTGCTCTTTTAAAGCACTCAATTTTACATTCATTAAAAATTTCCTGATAAGGTTATAATTGTAATTCCTCTAATTATTTATTATTACACCCCCCTCCCCCTTTTTTTTCCCCTTGTATCTCTCTAACAAACATTTCAAATTTTGTCTAGTACATTGAACTAGGTTAGACATGGAAGAAAAATTGAATTTTATTCAGAGCTGGAAATCAATATTCTTCATAACAGTTTTTCCTTAGCTTTAAATACATATTATTAATATTATGATAATGACTGGCACTTCATAGGCTAGCTTTTGGATCCTGGTGAAAGGAAAATCTTCATACAAGCAAGTGAAGTTTGACAAATAATTGATAGCATTCTAAGGACGGACAGGAAAAATAAACTCCATTTATTGAATTTTGCAGATGATCAAGTGCTTAGTTACTGCACCAGAATGCTATGATCTGCATACATGGGTGTATGCAGAATTGAATGAATACAATTTTCCACAGTCCTTATCAAATATTTGTTTTTAACCATAGATGCATTATCTTTGTTTTCATTTGTCCGTAATATATTATGCTTGTTTGAATGAAAAATATCCCCACCAGCTAAACTAACAAGAATTTGAAAGGAAGAACTAAAGGTCCAAAAATGGAAAAACATTAATGTTGATAAATGATATTCAGACAGACAGCGAATAATTTTTCTTGTTTGAATACTTCCTCAGATAAAATAAACTTGTAAAAGGAAAGTAAACAAGAAAAAACCTTTTATGATTAAGTACCAGTCCTCTTATTGTCAATGCATATTTCTTCTAAAGTCAGATATGAGAGAGAGAGAGAGAGAGAGAGAGAGAGAGAGAGAGAGAGAGAAATTTATCTTATCAAAGTTTGATTAAATCAAAGCTATCTTTATCTTCTGACTTAATCTGATAAAATCTCAAAACTAAAATGAATATTAAAGCAAATCTTCCCTGTAAACCTTTTAAAGAACAACTACACTACATGTTTATACTGTTTATTTATTATTAATAAATATTTTATTCTGTAAATCTCAAAACAAAATTTTCACTATTTCTTCATAAATCTCAATATTGCTTTTCGGTGACAAGAGATGTGTGGACAACCCACTAGAGAAATCTCAAACATAAAAGAGTTCAAAAATGTGTAAAGAGAGCATTGGGCAATATGAGACTTCAATCTACCTGTGAAGATGTGCAGGCTTATTTTCTTTATCTCTTTAATAAGCCCCCCTAACAACGCTAATAAACTTGTCTTCCTTCATTGGACGATTGGAAAAGGCTTATGTCAACAGACGAGCTTTGAAAGATGTGACAGGGTTCTTGAAGTGTTTATCATCTTGTAAACACAGTAACAAAATTGGGTTTTAATATCAAATACCATCAGTGTCATTCCATCATTTCTAAAATGGCACCACATGCCAATAATGACACCTGTCCATGATCACTGTTTTATAGGAGAAAGAAAAAAATATCAGATCCAATCCATTTGCTTTTAAAAAGCAAAAAATCTGCACGCAGACAGAGAAATAAAATGCCAGTCTTTATTGAATGCCTGCATCAAATTGTTTTTGTCAAATGGAGAACAAAACATAAAACTATAATGACATTCCTTTTTAGTCACATTAATACTGCGATGCAGAAGATATTTATTTGTTGCATATAAATGTACCTAGAAAATATTCAACTATCAAACTGTTTCATAGTAGTTTCTTTTTGACATATTGGAAAAGATGCATCATAGCTTTTTAAGATGACTTAGTTCCTTATTCCACTTTCTTCAATTGGACTGCCAAGCAACAACAAACTATTTCCTTTTTATTCAGAGGCGAGTAGCATGATTAGGCACAAAAATGGACGTGGTTACTCAATCTGAACAAATACCAGCATTCATTGGTTTTTACTGTCAAAAGTAGAGTCAATTTTGAACTTTTTCAAAAGAAGAAAAACATCATTTAAATATAAAAAGCAGATGTTAAATGTAACAAATAAATAAGACATTTCAATATTTAATTTTTGTTGTAATATGATTCCCTTTGGCTCCAATTGAAGTATGCACTTTATTAACCCTGATAAATAAGAGAGAGAGAGAGAGAGAGAGAGAGAGAGAGAGAGAATCTCAAAATGACATGAAAGCATGATGAAATGCAATATCAAAATTTTAAAAAAGGCAAGTTCTCATTCTTATTGCTCTTCTCAGTTTAGTCTATTAGACCATAAGCTTTGATACACAGTAAGCGATTTAATAAAGAGCTCAAACGAGGGTCCATTTATCTTAACTTAACAGGTAAATCCAAATGTTTAATCCAAGGCAATGTCTCTTAGATAGGGAAAGGCTGAAACACAAAGAAACATTAAGAAGCTACTGGGCATCCAAATTTCACATCAAAAGGTTTATAAGAGGTAATATAAAAGTGAAAATTTGTATTTTTGTATTTGGTATATTCAGAAATCAATGAATAAGAAGGATCAATGGGAAAAAAAGCTCCCAGTAGTTGAGAAAAGCAAACACTGTGGAATAACATTTTTTAGAATTGCTTAATAAACATAGGCCTGAAAATCTATAAGAATTCCAAAAATTAAAAAAATTAAACAATGAGAAATACACAACATAACCATCTTTTATGGTAAGATGACAAAGGTGGATTTAATGGTTGACTTTTCTGTGCTCAACTCCAGTCCTTAACAATGGTTTATAATGTTTGTTCAATACTGATTTTTATCACCACATAATTCATTGAATAATTCTATAAGCGGTCTTTACTCTGCTGACCGAATGAACCAATGACAATAGTAACACCCCATAACGCTTTGAGGGCAGAAATTTAAACTGACGTCAAAGTTCCTGTGTTTTTTAAATGCTATAATCACTTAATTGCGCAAAATCTAATGCAAAGCACGCATGCTAAATTGAGTAGAAGTAACTTTGGCCAGGTTTGAGCCACCATTGAATTGAGAACTTATTTTTCAATTAGATAATTTTTTTTCCTCCAAATCAACTTCAATCAACCAGTGACATGTGCATGTAGATATATTTGAGTTGAAACCAGAAACTAAAAATCAAAAACTGATTTGGAAATGAGTTTTGATATTTATTAAAGAATTTCAATTTGGAATTTTTATATAAGTTTTAAAATGAAATGATTTGACATTAGAATTAGAGTAATTAAAAGCTCGAGAAAGCATAAAATATGGACCATGGTCATATATTTATCAATTAAAGAATACCTTTTGTTTTTTTTCCTTTTAAATTTATCTTTTCATTTAGGTGAAATTACAAACCAGAGATAAAATTTTACCAAATGAACTCTAAAACATAAAACTTTCTTTGTAAATTTACTCAACAAACGACAGACACTCTAAAATGAAAGATATGGTAGAGAAGTTTCTCAAGTCAACTCTGTGTGAATGCAAATTAAATTCTTTTATTTCCCAAGAGTCCCATATCTTACCAAAAAGTTCTAGGTTATAGTTGCAATGCAGAACATAATCGGTATGAAATTTCAGTAAATATACTGATAAATTACATAAGTGAAATTTGAGTCCATGTCATGTTCTAAGAATAAGTTCCCATACAGTCACCATATAATCATGATAATTAACACCATTATTTCTTTCTTTCCAAGTTCAATATAGCTATCTGTACAATGTAAAATTGCTCTTCAGCAAATAAAAAAAATTCCCAATCTATTATTTTTGATCATTTCAGATATTAAATAATTATGTATAAACACTAGTCACCATAAAAATCACAATAATTGCATTTGACTTTTAATGAGGTTTATTCAATTTATTTGGTTAAAGTGGTGTGGGGGTGTGGGCAGGTAAGGGCAGGGTGATGCTTTATGACAATACATGTACATGCAGGTACAGCTGGTGATGAACACTATTAGTACATATAACTATATTTACATCCACTAAACATCTTTTCCTCTATTTCTTACAATAATCGATTGTAATTCATACATGCATGACAAAACAGAAATCTATGCGACCCAGTAAAATGACCTAGCTTTAAGTGTAAGAAAATATGCATTCTAAACTGCTTACGTTGATGCATTGTTTAGTTATGAAATAACAACTTTAATTATAGTAGCTCTAGTAAATAATTTTTACATCGTTCATTGATGTCTTCTTTGTACTTTTGCTGTCGACTTTGTGTGGATTAATTCTTAATCACTCTAAACCAAAGCTACATTGAGAGCATGAACTCCAGGGACTTGCACGGACTGACCTCTGGAACATAACCAAAAATCCACCACCTTCTCAAAAACAATGTTAACCATATAAACCAAGAATCCATCATGAGATTGACACCATACTCTGTGATACATGTACCAATAGACCTTAGAGCATGGTCATAAAATATCCATGATAAGCTGGCAATATTCCATGATACCAATGGACCCTGAAGGACATTCTTTGGATACCAATTTTCCTCCCCCAGACTCACAAAATCCACGATAAGATGAGCATATAGTGTAATCTTACTTTCATTTCCTGATCTTCACAATTACCATATCATTCTGAATATTTATCCAACTAAACCAGTCGTTTGATGTCTCTCATACATGCAGTAGTTCTCATAAGATCATCTACATATATAGACTCAAACACGAAAAATTATATCCTAAAAACCAGTTGTCAACAGGTAAATTGCAAAAATCAAAGTCATCTCCAATACAATTTGGTTGCATAACCCTGTGATTCTTATGGACCTTAGATCCCATGGACCCACCCTACCTGTCTGAGCATCTGTACGGGAGAGACCATAATTTTGAGATGGTAGCTAGGTAAGGGTTGACGTACATCCCACCCCAAACCTACCATGGTACTTATGAACCTTAATTTAAACCCCCACCTACCTGTCCGAGCATCTGTACGGGAGAGACCAGGATTTTGAGTTGGTAGGTACAGGAGGGGTCGGTGTACACCTGTAGACGGATGTTACTGCTGTAGTCAATGTTTCCACTCTGTAACTTCACCTGTAGGTACCCCGTCTCGCTTAGTCTGAAAAAAGAGAATATCCCAAGACTTGTTAGGATTGTTATTGAGATATTGTAAAGGTATTACATTTGGCTGTGTACTAGTATTCTAATAAGTGTTTTTGGAAGAATGCGGCTTCCACTAAATTAAGTACATTGACAAATGTCAAACATATATATTGATAAATAGGTACATTCAAAAATGTGCTAAATCAAATCCACGCTAACCTGTTGAAAAGTCATTTTCCACCATATATCGTATCCGCCACATATAATATGTCTACAGTACATCAGAGCATTAAAACTGACAGAGATAATTTGAGTTATAATGTAATCAATGGTCTAATGTTACAACAAAACCATTCACCTTGATTTTCAAATTTCTTTAAAAACATAAAGACACTACCAGTATTGACAGAGAGATGACACATTATCTATAAAAAATAACCTAAATAAAAATCTTCTAACATACTTTGTTCTAATATGCACATGCATGTAATTGACCAATTTCCTTTTCATTCAAGCATGTTTCATTGTTTCCTTCAATATGTATATGAAGACATATAAGCTGACAACATAGAAGTTATATGTGCTTACTTGTTAAATGAAAATGCATCTTCATTGCTTCCAGGGACATGGAGCTTCATCATATAGCCATCATGTAAATCTACAAATATTAGAAATCAGAAAGATTATCAGAAATAACAACCAAAGTTCATCATAGAAAGAAATCATGTTAATATTAAGAATCAGTAAGATTATCACACAAGAGATAAATATTTTAATTAAGGAGGCTGGATGGTCAACATATTTAACCATATTTAATAACCATCAGATCTGCCTTAAATTTTAAGATATGATTTGATAAGCTATAAATTATCATTTACTAAAGAAAAAATCCATATACAGGTAACTCTCGATAACTCGAAGTCCATGGGACCAAGGAAAAACTTCGAGGTATCAAGAGTTCGAGTTTTCAAGAGTTCGGTATTTTACTTTTTTAATTTGGGTACTTTTATATATTTTTATATAGAGCTCTTCTTCTAAAGGAGATCAATACGGTCTAAAAAATGGCCACGACCATCCAGCCCTCTTAAGACAAAGTTGTTCTCCTGAAAAGAATGACAACTCCTCAAAGGACATCAGATTCTACATATTGCCCAGCAAGAAACTTTACCAAGCATTTGAAAAAGAAAAGATTGTAATAAGATCATGGTCCCTACTGTATATATTCACATTCTTCTTAAAACTATACACTTTATCTCAACCTTGTTTAGATATGTAAGCACTGCATTTATGAACATCTTGGTGTTTTTCGTTTTTTTTTTTACCTTTATTAAGAAAAAAATAATGAATCTATAAAGGACATCATAATGGACTACCATTATCGTACAATTGCTTCATACAGTCATCAAGCATGACATGAAATAACACACCTGGCGTAGCTGCTGAGCATTTCTTTGGTTCAAGCTTTACAGTGAAGGCTTTAAGTACTTGATCCATGTTCAGCAGATGGAGGTCGTAGAACAGGGTGTCGTTGAAGAGGGTCAGAATGCCCGTCCCCTGGGTCACGCTCTCTGGGTAGGTCATCATCATGTCCATGAATCCTGGCATGCGGTAACTCAGGTGTCTGTCGTCTTTACGGTAAATGTCCCCCATCACCTCTACCTGTCACAGGAAAAACACAGCGGATGTACAGCAAGACCATTTGTAAAACAACAAGGGTGCTGCAAGATGGAGCTACCCTCATGAATGTTAACTTATTTCTTTTTTTAAAATTCCAGGATAATGAAGAGAAAGAAGAAATCTGAACCAGATTGCACACAGCTAATTAATCACTCTCAGTATATCTCAATCCCAACTACTGTTAGCCAATTTTTTGCTCATTAAAACAAATTTAAAGTTCTTTCCAATCTCTTTGTATGTAGATAATAAATGCAATATCTAAGACACATGTTTACCGGTATATCTGACATTTCTTTACTGCAAAGTTTTCAAAATTCCTATATTGTGTAAAATTTTTACATTTTTTTTTGGTCAAATAAGAAAGAGGAATCGAAAGATTGATTTATTATTTTCATTTAAAGAGAAAAAAGCTTTTACAATTCTTGACTTTAAGAATGAAGAACATACAAAATGTACAGCTTGGTAATGAAATCAAATAATGCTGTATACTGTAGATTCCTTATTTTACACGACTACTTAATTCCATGAGTGAACTATTTTGCATAAAATCGCGAGAATATAAAACCGCGAACGCCGCATTTTTATCATAGTTTCATATAGTTTACACCTGTCCGAAAAATAAAAGCAAGATTTTAAAACTTGCAAGATGTGCTTCTAGCAATTTTATGTGAATATTAATTCCTCGCGTATAATTAGGAATCTACAGTATTAACCAGTTTTTTTTTTGTTTTTTTTTTAGACTTTATCAAATTTATCTATACCTTTTCCTTTGTTCTGGGCACCATGATAATGATGTGAGTCATGGTCTTGTGTTTCTTCAAGTTGACATGCACAACCTAAAGAATCAGAAAATGAAAACTATATTATTCTAAATAAATCTTGCAGCATGATGTACACAAAGGGTTAAAATTGAATTCCATATTCTGGAGAAGGCAAAGTGTTAAATTATAAATAATAAACTTATATTATATTACATGTATATTGAATTATCTTCTTTTAAGCTATCCAATATGCCAAAAGCATATGGCACTGATTAACAATATCTATTCAGTGTCTTCTTGAATTAATTTACAGAATCTAAAACTACTGTCTCATTTGTATATTTTTTTTTTTATTTTCAAAAACATAAATGAAAACACATTACCTTTCTCCAAGAGTCACTTGGTGGAATGGCTTCGCCATATTTTGACAAATTCTTGCATTTTTTACTGAAAATAAAAAAAAAACCCCAAAAGTTGTTAACATTTCCAGCAATGCTGATTTTTAGCAATTTAGTTCTGATAAGGTATGGAATTAGTCAATTGTTTAAATTTCATATTATTTTTCCTCCTAGAAGTTGAAGGATGCATGTGCAAGTTAAGAACTTAAAAGCATTATAATATATACCATCTTCCATCTTCTGTTTCACTCTTGCAGACACAGATCCAATCCTTTGATTCCTGAAAAAAAACACCAACAAACACTAAATCTGATCAGTCTTATGTTTTTATGCTCAAAACTATTTACGTTTAGACAGGAATCTTACACATCTATAAGAAAGTGTTTTTACATAAGAAATCAATCAAACACTGGCATAGATCTGAGGAAAATACATGTAATTTGCCATTCTTTATTTCTTAAAAAACTCACAATATCAGACACAGCAACAAATGTATCTTCTCTCTGTCTCTCAATGGGGATTGATATGTAAGTTGGTTCATTCACCTGGAATTCAAAGCAAATGTATTTGGACTTAATTCCCTTAAATTATTATTTTTTCTATAAGATATCAAAATGGCCTTTGATATTGACCAATAGGTCTTCCACATGAATGTGGTTATAAATTTTATAAACATTTACTCAATTACTCAACTGTCTTCAATTATTTTGTACTTATATACATTAAAATATTTAAATAATACTGACAAATATTACTAAAATACACATATTTACTTAAGCTTTCATTAACAACTGTTAATTCAGCCTTAACCTTTTGTTGAACACAACAACCAAAACAAAAACTATAATTATAATTTATTTACCCATTGATATTTTCCATCGTTTGTTATACTAAAAATTATTGTTGGGTAGACTTTCGGATTTCTCCGTCACATCTTTACCTGATCCCTGGCGAACTCCCAGGTGAGTCCTTTCTCCATCATCCATGTGGCGGAGGGGTCTAATGTCAGTTCTTTTGTCCATGACCTTGTATAGCTTCTGGAGCCGGAATGCGAGAGGAAGTGGTGACGGAAAACGTTCATTCTATGATTGGCATCTGTTGAAACCTGGAAAAAAATAACAGGAGGTGTTTGACCAGCAATTCTTGAGGTGACTTATATCAGTGAAAAGTAACCCACATTAATCAGAGAGGCAATCCCCAGTTGTTCATGAGGTGACTTATATCAGTTAAAAATAATAATTAATGAGGTGACTTATACCAGGGAAAAAACACCCAGTAATTCATAAGGTGACTAATTTCAGGGAGATGGGGGGGGGGGGGGGGGGGGGGGGGGGGGGGGCGGACCTTACCCCAAAACCAAGAAATCTGACAAGCACTAACCTGATTGGTTGAGGTATCCACAATATCAAATATTGCTCGAACAGTAGCCATTACAACTTCTTTGCACCTAAGTAACAAAGGTTACAGGATCTTATAAGAAACGATTGAAATTAAAATAATTATTGCATTAAAAATAATGAACAAATCAGAAAGAGAGAATAATGAGCTCATGATAGCTGAAAAAGACATACCAAACGGCACAAAGATGATCTGTGGAGACCCAAGCCTTTGGCATTGAAATGGTCTGAAAGATGGAAAACCTTTCATGTTATACTATTCATTTTGGCAAAAGTTTATATTATACACAAATTACCTAGTACATGAAAATAATAGTCAATACATTGGACCCTTTTTGAAAATTTTTCCAAAATATGTGAATATCAATACAGTAAAACTCGTTAAGTACCAACACAGATATAGCGAAATCATGGATATAGTGAAGTTTTTTTGAGTCCCCGGTAAAATTCTTAACAAATCTTTGCAAAATTTTACGATTATAATGAATTTGGATATAACGAATTTACGAATATAGCAAACTGATTTTGAGTCCCGTGGAGGTGAATAATGACGAAATTTAACACTTTTATAACGAATTTCTTTACAGTTTAAAAAGTTTGCACTACATTTTAACATCATATTTGAATGAATATATTTTCACATAAATTCTTCAATTTACAATCCGATTATTAAAGGTATCAAAATAATATATTTTCATTCTAAGCCTCAATTAGCAAAAATTGTAGTCTGGTGAAAGAAAACATGTATATAATGAATTCGCTATAGTTATTATTAGAATTCGTTATACGGATATAATGAATTACAGATATAACGAATTAATTCATTGGTCCCCAGGACTTGGCTATAACAGAGTTTTACTGTATACCCTGGCACATGTGCATATTGACTTAAATTTAATATACCGTAACTGTATTTATTTCTATTTACTTTTCATGTGAATATGATTGAATTCTGTTTATTCTTCAACTTTGGTATACATTGGAAAAGTCATTTTTTTTTTTTAACAAAATAACTTACAGAAGAACTGATGCTTCTAGCTGGATCAATGATCTAAAAGGTGAAGACACAAAATAATAGTCGATTTTGCTAAAAACAGGCAGCATTATAATTAACGGAAAATTCAGCATTATAATTGACGGAAAATTCAAACATTTTTTGTAAAAATCATTTACACAGTGTTAATCAACTGACATCAATATGCTTGGTCCAAGTCTGACCTACCCCTTTGAGTGAGCTGAGAGAGTTCCGAACTTGGTAGTCCCTGTGTCCGCCACCAGTAGAAACCACAGTCACATGACTGAGATTGGTGGCTCCGAATTCTCTCCAGTAGTTGTTTACATTTTTATAAAAGCTGGCCATATATGAGTCAACAGCTAGCACTGAAAGAAAATCAAAACTCTGTAGTGGGCGACAGTAAAAAATTCTTTGAATTTACCTACAGTCAGGTTACCAGCATACGTTATCTATTAAAATGTCAATTTTAATACATGTACAAGTCTTTTTTTAAACCTCTGATTTCAGGTGGGAATAATAGTGTTAAAGTTGAAAATGCATCATGGTTCACAAAATCTACCTAAAACTTGAAGAAAGGCGAAAAAAGAGTTCCTCAACTTTGATTTTGCTAAAATAGTAGTCAAGTATCTTAGTTGACTCAATTAAATGAGATTAAGCTGACATACGGGCTTACCTGGGATCTGATGAGGGGTAGACTGAGTGATGATGGTATTGACTAGAGTGTGATCAAAGTTTGGTAAAGTGAATAATGCTCTAGCAATTATTCCTCCCTACAACAAGTTTAAGGAGTCAATCTTTAACATCATAAAGTCGAAAAATCTTTTTACAAATATACATACACAATTTGACGAATTAAAACACATGAAAATTATATATGCATATACATAGTATGATCTAAAATGTTCTAGCTGACACAGAAATAACTGTCATTTCATATCAGTAAATGGTTATGGTACTAAGAATAACACTTGAGACTATACATTTCTTACCATGGAATGGCCCACTAGAATAACTGTTGAAGGCTTGTTCTGAGCATTCTTGTATAACCACAGGATTTTTTTTATGCATGTGTGCACAAATTCTGACAAATGAATATCCATTATTTGATTAAATTCATAGCCATTTCTTACATGTCTTTTAAAATTTTAAAAATTGAATTTATCACACATCACATGTTATATTCATTTAATAACTTCATAAATATATATTAAAAATTAAGCTCAATTTTCAACCACAAACCCCTAAACATTCTACAGTTAACCAAGTACCTGTTTCATCTTGTAGAACTCCACCATACAGAGCACTTAAATCCTAAAACATAAGTAAGTTCACAATTTATGTCTATCTATATAAACACATACAGTGTACTAATATCAATAAACATTAATTAAGAAATAAACAGCAATTTAAAAAGTTCACCGGGATATGAAGTTGGTTGGTCACGTGATCAAATCCTGTGAAGCCCGAAGGGCTTCTCAGTAGATTTGATCACGTACCAACCAACTTCATATCCCGGTGAACTTTTTAGCATTGCTGTTTATTACTTATATTTACGTTTGAAAAAGAGAAATCGTTCAGAACTGTTAAAATAACCGAGATTTTATGTTTACAATAATCCAAGCGATAAGCGCATGCTATGATCATTGTGACGTCACGAAAACGTTCATACAGAATTGAACATTTTCGCTTTTCTATGGGTTCATATAAGGAAACATATTTGCAAATGTAAATATATACTGATGAATGCATTAAAATTTTAATCTGGACTTGGAGACGAATTTGCTGACATTTTATATGTACTGTACCTCATTGAAATCTACAGTAAAGTAGTTGAAGAAGAAATGTGTCCTTTTGTCCATGGCTCTTCTGAGGGAAACTGATCCCAAGGAACGTGCTGAAATAAATATATAAGATAAAAAAAATAATGATCAGTTTTTTAGGCAGTGCTACATTGTGTTCATTGCTGCAGCTCTGACAAATTTTTGCGATTTTGAAAAGGGGATTAAATCTATTTTTCAATTTTCACAGCAAAAAATGAGTGATTTCCCATTTTAAATCTTGTGATAAAAAAAATGACTGCTGCATATATTTTAAAAGTTTTGGCTTGGGAAACTTAAGATAATCCTAGGTTAAACACATTTTTAAAAGTGCAGTTTCATTTAGAAAAGGGAATTGTGCAACAATTTTTCACAATGCATGCATGTAAAAAAGTTAAAAAAAAATAATATAATGATAACATCACTCTAAACTAAGACTGAAATACTAAAACCTTTTTGACACTCTTAGGGCTTTAATCACTTACGATTATCTGTATATTGTTTACTGATGACAAAGATAATCTATGTGCTTTGACTGGTAATAAGGTGAAACTAATATTGATCAGTACCTTGTTTGTGGCTGCCTGAATTCCCAGGTATAAATAAAACTGGTATGCCTTGTAAATTCAACTTTCTGAAAATAAAAACAAGTTACATTACCCTGTTAATCTACTACTGATATACTGCCTATACCCAAAATAGTGATTTGAACTTTTAATCACAGCTGTAACATATCCAAAGTATCTGTGACACTGGATTTCAAAATATCAAAGTTTCACTGAACTAGTCTTATAGTCAAATTTCTTTAGGCATTTTGATATATACTCACTCCACTTGTCGTGCATAGGGTCTAGAAAAAGAAAAGAAATCTATGTAAATTTCAATTTTACTTATATTTCAAAAAAATTCTAAAAAAAACCCCTTGATATGTACAAAAGCAATTTCACTTTCTTAATACATGTATCACTGTAAGAAGGTGATTCAATCAGGGTCTATATCATATAACTGCATGGTCTCAAATACCATCCATAATTTAGATTTCAACTAATACTATCACCAATTTTCATAGGTTTTAGTGTTGAGTTGATCCACAAAATCAGTTATCAAAATAAATACGTGAGAACATATTTCACCAACAGGAACATTGTCCATGTCAAAAAGCATGCTGAGAACCAAATCCCCCACCCCATGTAATCACATGATATGATGATTTCATAAACAACACATAGCATTTCCTGAACTTTACATTAACCAATGCAATAACTGTTCCTCTTTAATTATTAATGTACATGCATGTAATATTAAAAATTGCTTTCATTTGCATTATAGTGCAGTTATGGCATACTTTGCATTATTCTTCTAATTTCTTTGGAATTTTATTTTTATGATTATAAAACTGCAGTGTATATGTGAGTTTTATCATGATTGACAAGTGAACATAGCAGTAATAAACAGGAAATATATAATCTATAAAATTAGTAGTTCGTACCCTTCTCCATATACATAAAGGCCATATCTTGGAAATTTATTTTTAATGGCTTTGCTGAGAGGAATTTCCTACAAAATAAAAATATTTTCAAGAAAAGAACAATATAATGATTAAGATCATACTCTGTCCTAGGTTGTCTTAAAATAATTCCAAGATTTTTTCATTATTTTGACTGATTTGATTTGAACTCATTTTTACTAATTTACAATTGGGATTGGGCATAAGTTCTGTTACTTAGATCGCCCTTTCCCTATACATATATATGATGCAATATAATTATAAATTACAATTCAATTCATTTATTCTCATATTGTATAAAACAACAGAGACAATATACAATACAAACAATATCATACAAAAAGCAAGAGTGTATACTGTACATCTCAACCTGGAGAGTTGACTCTCCAGGTTGAGACATACAGACAACATATACAGGTCAATGAAATTTACAAGGCAATTAAATTACATTTCATTTTACATGTTTTAGCATAGTAAACAGTTGTGACTTCAAAGGTTTACATATAATTGTAGATCAGGTAAACCTTCTACTATTTTTAATGTAGCAATGAACTAATGAAAATAAATGATTGTTATCACTAATAAGTATTTGACAGCTGCCCTAGAGTAAAACATGGGTGTTTACAATATTTAACTTTTGCAATTTGAAATATTTTGTTAAACTAAGCATTTCTAATATTTGCATTCTTAACACATGTGAAAAAATACTGATAAGTATCTTCAGGTTTACCACATGAGCACAGTGAGTTATTAATGATATTATATCTAGATAAATCATAATTCAGTGCACAGTTGTGTCAGAGTCTTGTATGAATAATATTTAATATATCTATCCCCATAGGTAAAAAAAAGTGGTGCTGAGTTACTAGTTACAAAATTGTCATCACTGATGCTTATTTTTTCTTTAAAAGTACAAATTCGTGGTTTTTTTTTTTACTGGCTGGAAGATATTGCTGAGGCTACTAACTAAATCAGGACTGAGCTAAATCGATACATGTACATGTAATAGGTAAAATCTCGAAATCTCAAAATACTGGTGTTAATAATCTATGATATTCCTTAAACAAATTTTCCATTTACTTTTTGTAAAGGTGGGTAAGTAAAAACATGGTATCATTAAATTCTGCAAATTTTCTTGAAAACGGGTCAGACTATTCTTCACTGTAGTGTTTATGTTTTTAGCTGTGTCCTTTACTCTAATGAGATAGGGGAGGGGGCAAAACAGAAATCATGGACTTTTTTCATTCCACTGAATGCAGTTTGACAATGAGGTATTTAAAAGTATAGAAATGTTGAAGAAAAGGTGCCAGAATAGAAACCTAACTGGGACAGAGTATAGAATTATCATAAATTTGTATCCATAGATTTCTTTTGATTACCAATTCTTATATTCATCATGATAAGATTTAAATTTAGTTTTTGCTTTACAATGATTAGATTTGTTCTTTAGACTTAAATACAGGCTTCAAAGGGCTGGAGAATAGACTTTATTCTGACTTAAGAGATTTGGAGTAAGAAGCAGTGTTTCCATGAATCAAGTATCGCTATTTGCTGAATTGATATCATAAATTAAAAGAAAAACAATAAAACAGATTTATCACAATTTCTACACTGATATATTTTTCACAATAAAATCCAAGTTTCACAATCTTGATTGAGCATCATGCAACCTAAATTTGGCTAAAAATATAAGTTTTGAGCATCATTTGTAACTGTCTGTGTGCAATATCAAAATATGGTCAAATGTGTTTCAACATTCATTAGCACGGTAAGACAAGGTTACTGGTTCTAAGAATAACCAACATGAAATCAGACTGACCGTTTATCATGTTTTGTCAATAATACACTCTGATCATCCCAGTTTCTCACCTTTTATATTTCAAACATATGAAACTTGTTTCAAAAGAAATATTTAACTATAATATGATATCAAAGGATGCCATGTATGTACCCGTTAAGTAACATGGGTAGCTAGCCCTCCTCCCCCCTAAATATAGGAATAATGCCAGTGTTTGCAAACCGGCTTCATTACATTTCCAGAATTTACTCTGTTGGTGTTTGCAGTATGGAACTACCAAAGAAAACAAGACTCACCAAATATTCCGGCTGCTCAAACATGTACGTCATATGACATTTATTTTGTTCATAATTTGTTATAACATCCAAAATGCCATATAATAAAACAGCAATGCAAACTCCCGAGAACAGAACTTTCGTGAGCGGCGCCATTTTTTAGAGTTAATTCGATCTAGTAATGGTTCGATTGATGGTTAAATTTTCCTTTATTTACGAACATAGTGTAAATATTTAAATCTTAAATTACATGCATAACAAAGCTGAATTAAATTTGTCATACAGATTGTGCGATTATTCCTTAAGTATAGTTTTAGTTTGGGAATACCAAAACGAAAAAACCATGCATGCCTTGCTTTGACTTTCATTTTCGTCTGGATGAGGAGCATGAAAAAGTAAAAATGTCGAAGAATCTGGAAGCTTATGACTCTGCACTGCTTGGTATCCTTCAGCACGAAGGACAGATTGCTAAATTTCTTGATGTAGTTCTTGGATTTCTTTATAGGAGGTAAATAATATTATATTAAATATGTTTTAAAGTTGTCCTCTGAGTCTGACTCTGTATCTAAGAAGAGCAGAGACATAAATAACATAAATAACATAAATGTTATATATGTCTCTGAGAAGAGTAAAAATATCAACTTGAAAAATTGCCTATGTCCCTTGTATACTGCCTTAAAATTTCATTATTTATCATTAAATTATAATATGTTATACCATAGAAGTCGGTAGTTTAGTCTAATATGTGACCGTTGGACCGAGCGCAGATTTAACACAGTGCAGT
This sequence comes from Magallana hongkongensis, assembly GCA_016163765.1. Taxonomy (NCBI): domain Eukaryota; kingdom Metazoa; phylum Mollusca; class Bivalvia; order Ostreida; family Ostreidae; genus Magallana; species Magallana hongkongensis. The sequence goes on from WFKH01007768.1 coordinate 42,202,068, forward strand.
TTGATTATTTGAAACGCACACAGTAGGATCCGCCTGTCTACTGAAATCATCAGTCAAAGTTAAACTAAACGTCGCGTGCTCAGTCTACATTATGACGCCATGTCTCATACGTAAAACGTACAAGTTTTGTCTTCGGAAATAGCTGAAGAGAGTTACTTGATTCCGACAAAAATTTATTTCTTCTTTCATCATTTATCAATTTAATTCTTATGTCGACTACTGGTTATAAAATTGAATTACTTTATTCAGTATCTAAAAGATCAGTTCCTTGGTGTTAATGTTTTTATTTTCCATCTGTTAATTTGATAAGACATACGTAGAACTAGTCGTGTTTCTTGATTGAAGCACTATTGAAACTTATCTGGTATTCACTTTAATTTTTTTAAACTTAAATTACCGTTAATTGAAACATTGGAAAGTTTTTAATCGAGTTTAGGGGCAATAAACATCGATAAGCGCAAGTCATTTAATGACCGAGCTAACTTTTTCAAAACAAAATGGCGGCCAATATGGCGGCGCCCAGGGCTGGAAGAAAATTTTTTGGCCCTTAGTACCCCTGATTCTGATCATTCAACTCTCATTTTTAACTAATTTTGGTATATATACGTGTTACCATTAATCCTCGCTTCGCGAGGCAGGCTTCGCCCGCCTCTCGCTGCACTCGGTATTAAAGTCAACAAAGTAAACATATATATGCTTCACAAGTGTAACAAGCAAAGAGATCGAAGCTTTGGTCGCTAAGTTAAAGACTCATGAAGTCAGTCATAGATGTTGTTTACTTGTAGACTTTTATGACTAGAAGTGCCAACTCCTGTGGATTAATGGTTTGATGAATATGAAGTATACTAATGAATATGCTTCTGATAATTGTTACTGATCAGAATAACTGCTCTTTTTGGTATATTCAAGACGAAGAGTGGGGCTATTTAGTTGATGAAAATAAATCCCTTTAGGCTTCAGTGCTTAAAGTAAACCTCAAAAGTGGGCACTGAGTAAGTGCCACCGAAAACTTAACCAGGCTCGGAGCAAATGTAGAGTGGATACATGAAAACGCAGATGGAACTTAGCAAACCAAGGTGGCCCCTAAGCATAGACAGAGCAGACCCCCAACCAAACTCATAGTACAGGCCCTACAGCAAGGCAGAGCAACCATGAGTTAATGCAAAGTTTTCTGAGTGAATCTCTAGCAAACCCCAAGTGATTTATGCTTAGTAAACATACCATGGTCCAGCCCAGAGTTACTAAGGGTTTGTGACCAGAATGTACTGTTTAGTTTAATGTTTGTCAATCAATATTTTAGCAATATTTGTTCTTATATTTGGCAGGACTGACTTTTACCGGCTTATGAAATCGAAAGATGACAAATTAGGATTTCCACCAGGAGTAGCTGCCAAAATTTTGTTAAGTGTAAGTTCACAGAGTTTCCGAAAACTACCGGTCCTACCGGCAAAACCAATAGAAAATCAAAATGTCCGATAACATTTCATATATTACCGGTCCGTGTGACCGGTAAGTTCCACTTTCACAATCCGGAAATTTTCTGTTTCCACGCACCGTTTTTGTCTTTTAGTCGTAATCTCTTACACGCTTTAGGGGGTGTTTTGTTTAAGTTTCTTCTAAGCGCTTATCTTAAACTGATATAGCATCATGTCGTGATCGCGGTTCATCACTTTTCTGTTTGTACGAGGCTAAAAGCTATGCAAGGATTGAGAATAAAGAAAAGTATGAAGATAGTTTAAACAAGAACAGCAGGAAATTGTTGAAATGTAGCGAGGTTAATGGCATGACTTGTTCCGTATAATAGAGAAGTGTCAATCATGGCCGTTTCATTAATCAACTCTCACTTTTGAATCCATTTATTTTCGATTGTATATGATCATGAAAGATCATATGTTTGTTTAGATTTAATGAAAATTATCCAGTACAGCGGCTAAAAATCGTGAGTTTGTGGCACATACATTACTCATATGTATATCTGACATGGGCATAATAAAAACGAGGAGAGAATAAAATAAATTGTAAAAGAGTCATCAATAGAAACAAAACAAAAATAAATTAAACACTGCATATTATGGAGTCATTTATTTAGACACAGAATAGATATTAATTCTAGATTATATATTTTGGAGTTTTTTGGTAATAATTGAAAGCTCTATATATTTTGTTTAGTAATTACATAACACTGAACAACTACTGTATCACTAATATCTGTTTTATTCGGACTGATAAAATTTGCTCCGGACTGGCAGAACATGCTAAGTCATCAGTCCGAGTGACTGATATAATTTTCTGGTTTTCGGAAACTCTGAGTTCAATTTTTTCAAAATCATTTTGCATTTAGTTTAATTGAAAGATTCCTAGTATATGTCATTGTTCAGAGACTATCACCAGTACACTGAAAAGTTTTAAAAACCTTTTTACAAAATATGAGAAATTTATCAGGCATGCATGCTGCAAAAAGCATGAGTTTCAGCAAAAAAAATCAAAAGTTGTTCTATGGACTTATAGGTAGCGTTATACTAAATGCAGATATTTAATGCATATAAAACATTTTTTTTAAGGCCATCAAAAATTAATTCCTTGGTTCTCAGGCTCGCACACATCTGATTTAACATTGCGCATTGCTAATTTTTATCAGTAAATGAAAAAAATAAAATTTTTCTAGTGTGCTTGCAAATTCTGGAAAAAAAATGCCATATTTAGGACTGCATTTTAGACACTCAGGTCAGTAAAACACTTGACTTCAATACAGAGCTTTATAGCAAACATCGCGATGATCCAGACCAATTTACAACTGATTGCAAATGGCCGCTGAATCTAGTTATGAGACGCTGTGTTCAAGTTATGATCGCGACAGCTATGATTTTAGTTTAGATATGAAAAAGGACGTTGTTTAACTTCAAATGCATGTAGGAGGAGAGTTTATGCAGCCTGTACTATAAAAAATATCTCATAATACTTAAACACAGGGCTTTCTCAAGCCTCGTAGCTGTGGTGTTTACAGAAGAACATGCCGATTTGTTTATTTTATTTAGTTTGAGCTAATAAATTTAAATCTAAGAATGATACATTCATTGCAAGGTAACTTTTTATTTACTTTAAAACATCGCTTCTTTCTGTATTTTGATAAGAATTGCTCTGTGTTAAAAGAAAAAATCCTGCATCTTTTTTTTTATGAAATAAAAAGAAAAAAATACCACCGCCCGCCCACATCAGTTTTTGAAAATATTGGCCTAAGAACCAAGAAATTAATTTTTTATGGCCTAACCTTAAGTTATTATATGTTGAATAGTTACTTCATACTGACATAACCTCTTATAATCCTCCTTGCTCAAAAAATCATACTCATGCATACACAAAGTCATATATACAGAGACATAAGTAAAGGTGAATTTCTGAGAACAAAACAGTATTTTAAACATAGAGTACAAATTTAAACATGAAGTTAATACTCGCACATTCATAAAACTTCCAATCCTGAGAGCTAGTGAATATAGTTAACCAGTTAATTACATTTTCAGTAATTCCAAACAAATTTTTTTTTAGGCATACCAAAAATATGATGATCTTACAAGAAAAGATGATGAGGAAAGAGAGAAAATTTTGCAGCAGAAACTTCAGCAAGGTAACATTTTAAAAAAATTACTTTAAATTTTATTATGGCAAGTTGAGAAAATTTCTGGGGTAAAAAATATTGACAACAGAGTCAAGATTTTTTTTCTTATTTTCGCATACACTCTGGTCATATGTTGCATGTTGCCTTCTATAAGCCAATTAAAGAATTGGGTAGACACAAAACACACAAGTTGGTTGTAAATGACATGGTTTTTTTCAAAACAAATTCATAGTGCAAATAGAAATGAAAGCTGACGATGATTTGATGAAAATTGATCATTTTATTTTGCTCACAAGGATATAGTGGTTATAACATAGATTTTGTTTTATTGGTCTTGACAATTAAAATGCACTAATTATCATGGTCTAGACTTATGGTTACAAGTAAATAAATATTAAAGTGTGTTATTTACAAATTTTTTGCAGTGAAAATATGATTTGTTAATTTGAATAAACTGACCACACCTGATTTCTAAGAAATGTATTCAAATAACAGAGATTGGTTGCAAGTTGATGTCATATAGGTTCTATATAGACCATTTTTGTGCTCTTTGTTGAATATGAGTTTAAAGTGTACCTACCTATAATATTATTTACTAGTACAGGTATTTATAGTGATTCAAAATGATTATCAAAATTTTATGAATTATTCACGGATAGAATCTGCAGTTCCACCAGCTGCCAAAATTGTGGAAATAAGTTCACAACCTGAGACAGCATCAACTACCAGTGCTAAATCTACTTCACAACAAAAAACAGTCACTGCTAATCCAGGCCCTAGTGGCCCAGAGGTGTCTGACCCCCAACCCCAGTCCAACCCATCCCCAGAAGACAGCAAGCCAGGGACCTCGAAATCATCCAAAACAGAAGAGGAGGATCCAGAACTTGTGGCGTAAGTATTTTAAGGTAGGGCTCAGCTCTTCACTAAATGGGCTCAATCTTAAAAAAGCTTGGTTTTAAGGGATAGATGTACATCCTAGCTATGGATGGACATAAAAACAATTTTATATGTTAAGATGCTAATTTTTGGGTTATTACCTCTCAGCAATATGCATCCTCTTTGCAAATTGATCATTAAAGAGTATGAAAATTTACAAATCTTCCATGTTTTCTCCAAATGATTATCATTTTTTTTAATTTTTAAATTAAAACATTTAGCTACCCCAAAATATTTCTGCAAGATGAGCATAAAACATAATTTTAAAATAATTTCAAACTTATATTTAGTGTGTGTGTGTGTGTGGGGGGGGGGGGGGGGGGTTTTTTTTTCCTTAGTTTTTTTTTGAAGAAAATTTTTTATATTCTGCGATTATTAATTTTTAGCATTTAAAAAATTTTAATCTTTATATCAAATTCATTCAAAAAAAACAGTGAATAATTTAATTGAAAACATCACAAAATCTTTTTTTTTAAAATGTGCTATCAACAGTTTTTGTCAAACTCTGTTTAATATACACTAACACATTTGTAAAGTATCTCAGTAGATATGCTGTAAGACCCATTGTAGTTCAACCTAGATTTTTGTGAAAGACCAAACACTTTTAAATTTTGTGAACTAATGTCTACTTTAAAACTTAAAACACTCAAAACACTCTGTTTATTTATTGATGAAATTTATGAATCAGTTTGTCCTCTTCGAACATTTGTACATTTTTCTCTTTTTTTCCCTATAATATACTCTGTACCTCTCACAATATATCTAAATTTGTAAATATTTATATATAATTATGCATCTCATGTACCGTCACATTGATGGTTTGAGTGAAATAAACTGATATGAATCATACTGTTATGTTTACTGGAAAATGATGTTAACAAATTTTTTACTAATTACAATATTAATTATATTGATTTATTTGAGCATAAATTTTACTTATTGTAGAAAACAGAAAGTGTTTCAGTCAAACCCTGAGAGTTACAATGGTGCAATACGAGATAACTACACATGGTCACAGTCGATCACAGATGTTGACATCCGAATTAAGGTAAGTTAATTAGTCATCATTGGACAAAACTTTAAATCTTTATTTCTCTTAGTTCATTGGATGAAAATAAAAACCGCAACTTGTTACTGGCACTCATTCGTTGCTTCAAACTCTTCAGTTCACAGTTATCCCTCTTTGACTGTTAGACATATTCAGATTTTAATATGCTTCTATATGTAACTTAAATCCTACTTTTGCAGTTTTCTAAAATAATATTTCTAAAATTTATTATTGGATATATTTTTCTTTTAAATGACAAGATTTTGAATTTTTTTTTTTTTATTTTTTACTTTCACAACATATTTACATACATGGCATGATATCTATAAATGCATTAGTTTGTTGAAACAAAATGGGAAAACTTTAAATTATTACTTACTATTATTAATTATATTACATGTATATTTAAGAAATAAAGTACAAGTTTTCGTGAATGTTGTAGAATAACCTCCGAGGTTGAGAAATGTTGTTTTGAAATATAAAAGCCGAGGCGAGACAGAGGAGGTTATCCTGCAACATTCACGATAACAAGAACTTTATTTCTATTCTACTAACAGCCCAGTATTTCTACAGATCGTTTCTCCTATAGAGAGACGATCTAGGTCATTTTGACAGCTGTTCCGTGTAACCCCAACGGTTTTGTTAGTAATGTTTACATGTGTATCAAAGGAATCACATGCAGACCACAGAATTTTTCTTTAGATTTTTAATACTCTTCACTTATTTATAAAATATCTTTGAATCGTATTCCTAATATTTTATTTTAAGGGCAATTCAATATGATTATTACTACTACACGTTATATATTTTATGCAAAAACACGCAGTGAAAAAGTGCTAGGGAGGTCCTAGGAACAGCCGCATTGATCTCTTAAAAATAAACATTTGAGGCAATACACATCGTTTTGACTGGAATTAACACGTGAAATTGACATGGTTTTAAAACTTTTTACGGTTTGAAGTTGTACTTTCACGATCAGTGCGAGACAAATAGGTATTTCTGATCTGATAATTTACTGATGACGTTCGTGGTATATTGGAGAATAATGTCCGCGGCATCTCTTTGATCTTGGCAATAACTGTAGTAGAATATATAATGTTTTACAATTCTTATGTAGTGAAAGTTGATTTAGACAGAGAGAGAGAGAGCTTGAATGTGTGTTTACATATATATACCATACTCATATGAAATGAGAACTGTTTTACAAGGATGCTTGAAAAGAGAAAAAAAAAAAATAAAAAAAATTCATCAAATTCAAAATAAAGAAAAACAATAAGAAAGAATTAAACCATACCTACCACAATTATCACATATTTTCTGCCAGTGGCTTTCATATTCATTATATCTACATTTTTTCATTAGCACATATTTTCCGGTCAAAAGCCTTTCTGTTATGGCATTTTTCAATGCATGTATATTATATGTAGGAGTTACCGGTACTTTAATATTTACACAAAAAAATATGTTGCTTCACAAAAAGAGCTACCAAGTAAAAAAAAAATATAAATTTCTCTATTTTTATATTTTCCAAAAAGAACTGTTCTGTTTTGCAAGAAATTATACTTATATGCATAATTATTATGCATTAAAACATTTCAATGCATATATATTTATATATTTCATATTTATGGAAATTGTTACATGTGTTAACATTTAGATCCCGAAATATATTGTAAAAGGAAGAGATGTAAAAGTAGAAATAGACAAGAAACACATCAAAGTGTCACACAAAACAGACAGTGGTTCCTGGTTAGAGGTTGTCAATGATGATCTCCCTTGGGAAATCAACAAGGAGGAATCCATGTGGACTTTGGTACCAAAGGAACATGTCCATGTAAGTTTCTTATTAGTGGAAATATACACTGTAAAATAAAGGAACATGTTCATGTAAGTTTCATAGCTGTTAAAATATACACTACAGATAAAGGAACATGTTCATGTAAGTTTCTTAACTGTTGAAATATACACTGTAAATAAAGGAAGAAGTTTTTGCAAGTTTCTTATTTGTCGAAATATACACTTCAGCTGTAGATTTCATCATAGCACTGTGCTGGTTTTCATCCCCTTTAAGCAGTTGTTTATCATTCAGCCTGTGTATTTATAACCCATGTTTGGTCTCAATTACCTGTAGTTTTTTTTCCTGTTTAATGTGATGCATGTACTGTACTTTGATCATTGGAAGGCGCTCGTTGGTTTGAATATTTCAGATTGGATCTTTTTTTTTTGTATGTGTGAAGAAAAATGAGGAAGCTCTTAAACTCTTTCTTGCTGATTCAGCTATTTAATACATTTTGAGTGGAAATCTTCACTCAAGGCCAAAAAATACAAAACAATAACAGAGTGGATTATTGGCATGTTTACAAATGAGTTGATTTAGATCAAGTGCAGCAGTTCATTTTCCAAAATGCACCAGTATGTAATCCCTTTTCTGGAAAAAAATGAAAAATAAAAAACCATGTATTCAAAGCAAAGTGTTCCTTTCAAAGTATTTCTTCCTTGTTACAGGAGATGTATGCACAACTCAAGTTACTGATGTAAATATGGACGTAAAAACCTTGATTTTTGCCATGTTTCCCTATGGTTCAAGCTTAGGGGGAAAATTGCCCTGCTGGTTAAGAATGCTTGGAGATACTTGTTTGAAAATTCAAGCAATTTGTTTTTGAGATTAAAAGAGGAATGTGCTGAAAAAATATTTAAACAATAAAATGCCTTCTTTGGTGATTCATGCCGAATCATGCAGGATATGAAGGTAGTGACATTGCAGAAAAAATACATGTAAATTTTTTCTGCAATGATCGCTACCTTCATAACCCGCATGAATCATCAAAGAAAGCATTTTATTGTTTATTTTTACACCTTTTTTTTTAACAAATCAATGAATTGATCGTAAAAAGTAGGTAAAAGTACCGTAACTAAATTATTGTTAATGTACATCAGTACGTTAGATAAAAGAAATAGTCAAATAGTCTTATATGGGAATTTGAGTCTGACATCAACCTGATTATTTCGTGCAGTCCGTGATTTTTCTTGGGTTCCTGAAGGTTTCAACCAATCGATAAACTGGTTAGAACTGGATCGTGTAGATTTCAGTTTTGTTAGTTTCTACTGCACGGCTGTGAATTATGATCAATTTTCAAAACAAATAGAAGGAATCATACTTAGTGGATGTAAATATAATTGTATGTACTTGTAGGTGTTCCAAAAACACTTTTGGTAATAGAAAATTCAATAGTGATTTATAGTAGGTACATGAATTCTAGCTGTTAGTATAAATCAAAGTATTTAATATAATCAAGGAAATTCAGACACCCTCAGATTGGAATTTTGCTGTGTGTGGGGAATTCTTTGAAACAGAAATGTAAACAAGTGTAATATTTCAAGGTTTTGTTATTGAAAGGTTTCATATTTATTCTATCTATTTAAAAATAGATGTGAAGTTATAAATAAAAATTGAATAGTTGTATACATGGTGTCAAAATATCTTCCTGTCAACACAATGTGCAGCCAAATCGTAGGTCATATACAGTCCTAATTTCATGAATGGCATTTCATTGTGCAATAACGAATGCTCATGCAAATTTAAATTGTAGCTGTACATGTATATTAAATAATGTCATTATAGTATAACAAGTAGATCGTAGCATAGTAATATAAACATAGGCAAACTAGCAGATTTTGTTTTCATTTATGCACTGTTTTCTAAGAGAGATTGTTTACTTTTTAATTTTAGTAGGGAAAAAAAACATATACTGGTAGTTGCCGCATTTATTTTTTACGCAAAAGATTTATTATTATTCATTCTTTTGGTAGATCAACTTGGAGAAGAGGGAAGAACGATGGTGGGAGTCGGCGTTAACTTCGGAGGAAAAAATCAGTGTTCGTAAAATAGACGCAAGTCGGCCAATGACAGATCTGGACGATGAGGCTCAGGCCAAAATAGCCGAAATGATGTACAATGAACAGCAAAAGAGAATGGGGAAACCCACATCACAGGAACAAGTGGGTTTTTATGTTTTGTTGATATTTCTTCCTTTGTATAGTTGGGAAGGGAGGGAGGTGGGATTTGTTGGGGAGGGGGGTGGGTGCAAATATATGAAGATGTCCTTCAATCAGTATCTTATGTTTGTCTGTTAAGGTGTTGATCAATGGATTTATTGACTCCATTGACTTCCACAAATAATGTCAGTTGATTTTTTTTAAAAATTTTTGTATCATTTTTTTGTTTTTAAAATAATCCCATGTATCTGTAGTTGATGCTTACCCAATTCATTTAAAATTTTGTGTTTATTGATTAAAAAAAAATGAATTGCAAGATTTTAAGATTTTTTTGGCTGAATTTTCCATTATTATGAATGTTTAGTTTTATCTTGATAAGAGCAATTGAAAAATGTCAAAAAATTAATTTCCTTAAAAAGCAGAACACAGGTAGTGCAAATTTTATTACTTTGGTGAGTGAACTGAGGAAGATAAAAATAGGAGAATCTTCATAGGACGAACCAGTGGCCTAAATTCTACTGTTGTTTGGATTGTTAAGCAGTTTGTTTATAAGGAAGGTTAACACAAAACAAATGAAATTCTGATTATTTTTAATTCAGAATGTGATAAATTTATCCAGTTAAAAAGCACCCTGCTGCTCTGTTTATTTAAACTTCGATCAGTGGATAGGATGAGTAAATAAAGCGCAATGTATGACATACACACGCTGCAGTGTACAGAAAATTAGGTGCCCAATGACAAATGACCATGTGATTATCATTAAAAAGGCATTTTTAAAGTTAAACACATTTTGGAGATGATTTTTTAAAGTCTCACCTCAATAGTATTTTATTTGCTTGCTTATTTGAGAAAATTTCTTTAACGAGACTGAAAAAAAAACCAACAACCCAGAATGAGTAACTGGTAGCAGGAAGAAAATAAGGAGTATTATAGTACATGTAGCTTCATTGATAAAAATTGTTACAAAGCGAGAGTTGCCTCCCTTATAACATTGCAATGAAGCAAATAGAAATGGTTTTTATAACAAATTCATGCAATTATTAATTTCTTGATAATTTATTTGTTTGAAAAAATGTTTTAAAAATACTTTATTAAATTTTATCCAGGTAGTGTTTGACTCAAGAGTAAATGCAGTTTAATTTTAATGATATCTGTAATTATCAATTATTTACACATTATCGTAATTACCTGTTATTTTCTTTTTTAATCAGAAAGTTCAAGACATTCTCAAAGATGCTTGGAATGCAGAGGGATCCCCTTTCAAAGGTCAATCATTTGACCCTTCAAAAATCAATATGGGTCAAGGAGGGGTCGTTACCATAAATAACCCAGAAGACCCAATGGCTAAGTGACCATCCAATGAGAGGCAAGGACTGTAGAACTGTGTTTCTATGTCAACATTCATCTGTGTTTTCTTTACCTGGGGAGCCAATGAAGATTAAGTCAACTTGGGTACACAGGAGAAGTAAAAAAAAAATATAAAAAAAACCTTTAGTGTGTATTTTCACCTTTGACAGCTTTAAGCTGATAAGGCTTAATGTACCTGTACTGTTCAGGAAGGAAAAAGTGATTGGATGTATACATGGTGTAAGACAAGATCAAATAAAACTGGATACCTTTGGTATTTTGTCTACGTGGACATTATTTTGTTGATAGATGACATGCATGTATTTAATTACATTTGTAATCAAGCTGTGTTTTAAAATGTTTTTTGTTTAAAACAGGTATAAAAGAGGACACTGTTTGAAGGAAATTGTTTCTCTTGTTGATCATTTCAGATCTTATCATCTCAAACTTAAAACATACGTTGCTTTTCCATTTTATATTGTTCATTTCAAAATTTGTGTCATTAGAACATAACATCTATATTGCAATTTCATATTTTTTTTTCAGGATTTATTATTTAATAAAATAAATTTTAATTTAAAACATTGATGTGTATGATTCAAATCATTAAAATAAAATATTTGAAAACATTGTTTATTCACAATTTATTTTTTCAATTTACAATTGTTGTTTAGGTCATGAGCATGGGCAGATTGATATAGTTACATGTCGTTGGGTTTGAAGCTTTATCAAGCTGAAATCTTCATGGAAACAACTCGTCCATTAAAATTGTGTATTTGGCAATGCATAACAAGTATTATCTTAAATGTTTTGTTAGAGCACGCTGTGAATGCATGATATATTACTTTTAGGGTAACGTATCCAGTGTGTTTATGACAAAATGCATTGTTGCTGTTTTGTTAACTTGCCAAGAGGTTTTTACCTGCGTAATTGTATAGAGTTTCTGCGTTGTCATATGTTCACTACATTGTACATGTAATATATAAAAAATAAAAAATATCTTGACAGAAGAGAGGTGGGATAAAAGTCATTAAACCATGGGGAAGTTTGTCTTCCTTCTTTTTTTACTGTTAATACGCGTAGAGTTATATTATTTAGTACATGATTTTACCAACTATGCTATATATATATCATGTCTAAACACACCAACATGCTTAATTTTTTTTCTTATAATATCAAGGTTTCTTCATTTATAACATACTAGTAACCAGTCAAAAATGCACAAGATTATTTTTCTTTTACGCATTTTGAAAAAAAAAATCAGAAAATAAGAAAATTTAAAAAGCAAATGTATGTTACTAATCATAATACATGTAATTGACAATTGTTTTGTTAGGTTTATAAACAAGCCTATAATTATTTCTGGTACAAATCCATGGAAACTACGCACAATTTTAAATCAACAGAGTTCTTTAATATTGGGAATAAGTTTTAAGGACTGCCCAAGAAATTAACATTAACATTGCTTAGATTCAAGGAACCCTGATTCCAACTGCAGCATTAGTTATTACTGTTAACATCTATTATACATGTAAAAAGAAATTTCATTTCTCTGATGGCTTTCATTCTAAATTATCCAAGAAGTCCTTGTGTGTGTCAGTGTCCATTTGTAGGAATTTTCAGAGTGCTACGAATTATCTGTAAAAAGAAAATACACCAGTCAGAAAAAGCCAAGAATAATACAATAGATTTTTTATAATATTTTTTGCTTGTGATTTTAAATTATAAATGAAATTTGAATGTTACATTCATTTTCTTTTTCTCAAACAGGTACATAAACCCTTTATCAGTACTAAGTATTCCAGTGGCTGTATCTTTTTTTTACTTTCAGCGTGCACACAAGTTAGATTAAATAGGGCATTGATTTTTTCATTAATAAAATAATGAATGTTTACTTGGTCGGTTTGTGGGTGTTACAGTGTACGTTCGGTTGTTTTCATTTTCAAGACTTCCTCCGTCTGTACTAAAAGAAGGCAGGTGAAAATCCACTCTCCCTGGAAAATAAACAAGACAACGTACATTGTACATATTTTTTTTAAAACATCATGTGTACATGCATGTCTGTGTAACTTTTAGCATGTGTTCTCAAAATTACACCTCCATGGAACTCTTTGATTGATTTTGATGTGTTCACTTTTGCGTCACAACAAAGTAGTTCTGAGGAAATTTTTATGTTCGCTGTATTGTGCTATAAAATATCGGAACGATGTTAATCTATCTCATGCATCGGGTTTAGTTTCTCCACATTAGATTTGATGGAATTGTCTGTTGCATAATTTTTTTGTTCTTTTTGTTATTTTTGTTCTGATACATTTTAGAAATACATTTTAGAAATAAACAGCAAAGTTAAAAAATCCAACGGGTACGAACTTGGGTTCTCAGAGGATTTTATCACGTACCAACCAAATTTACATCCAGGTGAACTTTTAACATTGCTGTTTACCAATTGTATACCATTTATGTTCGAGAAAGGCAATTCGTTTTAGAATTTTAAACATACATGTAACTGTGTTTTTATGTTTTATGCAACCGTCAAACCATAAGTTCGCGCGGTGATCAATGTAACGTAAAAATATGACCCTTTGACCCATGTTAAAGTTAACACAGAGCTGACCGTTTAAAATAGCTTTTCTAAAGATTCATATAAGGAAACATATTTGAGAATGTAAATAAAATAAATTGCATATGAAAAATGAGAAACAAACCTGAACTCGACTCCGGTTGCGTCACTATTGTTTCACTGTCTGCCATTTTTTCAGCTGAATAGAAACAAAGATATTTTTAATCAATTATGAATTTTTACACATTTATATATTTATAGTTTGTGTGGTCTAAAACCAATATAAATGTATATATTGGTCTTCAATATATGCGTCGACATACAATACCTTTATCTCTAAGTTGCGCCTCGCTTGGTTCATCGTGCTCAGCCGCTTTTAGTTCACCTGATGGAACAACAGAAACATTTTTGTTGACAGTGCACGTGGATGGAAAGTTATATTTGAAAAATGTATATAAAATGTATAAATGAAAATTCATTTTCAGCGACGTTGGAAGCTACAAGTAAAATTCTAATAATACAGTTTTAATTTGTAACACTTTAAAAGTTCGGTATCTTTTTTAGGCTTATTAAATATACAGTAATAAAGGTACATGAAAAGGTTAAATAAATAAAAATAAATGAAAAATACACAGAATACCGGAGTATGTTTTTAAATACGATTTTATAAAACACGTGCTACTGCCCCGTTTAACGACGTCTTGATAATTTCAGTTCTTTGTCAGCAAAAATAAGTGTTGCAGTTACCTGTCTTGATATACCGGTGGTCTTTTTTTCATTCATATCTAAATTTTTAAACAGAAAATCTACAGGACAACCCGAACGGCGTGTACCAATCATATATTTCGACTCTTTTTCAATACGCTGTGTTAGTGCATCTAAGATTTACATGTAAGTGTTGCAAATATACGGAGGCTGGATTGCAATGAGATAAATAGTGTTACACATGTAGTATACTTATGTAAGATCAATTTACTTAAAAAATCATATTTACCACTGCTACTGCTCCGTTTCACAGCCTCTTGGTATTTCTCCAAGTTCAGTTTAAAGTTCTCTAGCTCGGCTTTCAAACTGGAGGTTCGCACCAGGATTTTTTCAGCCTCGTTTTTATCCAGTACTGTGTCCCCATCCCATTGCCCCTCCCCGTCAATTTTGTCTATCTGACCACTCAGGAAGGCACTCTGTAACCTCACCTGATTATTCAGCTCTAAAACACTTTTTTCTACGTCTTGCACGCTAGGTATACGGTACATATCCGACGCCATTTTGAAATTATCTTGAAACTATTTCATATCTTCCCCTTTTCCTTTGCATGAATCATAATCGCGAAATCGTTCCTTAACATTAATTTTTCCTGTCTAAAATATGTAAATTCTACCTCAAATTTCTTTACCTGTTTCGTTTATTTATGTCCTCATATGTACTTATTTTTATTTGGTGATTCATTTGGGCTATGAAGGTAGCGGTCATTGTAGAAATAATATACAGTATATCCCGCGTTAGCTGCAATACTCGCTACCTTCATATCCCGCAAAAACCATCAAAGAAAGCATGCTCAGTGGATGTAAATATTAAGCAATGAATAACATTTTACAGTAAAAATGACGCTATAAACAGCCAACTGTACATGTTCTACTGGCGCTAATGGTGAATACTAGTATGTCAGTAAACCACTGTAGTAAATTCATGATGTCATTCATGATCATTGAATATGTTGTTTACTATTAGTCGCAAGGTTTCATTTTATTTTTAACTGTATTTAAGGAAGGTACTGCGTTTATGGAGTTATGAACGGAACTGGTGGTTGAATAATCGGGCGTATAAACGAGAGTGCAATATGTATGCCATCGTCAGAAACGCACAGTTTATATTTATATTCGTTCGTCCAAGCGTATTTAACCCTGAAGTTCGAACAGTGTAGATATGCAAATATTATAAGAATCGAGAGAACTAGCAAGGAAAGCTTAGAGGGAAAAAAAGAATAAAATCATACGTAAAATCGAAACATTGTGCCGGATAATTCTGTCAGTGCCAAGGTGGCATTTTTGCACCCATCTAATCTGTATCGAAAAAGTCAAATAAGCCATATGATAGACCATAGCTTAAATTAAGATATAATAACCACCTTTGTTATTAATGTATATCAGGTGAGATATTTACCTTTAAAAAAAATTCTACAGGAAAGGGTATTTGGAATTTCCTACCGGAATGAAAGAACTTCCTATAGGAATTTAAATTCCGATAGAATTTGAACAAAACTCCCAAAGGATTTTAAAATCCGATGGGAAATCTTAATATCTTATAAGAAAACTACCTGTCTGAATCAAATTCCTGCATAAAATACTTTTCACCTATAGGAAATATAAATCCTGTAGGATTTTGAGAAAATACTGTAGAATTTTCAATATTTCCGATAGGAAAATTATTTCTTCTATGCATGGGAAATATTATTTTCCTATGGGATATTAAGCGGGTGCAAAAATGCCACCTTGGCACTGGCATAATGATCCGGCACAGTGTTACAAGTAGATTACATATGACGTAAACTTTTTGTTGCTCATTGATGTGCTGAGAGTGACACTGGCTGACCTAAGAAATTGTGCTCGTCATGGGATTAGAGTTGATTGAAACCTACAACACATTATACCCATTCAGTCTCAGATAACTTTTGCATTCGGAAATTGTGTCGTGCATACGGCCAAGAGTCTCTCGCTTCAATCCTCTGGTCGGGAAAAGGGGTTTTTATCATTATAAACTGTCTGCTCTGGTTGATAAGTTCTTTGTTTTTGGTGACACGTGGAACTAGATCACAAATTGGTGAGAGATTGAGGTCACAGCCGTTGTCATGATTTCATGTAATTATACTGTAGCCTTGGTAAGGGCCGCGGATCTGCATTGATTATTCATATACACTTATGAAAAATGTACTATCACAATAGTACTTATGAAAGTGTCATATGGACAATGAACAAGATCTAGATTGAAAAACTTCCTGAATAGTTTTCTAAATATTTCCCGTGTAATGAATAGTGTGTCAACATTTTTTCTAATTTTCATTATATCATAAATGATATAAACTCAAACAATTGGCTAATTTTATTGGTTACCATTTGGTTAACAAATAAATACAGTTGTTCTGCTAATTTCCTCGAAGATTATAATAAACCCAACTTTTTTTTTTTTTTTTACCAAAATCTCTGAGTTAGAAGCCGGTATTGTTATTTGTATTAAATAAGAAAAGAGTGAGTACAAAAAAGAGAAACAAAATGAATCTTTTATTTCAAGCACATTATCAAAAACCTTCATTATAATACATAATACAAAAGTAGATGGTCACTTGGTTAATGGTTAATTGTAAAAAGACAATGAAATATACATTTTATGTATCACATGACCTAGCTGCATGTAAAGAAAATATTCCACAGCAGAAAGACGGTGCCCCTCCCTCCCCCAACGATGCTTGTTGATACCATTTTAATCAAATTATATGGCATACAGAAAACATAAGTTGGAACTGAACAATTTAAAAAAAATGAAATACTTGAATGAAACATTATTATACATCAAAATATTTACATGCATTAAATCACCAACTAATAACACATCAATTCATTGTGATAAGTATAACAGAAATAATATATTTCTTTCTTGACATACACATACAAAATAATATACAATTTGACCAATTTCTTCAATGATCTCTACATTTAGAACACAACGGATTTCACAAGTATTCGATGATGGCATTACTTTAGATACAGGTGTGATAATTGTTTGAGTCCATGGTAAAACCATTACATTGTGTAATATTGAACAAAGAAAGTTTCGTCGCCAATGATAACACACCGCCGTTTTACATGTGTACGAGTATTTATTGCATTATACTGTCTATGTCGCTCATTGCGGTACAGATGTTCATTAGTCTGTCACCATGGTTATAATCATCGCCATTTTCATCATCGGCGAAAAATCAAGTCTTTAAAAATCACCATCATCAACATCTTTAATTTCCATCTTTCTGTTGACAAAGTGAGAATCTACTAGAATCTGGAGGCATTCCAATTCCACTGTCGGTTTTCGAGGAAGGATGTGGGCCACCTTAAAATGAAGAATTCACACATCAATATGAATTCAAATTTGGAACATTTAGGCTGTCATTGTTTTATCATGACTTAATCTTTGCCATTCTCATATAGTTTCAACATCAACAAATGTTCGTATCAATGAATACGATGGCTGCCAATTAGAAATTAAAAAAAAATAATCTACCTTTAGGAACTCTTAATTTAGCGTCACACAATTTTGATACCTGCAAAGACAATAGTATAACAACCTTGCAAAAAATACTACAGTGTTTGTTTTAAACACCATTAACGTATCCAATTCTTGATAAGAAAAAGAATCTATGAAAAACAATCTGTATTGCGTGCACAATAAGTCCTGTTTATACCCTTTACTTAGCCCCCCCCCCCCCCCCTTTTCCATGAAGAAATCGTCATCACAAAAATTACTACCATTACATCAGGCTGTCCAAAGATGATTGTACGTTTGCCGTAACCTTAATAAATGTGTCAAGAACTGGCCTCAATGATGTTCGAATTTAAAAACAAAACAAAATTACAAGCAAAATTAATGATTTTCATTTAAATGCTGTGAGTATTTATGACACGTTCTAACAGTTAAAATGAATGCATCAATAAATATCCGAAATGTATGATCCATTTTGGTCCCCAAATGTTATGTATTCCTACTAAAACAGTCTTTTAGCTAATAGGGATTTTTTAAAATAAAACACCAATTTTCTTTTAAACTTTAAGCGTCCGGGTGACGTTAAACATTGAATTAACTTTGGGCAGCATTGGAACAATTGAAAGCATGAAAAGACTAAAAACCAAGCAACATTATACAAATTTTTAGGTCTCACTTACATATTCTTTAATATTGATTTCAAAATCTCTTAAGTCGTCCTTTAATGACAAGAGTCGGTGATCCAAGAATTTCGATCTGTTGGGGCAAAAATCATTTACATGCGGTTCATATCCAGCGTCTAAATACTCAATGACCCCAGCTAATTGTGCGTTTTTCAGCCTAATGTCTGCTGTTGTACTTTGTAGCTGAATGAACACCTCCTTTAGGGTGGGCACTTTTTCCATTGTAACAGTTTCACTTACAACGTCCTGGAAAATTCACTTGAAGGTCCATGTTAGGAATAAACGGTGTAACAATCTTAGTGACATTTTCAAAGATGGTTGTGAGAATTCGCAAAATTGTCGACCCAGTGTATCGGTATAGGATATATGACGTACATCATAAAAATGAAACGAGGAAAAAATTAGCCATATTTAAAAATCTCCAATTATAGACTTATCGACGTGATCACGTAGATATAAATATACTTGAAGGCTAAACATATTTCCTTGTTATCAAGGATATATTGGCGATCGAGTGACGTCATGTTTAAGGGGGAAATATAACAGTATACGTAAGAGCAAACGAGGAAAATGTTCGTTTGATGTAAGAGTTTGATGTTTTGACTTAGTTTTTTTCATCATATACTATATCAGAGTACTACATTGTAAATAAGTGGGTATATGGTCATTTTAGAATTCTGAAAACTGAATATTGTAAAATAAGTTCTGAGAGGGAAAAGGAAAAAAATGTTTTAGTTGGTAGATGTGGGTGTTAAAACTTGAACGTTAACAAGTTGTTTATTAAAACTTTAAATTATAAGTAGATTTCTTCAAAAATAGAGTATATTATTTAGCAATGTCGATTGTGTAGTATCCCTTTTGTAAGAAAAAAACTTCAACAACTTGAAAATGTACTTAGGTGATTCGGTTCACTATCCACGCAAATTTGGACCATTCCACTATGTAACAATAAAGCAGACCCATCCATTCTTTGATATTGGCTGAATATGTATAGCTGTGACGATTAAAAAACTTTCCACCCAGATATTGCTTTTTTCTCTCCACTAGCTGTAAAAATCCAATCCGAGTCTCACCAATCATATATATATATATATATATATATATATATATATATATATATATATA
>WFKH01007768.1:42221726-42277905 GCA_016163765.1 Magallana hongkongensis
TGGAATGAAATAATTTTGAATACTTGGAAGTGTCTTTAGACAGGAATTTTCTGAATAAAATTTCTCCAAGTCATTAAACTTATGCCCTTTGTGCGTTTCCTGACTCACGCATTTAGAACATACTAGTAAGGGAATTTGGCATTCTTCACACAGAAGATCTATATCCTTGGTCGGATGCTTTTTGCATTTCTCTACAGGGAGTTTTCGGTTTCTTGATAGATATGGGACAACATCATGGTCCATATTGTCTGGACTCTTCAGATGGTCATCTCTGCACTGATCACACATTGGACGGTAACAAGAGTTGCAGTACATAGCACCGTATCTTTCACAGCTTTCTGTTCCACACTCTATAATGTGCTGAGCATCATCTGGTATTGAAGCCATCTGGAATGACAAGAAAAATATCTATAAAGTAAAATTAATTTATTTGTTTACACTTAAAGAACTGTCAAAGATACCAAGACGGGGTTAAAAATTATGGCCAGATCAGGTTATCAATCACGACGGCCAGGATTGTAACCATGACCGCCCAAGACTGAATTACAGTGAATATATAGAACGTTCCCTATGGCTTTCCATACCAAGACATTTAGATAGCATTTAGGAATAGGCAACAAAAAGCACAGTTATTGAGATTATTACCATTTAAAGGCAGAAAAGATTATCATTACGGGAGGCATCCGTTGACCATAAACAAAGGATTGAAGGATACTGTTTGATAATTTGGTCAACAAGGTTTATCAGACCGAATAGTATAATAAAAAGCAACGCATTGGTTCAAGATATACACCTGTTCATCACACAGATCGGCCGTGTTGTATGTTGCACATAAAAATGAATGTGGAAACTTAAAGACGTATAATCAGAATATATGTATCAACTTCCAGTTCAAATCTGAGTAAATTTGTAAAGAATCACCGTTTTGTTACGCGTTATCAAAATGATAATATTTCATAAAGAACATTATATTGTCCTTTTTTATTATACGTTTTCCTGCTGTCTTGCAAATTAGTAAGTGATTCCTTCAACAACTAAATGATACAGTACTTACCTTGACTGAACATAAACTGGTCTAAATGGTCTTGTGAACGAGTATAGGAATGTTGGAAATACAGATATGTGTCGAAAAAGACAAAATTCCAAGTAAAGACGGGTGAGTGAATTTCCTAGTATTTGGTTGAAATCTAAACCTGCAGTTGATAGATTCCCGACGCAGTGTAATACAACGCCACACACCACAAAAAAAGAAAAAAAAAAAAAAAAAAAAAAAGAAAAAGAAAAAAAGAAAAAAGAAAAAAAAGCTCGATCTATTTCTGTCACCCGTAACTGTACCTATACGGATGTATGGAATTCTGTATGCTCTTGATAGTCTTGCAATCCAAGATTTATTAGAATTAATAAATAAAAATTTCTTAATTTGCCTCTCAAATACAAACGTATTACATTGTAAGTGAGTGTTCGTGGATTGATTTCTCTGTGTAAAAGTCGAAGGGATAATCATGCTAATTAGAGATAATTTAATTCGATTAATATCAGCAATAAAGAGAAAAAAAGGCGCGTCAACAGTTAAATATTGTCTAGATATTGTGAATCAATTCGGAAAAATACTCCCGAATGATGTTCTAATTGCTATAATTCTAACGTCATAATGTATCTGACGTAACAAAATCCATGACGTCATAAGAGTTGTTACAAACAAAACACAGCATGGCAGTCGCTGGATATTTGCAGAAGGTATTTCTGAATTCTTTACTTTTATTTTTAAGAATACTCTATCTTTTGTTTTGACACGATTGAATGACGGGGTCAGCTGTATTAAATGACAATAAACATCGACCATTCTCTTTTTAGATTATCGATATGGATCATATAGAGCAAAGTATGGTAAGTGTTTTACAAAATATTTGCAGTCAAAAATGTAGCACGGAAGAATGGTTAACTTACCACGGCAAAACTTATAATTTTTGTTTTTGTTTTTCATTTGCAAGCCCATTAGTTCATACATTCACATACTAGTAATTTAAGGAATATCCTTATTTCTAAAATGTTTGTCCATTTAATGATAGATTTATAATTACACGTAATATTCAATGTATGGCTTGCTTTAAACAACATTTATATCTTTTTGTTTTAATCCTTGCCGTCCGATAAATACTGAAATTAAAGTTGTAGGAACATAAGACCATATACTTATATTTTTTATGTTATTTGAATGAAAATATTACAATAAAATATTGATATTTCTTTATCAATAATTGTAGGTTGATATCAAAAGACGTAGAGTTGTAGAAAATGTTCAAGTGGAGATACTGGTAAATTATTCTACGTTAATCTATGTACTATCTATCGATCGATCTATCTATCTATCTATCTATGATTGAGTTTTTAATCTAATATTTACAGAAGAGATTACTTCCACGAAGAAGCCCTCAGATGGCTAACAAAGTCATGGTATGTCATATATTGCACTTTCACATTTTAAAAAATAATTATTAAATGTTTGAATTTCTAAATGCGTTTGAAATAAAAGCATTGATACGTAAACATGTTTTGTTCTGAATAAATTATATATAATAATGCTACATCATAATTGAATTTAGCATAGAATTCAAGATCACCACGAGAAAATGATTGAGAACCACAGAGAGCTATTGGTATGTGCAGTTCATATTTTGTACAGTGTGTAATAATTTGTATTTTTCATATAATTATCAGAAATTTATTCGCTAGAGATTGATAATCCTATAGCTAAAAAATATTGTTTTGTTTCAAATACTAAAACGTTTGTTGAAATTAAAATTTTGACTGCAGAATTCTATGTGACATTAAGAAAATTGTGTATGTTTGCGTGAAAATACCGGTACTTTACCCATACATTTTCTGTTTGACATTCACAATAATATTCTATATATATAAATACATGTACGTTATTTTTGTTCATGTACCATTCCATGGTTTAGATTGTAATAAACTGAACTGAACTGAATAAAGTTTTACCCCCCCCCCCCCACATACACAGGAATCTAACACATTGAATATGTTAATTATTAATATTTACAGATGATGATCAATGAGAAAAAAGGACAATCATTGAAGAATATAGATGTTTTCAACAAGTTAGCGGTAAATAGCATATCCGATATTTTGCAAAAAATTGTAAGAAATGCCGGTTATTATATGTCTATCATTAAACTTATTAATGAACAATATTTTAATATGTTGTTCATGCAGCTTTAAGATAAAATATATTCAATGTTTAGCGAATGCCGATTAAATACATGCAGTTTTTTTTCTTGTGTAGGAAGCGAACGAAAATCGAATGGAAACCATTCGAGAAAGCATGGTAATTATAACTTTTTCACTTTGAAAATCAATCCTACGTACTAGTATTTATTATACAAAAAACATTTTTCATTATAAGTATAACCTCTTATATCTTTACAGCTCAAGGAGAAAAAGGATAGACTCCTAGATGATGTTCTTGTGCACTTAGTGGTAATGCATTAAACTTTTTTCATTTCTTTCTACTGTTTTGTTTGTTTTATGTGTTTCACGCGCATTAAAAAGAAACTCATAGTGTGAAACTTTTTTTTTCTATTTACAGAGAAGTATAAGAACAAGACGGAATCCTCAGATGGCGAGAAAAATCATGGTAAGAAAACAATTAAAAAACTATTATATTTCATAGTTCATTTAAATTCATGATATAATGAAAAGCAAGCAATTTTATATATTATTCACCTGACGCTTACATATAATTGTATTTTTATATATAGATAATGCTCCAAGCTAACCACACCAATTTATTGAAAATTCAACAGGACGTGTTGGTAAGACGTAGAATTGTTTATATTTTTACATTTCTCTATATCGTAAAGTATTATTCTAAAATTTTTCAATAGTTTAGTTCAACGTTATGCAAACTGAGTTTACAATAATCTATTATCAGGTGAAAGTAAAAGAGAGAGAAGACATGCATAGCGCCAAAAGAGCGTTTCAGGAAGAGATGATGGTGAGTTAAAGACATCATATCAGAAATTACTTGATTCACTTTCACATTTATGATTTTATCAAACAAGTTATTAAATCTTTGTATCCCTGATAAGACAATACATTTCATGATGTGAATCAAACCATTTTACGTTTATTGTAGACGAAGATGAATGAAAGAAAAGTATTAGATCAGATCAGACGACTGGGTTACACGGACCTGATGGTAAGTATAAATACAGGTCACTCACGGTAGCCCGAACTTCGTTACCCGATTTCACGGTGTATAACGTGTTCTGCAAACTCTTTTTCTCAACTGAAAGTAAACTGCGAAATTAAACAACCACAAATAATTATTCCTTTAATTATCACACTTTCATAATTATGTTTCATATTGGAATTAAACCAAGTACTATTTACATGTACATGTACTTTATATTCATATATTTTTGTTTTGTTTTGTTCGATAGATGTGCCAGGTTGAGAAATCTGAAGAAGAGGGAGACTTTCTGCCTCGGAAATTATTCATGTTTGGAGTGGACACGTTCAAAGGCACTGCAAAGGTACCGAACAAATCACAGCTTTAAAACAAATACACCTGTACTCAAAATCATGATCGTAGTTTTTATGTTACATCCAAAAGTAACGCTATGAGCGATATTTAGTTTATTTACACATTTCATTTTAAATCTTATAAATTTTGAATATATATAAATATCACACAATGTCAAGAGCCGACTTTTCACCATCAACCTGTATCTTTTTAATGTAGTTGGAAAATGAGCTAAAAGTTGAGAAAAGAAAGGAAGTAACTGTCGCAACTGAAATGGACGATGAATGTCAAGTTTCATCCCCACTGGTCACGTGTTCTGTAGACAACACACGTGAGAGCCTTTCGACATCCAAAGATCAGGTAAATAATTATATAGTGTGCAAATATACATCAAGTTTATATGTGAGGAGGGCTCGATGGTCGTGGCCATTTTTAGACTTAATTGATCTCATTTAGAAGAAGAGTTCCATATAAAAATATAGAAAAAAACCCAAATTTAAAAGATTAATTATGTGGATTTTTTCTTTATTAGATATTAGTTTATAGCTAATTAAATCATACCTTAAAATTCTAGATATATCTGATGGTTAATTTGTTGACCATCCAGCCTCCTTAATGATTAAGATGCGTGCAACTGTGGTCCTCATCGATTTTATTTCCAATTTCTGTTTCAGACCAAAAGAAGCAAGAAGTCAAGCTTCACAAGACGCATCAAGAAGTTTTTTGGAATCAGATAGTCAGATCCATTCAGCACCTCTACTCTAACCTACCTCATTTTGAAAGAAAAATAATAATTGTGTTATATCTTGTCAGCGAACTGCTTAAGAATTAACGATTAATTCAAAAATAAATTTATTCATTTACTATATGCCAGTTTTTTTGGGGTTTTTTTTTTTGTTTCTTATTTAAATTATTATGACTTTCGGTGATGTAAGTATAAGTTATGCATAAACTTAAGCAAAGATAATGTTTGCTTGAGATTATTCCTTGTTATGAGAGATATGTCCACTGTAATTTTAAATAAAATTGACCTGGTTATTGGTCACGTGATATCACGGTAACAAACGAGAGTAACTAAGGCAACTCTCTAAAAAGTAGCCGTAATATGAAATATAGTTATGCAGGTTATGTATTTTTCTTCAATGCTTGCTACCTTTAAAGAAAATGTTTTATTGTTCCATAACTACTAATTTTACCTATTTCTTTTTCTCTAAATTAAGGCAACGTTGCATTAAAATTCTGTTGTGGGAATTCCTATATAATGTTTTCGTTTAATCAATATCTCGTATATTGCTGCATACAAAACGGTCTCTTCAAAGGATAAAGTTCAACTTGATTGTGATTTTTTTTCTATAAAAATTTGATTGTTTGTTAAAAACAGAGCCTTCAATATTATACATAATTTAAAAGCAACAAAAACTTATACCATGTCACTGTAAATGTAACCATTCTTTAGAACTGCTGATTAAGCTGCCCAAATAACTTGATTCTTTAATGATCTTTGCTAAAGTTGGGTATATGTAAAACTACATGTCAATTGACTCAATATTGTGCAGCTCTTAGTTCAGTTTTTGCTCCATTTTTGGCTAACTGGGCTTGTCTATGTTGCATTATTTGCCTTCTGTTTTGAAAATAACAAACAGTTATACAGGATGTTAAAAAACCCCCAAGTAAATCCATTTTCCCATTCTTTAATTGTAAATCACTTTCGAAGTTAAATGACATTTCCTGTAAAAAGATAATGCCAACATTTAAGCATGCCGATTACAAACATGTAAAGATAAAAAATAACAAATGTTAATGAAAGTAATTCTAGAATTAGACAATGAAAAAAATTAATTAAAAAAAAATTGCACCTTTGGTTGATGAAAAAGATCCTTAACCAATATTTTAAATGGCTCGTTTAAAGGTATTTAATACTTGGAATGTACAAATAATAAAGAGGTGGGGTTGTTACAAAACAAACACCCACACACAAACCAAAACACCCCCCCCTCCCACACAAAAAAATACAAGCTTTGATAAACATTTTGTGTATATCATCTATACAAGACACAACATAACCGTGCACCATTTCAAACATCACAAAAGAATCCTTCATTTGTATGAAAGTGCAAAAAATTGATATTAAAAAAAGGATTTGAATATGAATCTATCTGGATATCAATCATCAATCATAAATGAACTCCAAACAAATTCAACCAAATGATATTTATGCATTCATACATGTATATTAATAATGTACTAACAAATAATCACATGCAAAGTTATTAATTTGTGGTTGTCAACCTTGGTATGGGAAATCATATTAATCTCTGAATATATTAATATTGAATTTAAATCATTCTTAAAATATGTACATAAACACAATTACATGTAAAACAAATGAAGTTTTTTCATACTTATTCAAAATCAAAATATCAGATTACTAGTATGTAAAGCAAGTTCGACATAGTTTGTAAATTTCACAAACAGACTGCCTTCCTAGCTACAGCACTTTTAACTTCAAATATTTTTGGTGGTTCTAACATAATCACATCTCTAACTTGACACGTTTTTGGTGGTTCTAGCTACAGCACTTTAAACATCACATATTCTGGTGGTTCTAGCTACACCACTTTTAACTTTAACACATTTCTGGTGGTTTTAGCTAAACCACTTTTAACTATGAATATTTCTCGTGCTTCTAGCTACTATAAACTTTACATATTTCTGTCTTTCTGTGGTGGGCTTGACTTTAGTTTGCTCACAACCTGTGGTACAGCCATCAGGACTAAGGTGGCAGGGATGACATAGGAGATACGATAGGTGGACAGCGTCCCGTACAGAACCAAGAAGACAGTCAGGATGTACACCCCTATACAGGTCGAAAAATAGTGGTCCCTGTCAAAGAAAACAAAATTGCATTTTGGGAGAATTTTACACCTAATAGGTGACTGAAATCAATAACAAACGGAAAAAAAAGTTTTTCAATTTCAAATCCAAGTTGTTCATTGAAAAAAGTATTACTGTTGTAAACAGAAATGTTAATGTGAAGCAAATGAAACAAATGTAAACCAACTTTAATTTTTTGTTTGCAAGTTCTATATGGATAATCTTATGAAACAAGTATAATAGACAAAGAAGGACTAGTTTGTAGTGAAAAACAATGAGGATGATGAACTTTAACCTTGCAAAATTTTTGTGCATACAAATAAGAGTTTATTTACAGCATATTTAAAGTAAATAGATATTCAAGCATCCCTGTATTTATCAAAAAAAGAATGAATTAGTTCCATACCTTCCTGAGAGGGGATCATCACAGAGTAGCAATGCTCCTACAGCAAGGATACATAAAATTGAGGTCAGCCAGGTGGGATCATTGTGTAAGATTATAAAATACCTAGAAACAGAAATATTTCATTGATTTATTAGTATCCTCAGTTTCAAAACGAGAGTGAAAAAAATATAACAGGTTTATATCATAAATAATTGATTGAAAACTTTTTGACAATTATAAAGTTTTCAACTGATGCATTTTATATTTCAATGAGTTACAACTTCAACGATAAATGTAAATCAGAAAATAGCCCAAGATTGTTAATATAGAGGTAAAATGAATTTGACAATATTTAAAAAAAAAAATTCTCTCAAAATTTAATCCCCTGAAGGCAGCTGAATTTTCGAAAATTTATTTTCAAACTACTGTGGCTCAAATTTCTTCAGCTGGCAGAGTAACTATCGTAACAGTATATTTACAGATATAAACTGCTTTCTCTTTTGACTGACAATACGCTATTTTACAGCATCTATATTTCATCATTTTCTGGTTAAATATTGAACTTTTTGAGCTACGTACTGAATATTTTTGAGCCAGACTATCAATGGAGGTAGGTTGAGGCCCATCATCCACAGCAGCAGAAGCAGTGTGGTCAGGTATAAATTATAGCGTGACTGGACCCCAGAGTCTAAGATGTCCTGTCGTAATACATGGTAGGTCCTTAGAACCTGAAGGAAATATAATAATTCTTAAATGACAATTTGTTAATGATTCTCTCTGGGGTTTTTCTTTCTATTTCACAATACAATTACAATTTTTAAAATCAAAATTCTATTTTTAAATACATGACATTGTTAATCAAACTAGGTCAAATTCATAGACATTTTAAATTTTTTAAAAATAGAATGAAAGTGACAAATCATATCTTTTGTCAGAATGTGAAGTATGTTTGATTACTCAGGACCTAGACATACAGGCCCAACTGTTTATGACAATTTCCTTTACAAAACAAATGAAGGACCTAGACTATATATCCTTACTGTATGTGCCTATTACCTTTATAATACAAATGAAGGATCCTAGGACTTTATAAGCCTACCTGTATATTTTCAATTTCCTTTACAAAACAGATTAAGGACCTAGACTATTTAGGTCTAACTGTACGTGTCTATTACCTTTACAATACAAATGAAGTAACAGATGACGAGGCCCAATGTTCCACATAGAACACTAGAAAGCACCAATGCTAACACTAGGAATGCTGGGACTACTCTGCCATCGCTGCTTGGCAACGGACAGCTAAAAGGAAACATGAATTAATGTAAATCAAATAAACAGGAAAAAAACTGGATTAATTCATAGAAGTACTTGGTAAAGAAATTAGTCTTGAAACACATCCTTATGAGTAAATTGCAGTGAAATGTCTAAGATTCACTAGTTTAATTACTCGTATTTGGTATAAAAAATCAAACACATATTTATTCAAGTACCAAATGCAAGCAATTCTAAAAATTGACAAAAATTCAGAATTTTTTTTTTCAACTTTAAGTGAATTTTATTACCATGAACATAAAATTCCAAAAACTCGACTGAGGAATTTCATTCCTATATCGATTACAAAACACTGGAAGTTGACCAGCCCTTGTGCAATCAGATACAGGAGCAGGGGTAGGAGTCTCATCATGAGTCCCTGATTGGTCAGTTCCCTGATGTCTGGTAGTATCCCACTGTCCTCTCCCAGAGCATGCTGGGTAATAGGAAGTCTACAAAGAAAAAAACCCATGGTCAGATTAATATTTCTCTCTCTCTCTCTCTTGACTTTTTGATCAATTTTTGGATAGAGCTATACGTGAATTGTAAACTAGTACCTTTAACCAAATACAAAACAGTTGGCTCACAGGAATATTTTACCAAATGTCTAACAGAATGTAAGAGAAGCAAAACCATGTCTGGCTCTTAAAGAATGATGTATTCCCAGTGATTTATGTACCGGTAAGTATGGGTCACACACATTGATACCATGCAAGACTAATTATACTTACTGAAATATGAAATTCAAAAGCATGGCAACTGGAATGATAAAGTAAGGCTTGCCGTTGGCCTCAATAGCATCTAATAAAGCTGGACATATCCCATCTACAAAACAAACAAAGGAACAATATATTTCATCAACTGGATGCATATCTGCAACTTTAATGCATTAATCTCTCTTCATGAAAGAGAGACAACTCTTTGTCAGAAAATGTAGAGAATCAACATTTTCACTTTTTTTCTAAATTCAAATTACAGTTGTAAATGAAGCTAAGATATGGAAATCAAAAGAAAAACTCTCATTCAACCTTATTTTTTTTAAAGATATGATCTTTAAAAATCTGTTTATGATTCCATTATAAAACACAGCTGTGAGATTCTCACCTTTAGCCATACACCGTAACTGATGCATCACTCCCATCAATAAAACCGCCACCATGAATCCAGGGAGAAGAGTTCCATAGAAACGGACAAACTGAAAAAGTCAAGGAATCTGGTTAAAAATGGATTGCTTACAAGAGAGATAACTCTAGCAGTCTTTAAAAATAACTCATTGGAAGCTTAAGGTTTAGCAGGGTTCTTTATCATTTCAGTGGCCATGCTCCTTAATATAATTTCTGTTCACACGATTTAACTTTGTAATCATTTTATAATTTATTTTGAAAAGTGTTAAACTTCATGAATTTCCAATTCGGAATATTTTACATGCATAAAAACACTATTACCAGTAATGACGGTCATACATATATTTTTCAGCAAGTACTATCTGGACTTCTTTTGACTTTACAAAATATGGTATGATCAAGTCTAACACTGATGTCTGAGAATTAACTGCAGACAATTCAAAATTGAAGCCAAAACTTTAGGTATTTTGAAATTACTGGTAGTAATAAATTTCAAAGGAATCAACGATTCTTTCTCCTTGTTGACTTCAACAATGACAAAATAAATCTGAATGAAAAGAAATGAATTTTGTGAAGAGAAACACTCTTGATAAAGCATGGCCAATTTGATTTAAATCACATGGTTGCAAGTCCCCAAAGATTTCTTGTTTTTATGGATTTTCATGTTGAAAAAAAATTCAAACACAGGAATTAATGCTGGCTTTCAGACTGGCATGTTTTGTGACTAAGCACAAAGACCTCTTGTTTCCCACTTACAAAGGCCCTTGCAGAATTCTTTCAAAGTTCTACCAAACTTATCAAACAAAATTTTAAAACTGGAATTAACGGAATCAATCTATGTGATTCATAGAGCAGACACTTTGTTCCAAATCGGCTGAATTTAGAGCCAATTTTTATGACCAAAAAAAACAATCAACATGATAAAATTAAGTTCAAACTCCACTGAATTTATAAAAAAACCCTCCAACTTTCTTCTTATTTGACCCTTCACAAGCATAATATATTTATCAATTATATATGCATGTCTTTTCTTTTTTTTTTGTCCAGATAAATGCATGTCTATTTTCTTCACACAGTCTTGGCTTGAAATTTTTCAATAGGTGCACTAGATAAATTTTGTAAAGCATGCCTACAATGAAATAACTAAAAAAATTCTCAAACTTGATCATTAATACTCATTTTTCAGGTCATTTAACACTCCACACACATTTAATGTGATTTCAAATGAATAAGGCTTTTCTCACAATCAAAATTGCAAATTTCTTTATATATACTTATCCAAATATTCTTGACACATTTAAAGTTTGCTTTTCTCTCGCTTTCCAATTTGCAAAACTTCAAAAACCAAACAACGAGTGTTCAGCTTTAATCTCTTAATAAAGAGTCCTTCACAAAAATTCGTTTCAATACCTGTAGCAAAAATCTGTTCTTCAGAAAAGTTAAATCTTGTTTAAAAGACCCGTCTCAATAGATATTGCTTCAATATTGATTCGAGGGATGTTGGCATATATATACATACACATACCGGTAGGCGCAATGTACTGAAATAATAATACCTTCAAAGTTAAAGCTGTGTTTCACAAAATAGTATTCATGGTAGCCTTTTTTGTGTCCTCCTCGTTTTCAAGCAGAATTAGGAAAGCAATTTACATGTATTACCAGTGATTAAATTATTAGAAAAGTTTCAATTTACATATACAAGTAGTGCAATGTCAGAATGGTGATGACAGGTGTACTTTGAACACAGAAGTTTAAACAATTGCCAGTAACTTGAATGCTTGTGTTTGAATTTCTTTTTTTCTCTTCACTCATTCAAAACTCAAACAATGAAGTTGAGTGTGCTGAGGAAGAACAATTTGAGGTCGTTATTTTTCTTTTGTGGGTCCATTTATGAATACCAGCCAGCATTATTTCTATTGTACAATTACTCCACATTTTAAAAATAACTCCTTAAATCAATATATATGTGGTATTTACAGCTCACAACAAAACCATTTAATAACTAAAGCAACTAAGGGAAAATTGCCTGACATACTTTTATTTTTCCTCTCTTATATCTAGACCATTTTCACAAAAGTCATTTAGGTTAATTCGTATTTCATCATAAATTAACATTCAAAAAGATTAATTTCCTCCACATCACATTGCCTCGTTAATTTTTTTTTAATACTCCTAAGTTTTTTTCTTACACTGAATTGATATTGAATTTCCCATTAAAGTTTGATTGTATTTCAACCATTCTAATTTTGCAATTAACTTTACCTATGTTTATAATCATTTTTATTTGACAACTGTCCATTGACTGAAAATTGATATCTACACAATAGGTGATATATCAAATTCATGAAACCTCTGATTAGAATTCTATCTGGGAAATTGTGAGAAAATTCTTATTTCAACAAAACAGATTAGCACCACATCTTATTTCACTACAACACTGAGTTTTAAATTACCTGCTAATCTATTTTCAGACAATAAATTATTGCTATCGATATTCTTAATATGAAAAAAAAGTTTTCACTATTAACATATTATCGGCAGATTACAGTTACTGTTCAAAATATTGCTCTCTGCGAAATAAATATAATCAATTTAAAAAAACAAAACATGCAAAAACCTCTTGCCAACGCGGTTATTTCTATAAGCATGGTTTTTTAGGTGGTGCATTATTTTGACACTAATGCTGTGACCCCCAGCTCCAAGATCTTGTCAAAAATTCCAGTCCCCTAGGGTGGTATCGAAGCTCTACTAAACAGCCAACTGCTAACCAGTGGAACAATCAGAGAATCGATAGAATCTGAGCTCGAGGATTTACCCTATCTGGGTTCCTCACAATTTAAACTCCGAAGTTCCACTACCATGTTTTACTATATACACGGACTTTAATACCTTCTTTTTTTTTCTTTCTTTTTATTCTGGTATCTATTTAAATTGCTACTGATTTCACAGGCCGACAGCTTTTGGCCACGGTTCATTGCTTGACCGGGAATTCTACAAACCCCCTGTTCTTAGGATTGGATAAAACTGCCCAGATAAGCTTTTAAAGCCTCATAAAGTTCTGAAGTTCTCCAATGATGCACTCTATATGGATTAAGCAAATACATGTTAATAAGTGCCGACTTCTCAAGTGTATTGATACAATGGCCAAGTGGTATTGATATTCTCGTTAATTAAGGAGCACATCAGGTGAGACTATAATTTATCGAATTAACTTTAAATTCAGAACGTATAACGTTTTTTCAAGTATTTGTTCATTTAAGGTTACCAGTAAACAATTCTTTAAAGATTTTGTGCTTCTGTTTCTGTCCAATAAAATTGGTCCATTCATGGATATTAATTCGTATAATTCGTTTGTTTAAGGGAGGATAAATGTTTTTATATTGATATCACATATTATATGTACATGTATGTAGATGAAAGTTTTAAATGTATTAACTTGAGGTAAATTTGAAATTGATTCTTAAAAACAAGTAGAAAGAAAAAATACAAAGGAAAATTGCAATGGTTCACTTGCATAGTTCCTTCTAAAAGTAAACCTTTAATAATCACTACACTGAAGTGGTTTGATAATCCTCAGCCTTTTAATCAAAAGGTTTGTTTTTCATAACAGTTTACAAGATGTGACTGGATTTTTAGCAAAGGAATTCATTGTATGCACATCAAGACAAACTTTCCAACACTCAGATATAATATCTCTAATCTCTCTGCAGCAGTGTATTGTGTTACTTATTATTTACATGCATATCAATTGCATTAACTCGATATTTTAATTACAAGTGCCTTAATACACAGATCAATTTTTAATCTCTCAAATTTAAAATTCAATTCATTTTTTTATCCTTAAGTAATCATCTTTATTCTTCCAACAACTCATAATACAGGCAAATAAAAAAAATATACTGAAGCTCAGCAGTTCTATCAAAGATTTTCTTTTCAGATTTAAAGATTAAATTGCATGCAGTTCTGAGCATAAATTGAATATTTAAATCTGAAATTGAACAGGTGAATTCCGGTGAAAGAAACTCCATTTAAAATCTTCCACAGCTAATTTACTGGGTGATCTAGCTCTCTGATTGCCTGCTGCTGAAATAGACTATAGCTTGGAAAGGAAAACACTATCTCTATTGCCAGAATAATTAGCTAGGTTTCAATATTAACATTGTACATGTAATTATTCATTGATTCCTAAAAATGAAAACCCCAAACAATTTATTTCCCATTATGACAGACTTGTTTTCCCAATATGAAGTCTCTAAAATTATGTTTTCTTTTAATAAATCAGCTAGCTTAATAAATTATTGCTTTTCAAGAAGTTCTGTGAGATGAACAATTCAACTGTTGATAAAAGTTTTACCTAATTGGAAATAATATGAATTACATCTACCCCCCCCCCCCTCCAATTCAAAAAATAAAGATATTGACTGACCTTGAAGAGGGGAAAAAGTGTATGGTCATTGGGCTAAATACTAGTAATGAGCAGCAGTGTAAATTACATGTACATTGCTGTACACACCTGCATGTATGTACATTGTATGTGCATAGTTAATTTATTACATACAAGAATCTATGTTAACAACAAGTCATGGGTATTTAACCTATTATTTAAGACAAATAACTAATGTAGTTAATCAGTAAACATTTAAATATTTACTTGAATAAACCAGTTCTTCTAATGTATTAAATGTTCCTTAAATGATATAACAAACAAATTTCCACCATAAGATTGCGTAATGTATGAAATAGATCATTTACAGTTGAATGAATTAAACCATGCAATGTTATAATTACATTCTTAATCCCTCTATTGGAATAAAACCTTCTATAATTGCAATACTGGTAACTGTCAATGATTCAAAGAATACCTTTCATGAAAGGAAAAACCGTCTGACTTTTTGAACCCAATGAAATATGTCCACTTCTTTTGACCCTATTCAATTTAGCAAGATTACATAATGCAGGCTTAGAGATTTTTAAGTCTATCTAAAGACTCATGATTGCTCAATCTCATAAATAGAAGAATCAACATTTTGAATTGGAACTGTTAAAAAACTTGGATATAACCATCTCAAAGGTGTACAGTAAGTTAATTACCGGTAGTTTCTAATTATCAAAATTGTCTCAGATAACCTTTTTATCAAATTCTCAGTCTTAAGTGATATATCTATTCTCCACAAATGAGGAAGCTAGGCTAATCATTCCTTGAATATAAGCACTTTAAACTATTTATAATCACTCAATCCTTCTAATGTATATTTCACGTTTCTAATCAGCTGTGTTTACTCAATTCCCCACAAGACTTTTCTCCACCACAAAAAAGGGTACATAGGTAAACAACAGATTTTTTGTAATCATTTAATTTTCTGATGACACACAAAACACCAGCGACATGTACAACAATCTGGCAAATACTTTCTTTTCAAACTTAAACTGATCTGAAGCACCCTTTCACTTGACAGTTTTTTTCCTCCATTGTTTTCAACTCCACTACCCCAGACCCCTGCATGCGTACTGCTTGGTAACAGATAATGGCTCTGTACATATTCATGTCCTCTTGTCCTTTCGATTCTCTTGTTTATAGGTTTTATTTAACACCGATTATTTCACACAGATTCAGAATTTATAATCCATGAGAGAGAGAGAGAGAGAGAGAGAGAGAGAGAGAGAGAGAGAGATAGCAAACTATTTCACGCCTCATAACTTTAAACTAATGAGGCTTAAAATTGGTGCAATAAAATTACATTTAAAGTCTTATGTATAGTTAAATGCACAATTTTATGTGTGCAAATAAAGTTAAAGATCTTAATTTTTTTATATCAAATTCTATAAGATTTTTCAAATTGAATTGGATTGTGGTAAATTTAGATATCAAAACACTTTTTAGACATCAAAAAATAAATTCATCTG
This sequence comes from Magallana hongkongensis, assembly GCA_016163765.1. Taxonomy (NCBI): domain Eukaryota; kingdom Metazoa; phylum Mollusca; class Bivalvia; order Ostreida; family Ostreidae; genus Magallana; species Magallana hongkongensis. Next base: position 42,237,871 of record WFKH01007768.1, read on the forward strand.
CTACTGGTAGTTAAGAGCAAACTTGAGGAATTTGAAGGCTGTGTACTTGATAGAGATTATCCAGTGATTCATTTCAATGGATCAAACACTTTTGTCAATGGAAGAGGATTAAACAATGATGACTGGTTATCGGGAGAAAATTAATGATAAATCCATTGGAGAGGGTGACATATTTTCTTCCGAGGCAGGTGACCCTTTTGATTTAATTTGTCCAGAACTCCCATTTCTCATAAAAAGTTCTCTTATTTACACAGAGGTAGCCTACACAAATGTTTTTAGATATTTCATATTTGTCATCTTTAGAAATGGAGAAAAAAGTGACATTTTAGGGGCTTAAACAGGTAGGAGTCCTGGATATGGGCCAATGTCTGACCATACAAAGAGCTAACAGCATGAATAATTAATCTGTGCATATGTACACATTGCCAGCACAATGACAATTAAATACCAGTCAACAAAATGAAATTGAATGAAAAAAAAAATTATTTTCTCCCTTCCAATTTTCAGATGTGGAATGGAGAAGAATTAAAAGATATACGGCCTTCTTGAGCATGAATATGGATGCCAGCACATTGTCCTACCACAACAAAGTCCAGGATTGGACTCAAATGTACATGCTGGCAGCAGACGGACACATCTACAAAAGTTCCAAAATAGCAACATATCTACCGCCCCAGAAACTACATCAGATTGAAAACTGGAGGAAAAATATTCGGAATAACTTTGGGCCCAAGTCTTCCCAGTTTCCGAGACTTAACACCCCGAGAGCAAACAGTCGAGCAAGATCAGCAACCGTCGCTAGATCTGCTAATAATGCAAACGAGCGCAAGCGGATTTGGAGTGCTAGTTCCCGTCGCCAGCCTCATTTTCTGTACAGTGACACTGATCTGGACGATGTGACCAATCACCTGGCTGAAACATCCCTGCATTACTCAGGTGAGCGAGCTGTGTACCAAAGAAACTTATTAGGGAAACAATTATTGAAAATCAATACAAAACAGGTACAGCTTATCAACGGTGAGAATGTGGCTACTGAGGCGTTTGATAAAATTGATAAAACTTCCAAACAAGCAAGCAATGGTCTGAACAGCGAAGGAGAGGCAGACCACACTAGTGATAACATAGAGGCTGCGTCGGATGAGGCAGAATCAGAGACTCTAAGCAGCATATCCAGGATGGAGGGGCGCGGAAGACTCATCCACGTCAACGATCTGGAAATGGTCCAGGTGAGGTCCCAATCCAACCAACTTCTGAATGTGATTTCCATTGATGACTGCAAAATGACTAGTCCAAATATTTACCACAATGCCAAACTAAAAGTCGAGAAAAAACGTGCTTTTTATCAAGATATTCCTGAGGAAAACTCGCAACCCGAAAGTGAAGTGCCAAAATCCGAGTGTTCTAAAGACCTTGAAACCACTTACTATTCACAACGTTCGACCAAATCTGTCTCCGAAAGTCGCAACCAAATTCAGACTCGCAATGCCAAAATTTCAAGAGCAATTGATGAAATGGTTCACGAAAGGAAAGTGATGAACAACATGGACCGAAATTTCAATGCTCGCATTGAGGCCTCTGGCACAGGAGGTCGAATAATCCTTGATAAGGGAGAGGGAGGTGCAACCTTTCGAAGACTAAACAATGCCCTGAAGAGGCATGTGAATTCAGTATTAGCCCACAAAGCCCACAAACAAATCAACACCTGGACACAAGATGGCCAGAGTGAACAAGACTTGAATTCCCAAAATGGCAGTGTTCTTTCTGTGGACAAAATGGGGAAATCTCATAAAAATTCCAAGTCGCAAAGCATGGAATCCATGGAGAGCAGCTGAACAGTGGCTTCCAGTCAAACAGTATTAAAATTGATTCTTTTGATTTTCTTCAAGTCAAAATCTTGACAATGTTTTAAATCAATTATATTGCCTTAGAGCTTCAATGTTTTAATTAATATTTACACAGTACGTATTGTGTAAGGTATGTATTTTTTCAACCTGAAATGTTTTAGCCAATCTTTGATTACATTACTAACCAGAAATGTCGTGGTGCATTACATAATTATATATTGTCACAGCCAACCTAGTCTTTCAGGGCAGAGAGTCTGTGAGAAAAAGCTTTGATTTCAATAAAACGAAAAGGAAACCCTTATATATACTTGCATTACTTAATTTGATGGTGATTAATAGTTCAACTCTATTTATAATTTATTTACTCAATTAACTAAAGGTTAACAAAAACTCAACAACTAAATGTTTAAATGTAAGTAAAAAAGGAAAATGAGACAATATTCTTTTAAATTTCCTTTAAAAACTTTGTTTATAAGGAATTGATTGGTTTGGAAATTTCATGTATTGATATAAACATGAGCAGGAAACCCGTTAAAGAAGGAACATTTCCAGCTTTGTTTGCAAATGAATAATACTATTGTAAGGTCTGCATGGGAACCACACAGAATATTGGTTCAGATAAAACAGAGTTTCATGTCTAACAGATTCTTCCCACACACATCAAGAGAAAACCAAAACTTTATAAAGCTGTCCTATATTGATTAAAATTAATATCCTTAAAGGACGAATAGGAAAAAATTGATAGCTGAACTTCTTGTGATGCAAAGTTCATGAATGAGTGAGGAGGAAAATATTATCTGAGATAATATAAAAAGTTGATGTATGGAATAAATCAATGATATAGGAATACGGGTAGGGACATAATTAATAGGAACTGGTTACACAAGACTTTATGTATGTGAGGAGGTTGCCATGATCTCAATATAACAAAACTATATCCCTATCTTGTTGAAATATTCTCATCTCCTCTAAAACCTTAAGTGGCCTTTGTCCATTAAATCTCAATCACAACTCCTGATTATTCAAAATTATTACGAGTTCAAGGATTGTATACGTGATTGTAGACTAATTAATGTTCAGACTATAAATTCTCTATTAAAATTGAACAAAATCAACTTTTTCAACAGACGAAACCAAATAAATCCTAAAATAGTAACACATACATGTACTGGTATGTATAAGGAACAAGGGTAATAATTACAACTGAAATGAATGAATGAACATCAACATCTTTAAAGACACAGTGATTATTCCAACCATTCCTTGCAACTGTCATTCAAAAATAAACCAAAACAAAAAAATGTACAAGCCGATAGAGCATCTCATATTGCCGTTCACAAAGGACACAGGGCCAATGTGTTCTGCTTTGGTGCATGCAGCAGACAAGCATTATCATATTTCAATGAATAAATGATTTTAAATACATAATCCATTGGAACCCAGGTGTACAAATTGGACACTTGAGCATCAGATGGGTATAGATAAAACTGTATTAATTAACTGCCCAATTAATATCCTACTTCTTCTAGCGGACAGGGCTAGTGAACATCTATTTTTCTCCCGAGGTATATTTCTAATGAAAAATATGGACTCCAAATTGTCAAAAGAAGACAGCTTGTGTGATTTTTCCCACCATTTGAATGGAACCTTGAGACTAGCGCAGGCTATAGATGACCTTGCAAGCTATCGTAAGGTTATGGACAATCTTGGAGTGAATTACGATGCCAGAATCAAAGCCGCGAGTCAGAGAGTGGAAATTCCGACGGAAGAGAGTTGGAGATTTCAGCAGTTGAATCAGAATTTGAAAAACCATATCGAATACATACAGGAATGTCAAGGACAGGATTTGATTGACAGGTGGCTCAGGAAATTTCATGAATCTGGGGGTACCAGTAATAAGAATAAGTGAAACATTGATTCATTAATGGAATTTCAAAATTGTACTTCCTGGAGTGTGAAAAATCATACTAACTGGAACTTTAATCATAATTGATGATCAATTTAAAAAATTCCTAAACTGAACATTCAATGTTTCAAACTTTCAAATTTCAATACTTAACGGTTTTATAATCAAAATTAGAACTTGTACATGATTCATTTATTCTTTCAAAGTTTTCTATTTCGGATATTCTATCTCCATGTACTAGCTAGTATATTGTGATATTACCCAAATTAAATAAGCAATGAAATAAAAATGACCCTTTAGAAATTCTTGCCTTTTAGTTATATGTATTCAATAGAAAACATCATGCACCTACATCAAATACAGTGTATCTTAGACTGCTCTTTTAAAGCACTCAATTTTACATTCATTAAAAATTTCCTGATAAGGTTATAATTGTAATTCCTCTAATTATTTATTATTACACCCCCCTCCCCCTTTTTTTTCCCCTTGTATCTCTCTAACAAACATTTCAAATTTTGTCTAGTACAGTGAACTAGGTTAGACATGGAAGAAAAATTGAATTTTATTCAGAGCTGGAAATCAATATTCTTCATAACAGTTTTTCCTTAGCTTTAAATACATATTATTAATATTATGATAATGACTGGCACTTCATAGGCTAGCTTTTGGATCCTGGTGAAAGGAAAATCTTCATACAAGCAAGTGAAGTTTGACAAATAATTGATAGCATTCTAAGGACGGACAGGAAAAATAAACTCCATTTATTGAATTTTGCAGATGATCAAGTGCTTAGTTACTGCACCAGAATGCTATGATCTGCATACATGGGTGTATGCAGAATTGAATGAATACAATTTTCCACAGTCCTTATCAAATATTTGTTTTTAACCATAGATGCATTATCTTTGTTTTCATTTGTCCGTAATATATTATGCTTGTTTGAATGAAAAATATCCCCACCAGCTAAACTAACAAGAATTTGAAAGGAAGAACTAAAGGTCCAAAAATGGAAAAACATTAATGTTGATAAATGATATTCAGACAGACAGCGAATAATTTTTCTTGTTTGAATACTTCCTCAGATAAAATAAACTTGTAAAAGGAAAGTAAACAAGAAAAAACCTTTTATGATTAAGTACCAGTCCTCTTATTGTCAATGCATATTTCTTCTAAAGTCAGATATGAGAGAGAGAGAGAGAGAGAGAGAGAGAGAGAGAGAGAGAGAGAAATTTATCTTATCAAAGTTTGATTAAATCAAAGCTATCTTTATCTTCTGACTTAATCTGATAAAATCTCAAAACTAAAATGAATATTAAAGCAAATCTTCCCTGTAAACCTTTTAAAGAACAACTATACTACATGTTTATACTGTTTATTTATTATTAATAAATATTTTATTCTGTAAATCTCAACACAAAATTTTCACTATTTCTTCATAAATCTCAATATTGCTTTTCGGTGACAAGAGATGTGTGGACAACCCACTAGAGAAATCTCAAACATAAAAGAGTTCAAAAATGTGTAAAGAGAGCATTGGGCAATATGAGACTTCAATCTACCTGTGAAGATGTGCAGGCTTATTTTCTTTATCTCTTTAATAAGCCCCCCTAACAACGCTAATAAACTTGTCTTCCTTCATTGGACGATTGGAAAAGGCTTATGTCAACAGACGAGCTTTGAAAGATGTGACAGGGTTCTTGAAGTGTTTATCATCTTGTAAACACAGTAACAAAATTGGGTTTTAATATCAAATACCATCAGTGTCATTCCATCATTTCTAAAATGGCACCACATGCCAATAATGACACCTGTCCATGATCACTGTTTTATAGGAGAAAGAAAAAAATATCAGATCCAATCCATTTGCTTTTAAAAAGCAAAAAATCTGCACGCAGACAGAGAAATAAAATGCCAGTCTTTATTGAATGCCTGCATCAAATTGTTTTTGTCAAATGGAGAACAAAACATAAAACTATAATGACATTCCTTTTTAGTCACATTAATACTGCGATGCAGAAGATATTTATTTGTTGCATATAAATGTACCTAGAAAATATTCAACTATCAAACTGTTTCATAGTAGTTTCTTTTTGACATATTGGAAAAGATGCATCATAGCTTTTTAAGATGACTTAGTTCCTTATTCCACTTTCTTCAATTGGACTGCCAAGCAACAACAAACTATTTCCTTTTTATTCAGAGGCGAGTAGCATGATTAGGCACAAAAATGGACGTGGTTACTCAATCTGAACAAATACCAGCATTCATTGGTTTTTACTGTCAAAAGTAGAGTCAATTTTGAACTTTTTCAAAAGAAGAAAAACATCATTTAAATATAAAAAGCAGATGTTAAATGTAACAAATAAATAAGACATTTCAATATTTAATTTTTGTTGTAATATGATTCCCTTTGGCTCCAATTGAAGTATGCACTTTATTAACCCTGATAAATAAGAGAGAGAGAGAGAGAGAGAGAGAGAGAGAGAGAGAATCTCAAAATGACATGAAAGCATGATGAAATGCAATATCAAAATTTTAAAAAAGGCAAGTTCTCATTCTTATTGCTCTTCTCAGTTTAGTCTATTAGACCATAAGCTTTGATACACAGTAAGCGATTTAATAAAGAGCTCAAACGAGGGTCCATTTATCTTAACTTAACAGGTAAATCCAAATGTTTAATCCAAGGCAATGTCTCTTAGATAGGGAAAGGCTGAAACACAAAGAAACATTAAGAAGCTACTGGGCATCCAAATTTCACATCAAAAGGTTTATAAGAGGTAATATAAAAGTGAAAATTTGTATTTTTGTATTTGGTATATTCAGAAATCAATGAATAAGAAGGATCAATGGGAAAAAAAGCTCCCAGTAGTTGAGAAAAGCAAACACTGTGGAATAACATTTTTTAGAATTGCTTAATAAACATAGGCCTGAAAATCTATAAGAATTCCAAAAATAAAAAAAATTAAACAATGAGAAATACACAACATAACCATCTTTTATGGTAAGATGACAAAGGTGGATTTAATGGTTGACTTTTCTGTGCTCAACTCCAGTCCTTAACAATGGTTTATAATGTTTGTTCAATACTGATTTTTATCACCACATAATTCATTGAATAATTCTATAAGCGGTCTTTACTCTGCTGACCGAATGAACCAATGACAATAGTAACACCCCATAACGCTTTGAGGGCAGAAATTTAAACTGACGTCAAAGTTCCTGTGTTTTTTAAATGCTATAATCACTTAATTGCGCAAAATCTAATGCAAAGCACGCATGCTAAATTGAGTAGAAGTAACTTTGGCCAGGTTTGAGCCACCATTGAATTGAGAACTTATTTTTCAATTAGATAATTTTTTTTCCTCCAAATCAACTTCAATCAACCAGTGACATGTGCATGTAGATATATTTGAGTTGAAACCAGAAACTAAAAATCAAAAACTGATTTGGAAATGAGTTTTGATATTTATTAAAGAATTTCAATTTGGAATTTTTATATAAGTTTTAAAATGAAATGATTTGACATTAGAATTAGAGTAATTAAAAGCTCGAGAAAGCATAAAATATGGACCATGGTCATATATTTATCAATTAAAGAATACCTTTTGTTTTTTTTCCTTTTAAATTTATCTTTTCATTTAGGTGAAATTACAAACCAGAGATAAAATTTTACCAAATGAACTCTAAAACATAAAACTTTCTTTGTAAATTTACTCAACAAACGACAGACACTCTAAAATGAAAGATATGGTAGAGAAGTTTCTCAAGTCAACTCTGTGTGAATGCAAATTAAATTCTTTTATTTCCCAAGAGTCCCATATCTTACCAAAAAGTTCTAGGTTATAGTTGCAATGCAGAACATAATCGGTATGAAATTTCAGTAAATATACTGATAAATTACATAAGTGAAATTTGAGTCCATGTCATGTTCTAAGAATAAGTTCCCATACAGTCACCATATAATCATGATAATTAACACCATTATTTCTTTCTTTCCAAGTTCAATATAGCTATCTGTACAATGTAAAATTGCTCTTCAGCAAATAAAAAAAATTCCCAATCTATTATTTTTGATCATTTCAGATATTAAATAATTATGTATAAACACTAGTCACCATAAAAATCACAATAATTGCATTTGACTTTTAATGAGGTTTATTCAATTTATTTGGTTAAAGTGGTGTGGGGGTGTGGGCAGGTAAGGGCAGGGTGATGCTTTATGACAATACATGTACATGCAGGTACAGCTGGTGATGAACACTATTAGTACATATAACTATATTTACATCCACTAAACATCTTTTCCTCTATTTCTTACAATAATCGATTGTAATTCATACATGCATGACAAAACAGAAATCTATGCGACCCAGTAAAATGACCTAGCTTTAAGTGTAAGAAAATATGCATTCTAAACTGCTTACGTTGATGCATTGTTTAGTTATGAAATAACAACTTTAATTATAGTAGCTCTAGTAAATAATTTTTACATCGTTCATTGATGTCTTCTTTGTACTTTTGCTGTCGACTTTGTGTGGATTAATTCTTAATCACTCTAAACCAAAGCTACATTGAGAGCATGAACTCCAGGGACTTGCACGGACTGACCTCTGGAACATAACCAAAAATCCACCACCTTCTCAAAAACAATGTTAACCATATAAACCAAGAATCCATCATGAGATTGACACCATACTCTGTGATACATGTACCAATAGACCTTAGAGCATGGTCATAAAATATCCATGATAAGCTGGCAATATTCCATGATACCAATGGACCCTGAAGGACATTCTTTGGATACCAATTTTCCTCCCCCAGACTCACAAAATCCACGATAAGATGAGCATATAGTGTAATCTTACTTTCATTTCCTGATCTTCACAATTACCATATCATTCTGAATATTTATCCAACTAAACCAGTCGTTTGATGTCTCTCATACATGCAGTAGTTCTCATAAGATCATCTACATATATAGACTCAAACACGAAAAATTATATCCTAAAAACCAGTTGTCAACAGGTAAATTGCAAAAATCAAAGTCATCTCCAATACAATTTGGTTGCATAACCCTGTGATTCTTATGGACCTTAGATCCCATGGACCCACCCTACCTGTCTGAGCATCTGTACGGGAGAGACCATAATTTTGAGATGGTAGCTAGGTAAGGGTTGACGTACATCCCACCCCAAACCTACCATGGTACTTATGAACCTTAATCTAAACCCCCACCTACCTGTCCGAGCATCTGTACGGGAGAGACCAGGATTTTGAGTTGGTAGGTACAGGAGGGGTCGGTGTACACCTGTAGACGGATGTTACTGCTGTAGTCAATGTTTCCCCTCTGTAACTTCACCTGTAGGTACCCCGTCTCGCTTAGTCTGAAAAAAGAGAATATCCCAAGACTTGTTAGGATTGTTATTGAGATATTGTAAAGGTATTACATTTGGCTGTGTACTAGTATTCTAATAAGTGTTTTTGGAAGAATGCGGCTTCCACTAAATTAAGTACATTGACAAATGTCAAACATATATATTGATAAATAGGTACATTCAAAAATGTGCTAAATCAAATCCACGCTAACCTGTTGAAAAGTCATTTTCCACCATATATCGTATCCGCCACATATAATATGTCTACAGTACATCAGAGCATTAAAACTGACAGAGATAATTTGAGTTATAATGTAATCAATGGTCTAATGTTACAACAAAACCATTCACCTTGATTTTCAAATTTCTTTAAAAACATAAAGACACTACCAGTATTGACAGAGAGATGACACATTATCTATAAAAAATAACCTAAATAAAAATCTTCTAACATACTTTGTTCTAATATGCACATGCATGTAATTGACCAATTTCCTTTTCATTCAAGCATGTTTCATTGTTTCCTTCAATATGTATATGAAGACATATAAGCTGACAACATAGAAGTTATATGTGCTTACTTGTTAAATGAAAATGCATCTTCATTGCTTCCAGGGACATGGAGCTTCATCATATAGCCATCATGTAAATCTACAAATATTAGAAATCAGAAAGATTATCAGAAATAACAACCAAAGTTCATCATAGAAAGAAATCATGTTAATATTAAGAATCAGTAAGATTATCACACAAGAGATAAATATTTTAATTAAGGAGGCTGGATGGTCAACATATTTAACCATATTTAATAACCATCAGATCTGCCTTAAATTTTAAGATATGATTTGATAAGCTATAAATTATCATTTACTAAAGAAAAAATCCATATACAGGTAACTCTCGATAACTCGAAGTCCATGGGACCAAGGAAAAACTTCGAGGTATCAAGAGTTCGAGTTTTCAAGAGTTCGGTATTTTACTTTTTTAATTTGGGTACTTTTATATATTTTTATATAGAGCTCTTCTTCTAAAGGAGATCAATACGGTCTAAAAAATGGCCACGACCATCCAGCCCTCTTAAGACAAAGTTGTTCTCCTGAAAAGAATGACAACTCCTCAAAGGACATCAGATTCTACATATTGCCCAGCAAGAAACTTTACCAAGCATTTGAAAAAGAAAAGATTGTAATAAGATCATGGTCCCTACTGTATATATTCACATTCTTCTTAAAACTATACACTTTATCTCAACCTTGTTTAGATATGTAAGCACTGCATTTATGAACATCTTGGTGTTTTTTCGTTTTTTTTTTACCTATATTAAGAAAAAAATTATGAATCTATAAAGGACATCATAATGGACTACCATTATCGTACAATTGCTTCATACAGTCATCAAGCATGACATGAAATAACACACCTGGCGTAGCTGCTGAGCATTTCTTTGGTTCAAGCTTCACAGTGAAGGCTTTAAGTACTTGATCCATGTTCAGCAGATGGAGGTCGTAGAACAGGGTGTCGTTGAAGAGGGTCAGGATGCCCGTCCCCTGGGTCACGCTCTCTGGGTAGGTCATCATCATGTCCATGAATCCTGGCATGCGGTAACTCAGGTGTCTGTCGTCTTTACGGTAAATGTCCCCCATCACCTCTACCTGTCACAGGAAAAACACAGCGGATGTACAGCAAGACCATTTGTAAAACAACAAGGGTGCTGCAAGATGGAGCTACCCTCATGAGAGAAAAGTTAACTTATTTCTTTTTTAAAATTCCAGGATAATGAAGAGAAAGAAGAAATCTGAACCAGATTGCACACAGCTAATTAATCACTCTCAGTATATCTCAATCCCAACTACTGTTAGCCAATTTTTTGCTCATTAAAAATTTAAAGTTCTTTCCAATCTTGTATGTAGATAATAAATGCAATATTTTAGACACGTTTTTACTGGTATATCTGACATTTCTTTACTGCAAAGTTTTCAAAATTCCTATATTGTGTAAAATTTTTACATTTTTTTTTTTGGTCAAATAAGAAAGAGGAATCGAAAGATTGATTTATTATTTTTATTTAAAGAGAAAAAAGCTTTTTACAATTCTTGACTTTAAGAATGAAGAACGTACAAAATGTACAGCTTGGTAATGAAATCAAATAATGCTGTATACTGTAGATTCCTTATTTTAAACGAGTACTTAATTCCATGAGCGAACTATTTTGCATAAAATCGCGAGAATATAAAACCGCGAATGCCACATTTTTATTATAGTTTCATATAGTTTACACCTGTCCGAAAAATAAAGGCAAGATTTTAAAATTTGCGAGATGTGCTTCTTGCAATTTTATGCGGATATTAATTCCTCGCGTATAATTAGGAATCTACAGTATTAACCAGGTTTTTTTTTTTTTTAGACTTTATCAAATTTATCTATACCTTTTCCTTTGTTCTGGGCACCATGATAATGATGTGAGTCATGGTCTTGTGTTTCTTCAAGTTGACATGCACAACCTAAAGAATCAGAAAATGAAAACTATATTATACTAAATAAATCTTGCAGCATGATGTACACATATTAAAGGGTTAAAACTGAATTCCATATTCTGGAGAAGGCAAAGTGTTATAAATAATACACTTATATTATATTACATGTATATTGAATTATCTTTTAAGCTATCCAATATGCCAAAAGCATATGGCACTGATTAACAATATCTATTCAGTGTCTTCTTGAAATACATGTAATTTACAGAATCTAAAACTACTGTCTCATTTGTATATTTTTTTTTATTTTCAAAAACATAAATGAAAACACATTACCTTTCTCCAAGAGTCACTTGGTGGAATGGCTTCTCCATATTTTGACAAATTCTTGCATTTTTTACTGAAAATAAAAAAAAAACCAAAAGTTGTTAACATTTCCAGCAATGCTGATTTTTAGCAATTTAGTTCTGATAAGGTATGGAATTAGTCAATTGTTTAAATTTCATATTATTTTTCCTCCTAGAAGTTGAAGGATGCATGTGCAAGTTAAGAACTTAAAAGCATTATAATATATACCATCTTCCATCTTCTGTTTCACTCTTGCAGACACAGATCCAATCCTTTGATTCCTGAAAAAACACCAACAAACACTAAATCTGATCAGTCTTATGTTTTTATGCTCAAAACTATTTACGTTTAGACAGGAATCTTACACATCTATAAGAAAGTGTTTTTACATAAGAAATCAATCAAACACTGGCATAGATCTGAGGAAAATACATGTCATTTGCCATTCTTTATTTCTTAAAAAACTCACAATATCAGACACAGCAACAAATGTATCTTCTCTCTGTCTCTCAATGGGGATTGATATGTAAGTTGGTTCATTCACCTGGAATTCAAAGCAAATGTATTTGGACTTAATTCCCTTAAATTATTATTTTTTCTATAAGATATCAAAATGGCCTTTGATATTGACCAATAGGTCTTCTACATGAATGTGGTTATAAATTTTATAAACATTTACTCAATTACTCAACTGTCTTCAATTATTTTGTACTTATATACATTTACATATTAAAAATATAATGACAAATATTACTAAAATACACATATTTACTTTCATTAACAACTGTTAAATTCAGCCTTAACCTTTTGTTGAACACAACAACCAAAACAAAAACTATAATTATAATTTATTTACCCATTGATATTTTCCATCGTTTGTTATACTAAAAATTATTGTTGGGTAGACTTTTGGATTTCTCCGTCACATCACACAATCTTTACCTGATCCCTGGCAAACTCCCAGGTGAGTCCATTCTCCATCATCCATGTGGCGGAGGGGTCTAATGTCAGTTCTTTTGTCCATGACCTTGTATAGCTTCTGGAGCCGGAATGTGAGAGGAAGTGGTGACGGAAAACGTTCATTCTATGATTGGCATCTGTTGAAACCTGGAAAAAAATAACAGGAGGTGTTTGACCAGCAATTCTTGAGGTGACATATCAGTGAAAAGTAACCCACATTAATCAGAGAGGCAATCCCCAGTTGTTCATGTGGTGACTTATATCAGTTAAAAACAATAATTAATGAGGTGACTTATACCAGGGAAAAAACACCCAGTAATTCATAAGGTGACTAATTTCAGGGAGATGGGGGGGGGGGGGGGAGGAGGAGGGGGGAGGCTGACCTTACCCCAAAACCAAGAAATCTGACAAGCACTAACCTGATTGGTTGAGGTATCCACAATATCAAATATTGCTCGAACAGTAGCCATTACAACTTCTTTGCACCTGAGTAACAAAGGTTACAGGATCTTATAAGAAACATTGAAATTAAAATAATTATTGCATTAAAAATAATGAACAAATCAGAAAGAGAGAATAATGAGCTCATGATAGCTGAAAAAGACATACCAAACGGCACAAAGATGATCTGTGGAGACCCAAGCCTTTGGCATTGAAATGGTCTGAAAGATGGAAAACCTTTCATGTTATACTATTCATTTTGGCAAAAGTTTATATTATACACAAATTACCTAGTACATGAAAATAGTAGTCAATACATTGGACCCTTTTTGAAAATTTTTCCAAAATATGTGAATATCAATACAGTAAAACTCGTTAAGTACCAACACAGATATAGCGAAATCATGGATATAGTGAAGTTTTTTTGAGTCCCCGGTAAAATTCTTAACAAATCTTTGCAAAATTTTACGATTATAATGAATTTGGATATAACGAATTTACGAATATAGCAAACTGATTTTTGAGTCCCATGGAGGTGAATAATGACGAAATTTAACACTTTTATAACGAATTTCTTTACAGTTTAAAAAGTTTGCACTACATTTTAACATCATATTTGAATGAATATATTTTCACATAAATTCTTCAATTTACAATCCGATTATTAAAGGTATCAAAATAATATATTTTCATTCTAAGCCTCAATTAGCAAAAATTGTAGTCTGGTGAAAGAAAACATGTATATAATGAATTCGCTATAGTTATTATTAGAATTCGTTATACGGATATAATGAATTACAGATATAACGAATTAATTCATTGGTCCCCAGGACTTGGCTATAACAGAGTTTTACTGTATACCCTGGCACATGTGCATATTGACTTAAATTTAATATACCGTAACTGTATTTATTTCTATTTACTTTTCATGTGAATATGATTGAATTCTGTTTATTCTTCAACTTTGGTATACATTGGAAAAGTCATTTTTTTTTTTTAACAAAATAACTTACAGAAGAACTGATGCTTCTAGCTGGATCAATGATCTAAAAGGTGAAGACACAAAATAATAGTCGATTTTGCTAAAAACAGGCAGCATTATAATTAATGGAAAATTCAGCATTATAATTGACGGAAAATTCAAACATTTTTTGTAAAAATCATTTACACAGTGTTAATCAACTGACATCAATATGCTTGGTCCAAGTCTGACCTACCCCTTTGAGTGAGCTGAGAGAGTTCCGAACTTGGTAGTCCCTGTGTCCGCCACCAGTAGAAACCACAGTCACATGACTGAGATTGGTGGCTCCGAATTCTCTCCAGTAGTTGTTTACATTTTTATAAAAGCTGGCCATATATGAGTCAACAGCTAGCACTGAGAGAAAATCAAAACTCTGTAGTGGGCGACAGTAAAAAATTCTTTGAATTTACCTACAGTCAGGTTACCAGCATACGTTATCTATTAAAATGTCAATTTTAATACATGTACAAGTCTTTTTTTAAACCTCTGATTTCAGGTGGGAATAATAGTGTTAAAGTTGAAAATGCATCATGGTTCACAAAATCTACCTAAAACTTGAAGAAAGGCGAAAAAAGAGTTCCCAACTTTGATTTTGCTAAAATAGTAGTCAAGTATCTTAGTTGACTCAATTAAATGAGATTAAGCTGACATACGGGCTTACCTGGGATCTGATGAGGGGTAGACTGAGTGATGATGGTATTGACTAGAGTGTGATCAAAGTTTGGTAAAGTGAATAATGCTCTAGCAATCATTCCTCCCTACAACAAGTTTAAGGAGTCAATCTTTAACATCATAAAGTCGAAAAATCTTTTTACAAATATACATACACAATTTGACGAATTAAAACACATGAAAATTATATATGCATATACATAGTATGATCTAAAATGTTCTAGCTGACACAGAAATAACTGTCATTTCATATCAGTAAATGGTTATGGTACTAAGAATAACACTTGAGACTATACATTTCTTACCATGGAATGGCCCACTAGAATAACTGTTGAAGGCTTGTTCTGAGCATTCTTGTATAACCACAGGATTTTTTTTATGCATGTGTGCACAAATTCTGACAAATGAATATCCATTATTTGATTAAATTCATAGCCATTTCTTACATGTCTTTTAAAATTTTAAAAATTGAATTTATCACACATCACATGTTATATTCATTTAATAACTTCATAAATATATATTAAAAATTAAGCTCAATTTTCAACCACAAACCCCTAAACATTCTACAGTTAACCAAGTACCTGTTTCATCTTGTAGAACTCCACCATACAGAGCACTTAAATCCTAAAACATAAGTAAGTTCACAATTTATGTCTATCTATATAAACACATACAGTGTACTAATATCAATAAACATTAATTAAGAAATAAACAGCGGATATGAAGTTGGTTGGTCACGTGATCAAATCCTGTGAAGCCCGAAGGGCTTCTCAGTAGAATTGATCACGTACCAACCAACTTCATATCCCGGTGAACTTTTTAGCATTGCTGTTTATTACTTATATTTACGTTTGAAAAAGAGAAATCGTTCAGAACTGTTAAAATAACCGAGATTTTATGTTTACAATAATCCAAGTGATAAGCGCATGCTATGATCATTGTGACGTCACGAAAACGTTCATACAGAATTGAACATTTTCGCTTTTCTATGGGTTCATATAAGGAAACATATTTGCAAATGTAAATATATACTGATGAATGCATTAAAATTTTAATCTGGACTTGGAGACGAATTTGCTGACATTTTATATGTACTGTACCTCATTGAAATCTACAGTAAAGTAGTTGAAGAAGAAATGTGTCCTTTTGTCCATGGCTCTTCTGAGAGAAACTGATCCCAAGGAACGTGCTGAAATAAATATATAAGATAAAAAAAATAATGATCAGTTTTTTAGGCAGTGCTACATTGTGTTCATTGCTGCAGCTCTGACAAATTTTTGCGATTTTGAAAAGGGGATTAAATCTATTTTTCAATTTTCACAGCAAAAAATGAGTGATTTCCCATTTTAAATCTTGTGATAAAAAAATGACTGCTGCATATATTTTAAAAGTTTTGGCTTGGGAAACTTAAGATAATCCTAGGTTAAACACATTTTTAAAAGTGCAGTTTCATTTAGAAAAGGGAATTGTGCAACAATTTTTCACAATGCATGCATGTAAAAAAGTTAAAAAAAAATAATATAATGATAACATCACTCTAAACTAAGACTGAAATACTAAAACCTTTTTGACACTCTTAGGGCTTTAATCACTTACGTTTATCTGTATATTGTTTACTGATGACAAAGATAATCTATGTGCTTTGACTGGTAATAAGGTGAAACTAATATTGATCAGTACCTTGTTTGTGGCTGCCTGAATTCCCAGGTATAAATAAAACTGGTATGCCTTGTAAATTCAACTTTCTGAAAATAAAAACAAGTTACATTACCCTGTTAATCTACTACTGATATACTGCCTATACCCAAAATAGTGATTTGAACTTTTAATCACAGCTGTAACATATCCAAAGTATCTGTGACACTGGATTTCAAAATATCAAAGTTTCACTGAACTAGTCTTATAGTCAAATTTCTTTAGGCATTTTGATATATACTCACTCCACTTGTCGTGCATAGGGTCTAGAAAAAGAAAAGAAATCTATGTAAATTTCAATTTTACTTATATTTCAAAAAAATTCTAAAAAAAACCCCTTGATATGTACAAAAGCAATTTCACTTTCTTAATACATGTATCACTGTAAGAAGGTGATTCAATCAGGGTCTATATCATATAACTGCATGGTCTCAAATACCATCCACAATTTAGATCTCAATTATTACTATCATCAACATCACCAATTTTTGTAGGTTTTAGTGTTGAGTTGATCCACAAAATCAGTTATCAAAATAAATACGTGAGAACATATTTCACCAACAGGAACATTGTCCATGTCAAAAAGCATGCTGAGAACCAAATCCCCCACCCCATGTAATCACATGATATGATGATTTCATAAACAACACATAGCATTTCCTGAACTTTACATTAACCAATGCAATAACTGTTCCTCTTTAATTATTAATGTACATGCATGTAATATTAAAAATTGCTTTCATTTGCATTATAGTGCAGTTATGGCATACTTTGCATTATTCTTCTAATTTCTTTGGAATTTTATTTTTATGATTATAAAACTGCAGTGTATATGTGAGTTTTATCATGATTGACAAGTGAACATAGCAGTAATAAACAGGAAATATATAATCTATAAAATTAGTAGTTCGTACCCTTCTCCATATACATAAAGGCCATATCTTGGAAATTTATTTTTAATGGCTTTGCTGAGAGGAATTTCCTACAAAATAAAAATATTTTCAAGAAAAGAACAATATAATGATTAAGATCATACTCTGTCCTAGGTTGTCTTAAAATAATTCCAAGATTTTTTCATTATTTTGACTGATTTGATTTGAACTCATTTTTACTAATTTACAATTGGGATTGGGCATAAGTTCTGTTACTTAGATCGCCCTTTCCCTATACATATATATGATGCAATATAATTATAAATTACAATTCAATTCATTTATTCTCATATTGTATAAAACAACAGAGACAATATACAATACAAACAATATCATACAAAAAGCAAGAGTGTATACTGTACATCTCAACCTGGAGAGTTGACTCTCCAGGTTGAGACATACAGACAACATATACAGGTCAATGAAATTTACAAGGCAATTAAATTTATACATTTCATTTTACATGTTTTAGCATAGTAAACAGTTGTGACTTCAAAGGTTTACATATAATTGTAGATCAGGTAAACCTTCTACTATTTTTAATGTAGCAATGAACTAATGAAAATAAATGATTGTTATCACTAATAAGTATTTGACAGCTGCCCTAGAGTAAAACATGGGTGTTTACAATATTTAACTTTTGCAATTTGAAATATTTTGTTAAACTAAGCATTTCTAATATTTGCATTCTTAACACATGTGAAAAAATACTGATAAGTATCTTCAGGTTTACCACATGAGCACAGTGAGTTATTAATGATATTATATCTAGATAAATCATAATTCAGTGCACAGTTGTGTCAGAGTCTTGTATGAATAATATTTAATATATCTATCCCCATAGGTAAAAAAAAGTGGTGCTGAGTTACTAGTTACAAAATTGTCATCACTGATGCTTATTTTTTCTTTAAAAGTACAAATTCGTGGTTTTTTTTTTTACTGGCTGGAAGATATTGCTGAGGCTACTAACTAAATCAGGACTGAGCTAAATCGATACATGTACATGTAATAGGTAAAATCTCGAAATCTCAAAATACTGGTGTTAATAATCTATGATATTCCTTAAACAAATTTTCCATTTACTTTTTGTAAAGGTGGGTAAGTAAAAACATGGTATCATTAAATTCTGCAAATTTTCTTGAAAACGGGTCAGACTATTCTTCACTGTAGTGTTTATGTTTTTAGCTGTGTCCTTTACTCTAATGAGATAGGGGAGGGGGCAAAACAGAAATCATGGACTTTTTTCATTCCACTGAATGCAGTTTGACAATGAGGTATTTAAAAGTATAGAAAAGTTGAAGAAAAGGTGCCAGAATAGAAACCTAACTGGGACAGAGTATAGAATTATCATAAATTTGTATCCATAGATTTCTTTTGATTACCAATTCTTATATTCATCATGATAAGATTTAAATTTAGTTTTTGCTTTACAATGATTAGATTTGTTCTTTAGACTTAAATACAGGCTTCAAAGGGCTGGAGAATAGACTTTATTCTGACTTAAGAGATTTGGAGTAAGAAGCAGTGTTTCCATGAATCAAGTATCGCTATTTGCTGAATTGATATCATAAATTAAAAGAAAAACAATAAAACAGATTTATCACAATTTCTACACTGATATATTTTTCACAATAAAATCCAAGTTTCACAATCTTGATTGAGCATCATGCAACCTAAATTTGGCTAAAAATATAAGTTTTGAGCATCATTTGTAACTGTCTGTGTGCAATATCAAAATATGGTCAAATGTGTTTCAACATTCATTAGCACGGTAAGACAAGGTTACTGGTTCTAAGAATAACCAACATGAAATCAGACTGACCGTTTATCATGTTTTGTCAATAATACACTCTGATCATCCCAGTTTCTCACCTTTTATATTTCAAACATATGAAACTTGTTTCAAAAGAAATATTTAACTATAATATGATATCAAAGGATGCCATGTATGTACCCGTTAAGTAACATGGGTAGCTAGCCCTCCTCCCCCCTAAATATAGGAATAATGCCAGTGTTTGCAAACCGGCTTCATTACATTTCCAGAATTTACTCTGTTGGTGTTTGCAGTATGGAACTACCAAAGAAAACAAGACTCACCAAATATTCCGGCTGCTCAAACATGTACGTCATATGACATTTATTTTGTTCATAATTTGTTATAACATCTAAAATGCCATATAATAAAACAGCAATGCAAACTCCCGAGAACAGAACTTTCGTGAGCGGCGCCATTTTTTAGAGTTAATTCGATCTAGTAATGGTTCGATTGATGGTTAAATTTTCCTTTATTTACGTACATAGTGTAAATATTTAAATCTTAAATTACATGCATAACAAAGCTGAATTAAATTTGTCATACAGATTGTGCGATTATTCCTTAAGTATAGTTTTAGTTTGGGAATACCAAAACGAAAAAACCATGCATGCCTTGCTTTGACTTTCATTTTCGTCTGGATGAGGAGCATGAAAAAGTAAAAATGTCGAAGAATCTGGAAGCTTATGACTCTGCACTGCTTGGTATCCTTCAGCACGAAGGACAGATTGCTAAATTTCTTGATGTAGTTCTTGGATTTCTTTATAGGAGGTAAATAATATTATATTAAATATGTTTTAAAGTTGTCCTCTGAGTCTGACTCTGTATCTAAGAAGAGCAGAGACATAAATAACATAAATAACATAAATGTTATATATGTCTCTGAGAAGAGTAAAAATATCAACTTGAAAAATTGCCTATGTCCCTTGTATACTGCCTTAAAATTTCATTATTTATCATTAAATTATAATATGTTATACCATAGAAGTCGGTAGTTTAGTCTAATATGTGACCGTTGGACCGAGCGCAGATTTAACACAGTGCAGTTTGATTATTTGAAACGCACACAGTAGGATCCGCCTGTCTACTGAAATCATCAGTCAAAGTTAAACTAAACGTCGCGTGCTCAGTCTACATTATGACGCCATGTCTCATACGTAAAACGTACAAGTTTTGTCTTCGGAAATAGCTGAAGAGAGTTACTTGATTCCGACAAAAATTTATTTCTTCTTTCATCATTTATCAATTTAATTCTTATGTCGACTACTGGTTATAAAATTGAATTACTTTATTCAGTATCTAAAAGATCAGTTCCTTGGTGTTAATGTTTTTATTTTCCATCTGTTAATTTGATAAGACATACGTAGAACTAGTCGTGTTTCTTGATTGAAGCACTATTGAAACTTATCTGGTATTCACTTTAATTTTTTTAAACTTAAGTTACCGTTAATTGAAATATTGGAAAGTTTTTAATCGAGTTTAGGGGCAATAAACATCGATAAGCGCAAGTCATTTAATGACCGAGCTAACTTTTTCAAAACAAAATGGCGGCCAATATGGCAGCGCCCAGGGCTGGAAGAAAATTTTTTGGCCCTTAGTACCCCTGATTCTGATCATTCAACTCTCATTTTTAACTAATTTTGGTATATATACGTGTTACCATTAATCCTCGCTTCGCGAGGCAGGCTTCGCCCGCCTCTCGCTGCACTCGGTATTAAAGTCAACAAAGTAAACATATATATGCTTCACAAGTGTAACAAGCAAAGAGATCGAAGCTTTGGTCGCTAAGTTAAAGACTCATGAAGTCAGTCATAGATGTTGTTTACTTGTAGACTTTTATGACTAGAAGTGCCAACTCCTGTGGATTAATGGTTTGATGAATATGAAGTATACTAATGAATATGCTTCTGATAATTGTTACTGATCAGAATAACTGCTCTTTTTGGTATATTCAAGACGAAGAGTGGGGCTATTTAGTTGATGAAAATAAATCCCTTTAGGCTTCAGTGCTTAAAGTAAACCTCAAAAGTGGGCACTGAGTAAGTGCCACCGAAAACTTAACCAGGCTCGGAGCAAATGTAGAGTGGATACATGAAAACGCAGATGGAACCTAGCAAACCAAGGTGGCCCCTAAGCATAGACAGAGCAGACCCCCAACCAAACTCATAGTACAGGCCCTACAGCAAGGCAGAGCAACCATGAGTTAATGCAAAGTTTTCTGAGTGAATCTCTAGCAAACCCCAAGTGATTTATGCTTAGTAAACATACCATGGTCCAGCCCAGAGTTACTAAGGGTTTGTGACCAGAATGTACTGTTTAGTTTAATGTTTGTCAATCAATATTTTAGCAATATTTGTTCTTATATTTGGCAGGACTGACTTTTACCGGCTTATGAAATCGAAAGATGACAAATTAGGATTTCCACCAGGAGTAGCTGCCAAAATTTTGTTAAGTGTAAGTTCACAGAGTTTCCGAAAACTACCGGTCCTACCGGCAAAACCAATAGAAAATCAAAATGTCCGATAACATTTCATATATTACCGGTCCGTGTGACCGGTAAGTTCCACTTTCACAATCCGGAAATTTTCTGTTTCCACGCACCGTTTTTGTCTTTTAGTCGTAATCTCTTACACGCTTTAGGGGGTGTTTTGTTTAAGTTTCTTCTAAGCGCTTATCTTAAACTGATATAGCATCATGTCGTGATCGCGGTTCATCACTTTTCTGTTTGTACGAGGCTAAAAGCTATGCAAGGATTGAGAATAAAGAAAAGTATGAAGATAGTTTAAACAAGAACAGCAGGAAATTGTTGAAATGTAGCGAGGTTAATGGCATGACTTGTTCCGTACAATAGAGAAGTGTCAATCATGGCCGTTTCATTAATCAACTCTCACTTTTGAATCCATTTATTTTCGATTGTATATGATCATGAAAGATCATATGTTTGTTTAGATTTAATGAAAATTATCCAGTACAGCGGCTAAAAATCGTGAGTTTGTGGCACATACATTACTCATATGTATATCTGACATGGAGCATAATAAAAACGAGGAGAGAATAAAATAAATTGTAAAAGAGTCATCAATAGAAACAAAACAAAAATAAATTAAACACTGCATATTATGGAGTCATTTATTTAGACACAGAATAGATATTAATTCTAGATTATATATTTTGGAGTTTTTTGGTAATAATTGAAAGCTCTATATATTTTGTTTAGTAATTACATAACACTGAACAACTACTGTATCACTAATATCTGTTTTATTCGGACTGATAAAATTTGCTCCGGACTGGCAGAACATGCTAATTAGTCATCAGTCCGAGTGACTGATATAATTTTCTGGTTTTCGGAAACTCTGAGTTCAATTTTTTCAAAATCATTTTGCATTTAGTTAATTGAAAGATTCCTAGTATATGTCATTGTTCAGAGACTATCACCAGTACACTGAAAAGTTTTAAAAACCTTTTTACAAAATATGAGAAATTTATCAGGCATGCATGCTGCAAAAAGCATGAGTTTCAGCAAAAAAAATCAAAAGTTGTTCTATGGACTTATAGGTAGCGTTATACTAAATGCAGATATTTAATGCATATAAAACATTTTTTTTAAGGCCATCAAAAATTAATTCCTTGGTTCTCAGGCTCGCACACATCTGATTTAACATTGCGCATTGCTAATTTTTATCAGTAAATGAAAAAAATAAAATTTTTCTAGTGTGCTTGCAAATTCTGGAAAAAAAATGCCATATTTAGGACTGCATTTTAGACACTCAGGTCAGTAAAACACTTGACTTCAATACAGAGCTTTATAGCAAACATCGCGATGATCCAGACCAATTTACAACTGATTGCAAATGGCCGCTGAATCTAGTTATGAGACGCTGTGTTCAAGTTATGATCGCGACAGCTATGATTTTAGTTTAGATATGAAAAAGGACGTTGTTTAACTTCAAATGCATGTAGGAGGAGAGTTTATGCAGCCTGTACTATAAAAAATATCTCATAATACTTAAACACAGGGCTTTCTCAAGCCTCGTAGCTGTGGTGTTTACAGAAGAACATGCCGATTTGTTTATTTTATTTAGTTTGAGCTAATAAATTTAAATCTAAGAATGATACATTCATTGCAAGGTAACTTTTTATTTACTTTAAAACATCGCTTCTTTCTGTATTTTGATAAGAATTGCTCTGTGTTATAAGAAAAAATCCTGCATCTTTTTTTTTATGAAATAAAAAGAAAAAAATACCACCGCCCGCCCACATCAGTTTTTGAAAATATTGGCCTAAGAACCAAGAAATTAATTTTTTATGGCCTAACCTTAAGTTATTATATGTTGAATAGTTACTTCATACTGACATAACCTCTTATAATCCTCCTTGCTCAAAAAATCATACTCATGCATACACAAAGTCATATATACAGAGACATAAGTAAAGGTGAATTTCTGAGAACAAAACAGTATTTTAAACATAGAGTACAAATTTAAACATGAAGTTAATACTCGCACATTCATAAAACTTCCAATCCTGAGAGCTAGTGAATATAGTTAACCAGTTAATTACATTTTCAGTAATTCCAAATTCCAAATTTTTTTTTAGGCATACCAAAAATATGATGATCTTACAAGAAAAGATGATGAGGAAAGAGAGAAAATTTTGCAGCAGAAACTTCAGCAAGGTAACATTTTAAAAAAATTACTTTAAATTTTATTATGGCAAGTTGAGAAAATTTCTGGGGTAAAAAATATTGACAACAGAGTCAAGATTTTTTTTCTTATTTTCGCATACACTCTGGTCATATGTTGCATGTTGCCTTCTATAAGCCAATTAAAGAATTGGGTAGACACAAAACACACAAGTTGGTTGTAAATGACATGGTTTTTTCAAAACAAATTCATAGTGCAAATAGAAATGAAAGCTGACGATGATTTGATGAAAATTGATCATTTTATTTTGCTCACAAGGATATAGTGGTTATAACATAGATTTTGTTTTATTGGTCTTGACAATTAAAATGCACTAATTATCATGGTCTAGACTTATGGTTACAAGTAAATAAATATTAAAGTGTGTTATTTACAAATTTTTTGCAGTGAAAATATGATTTGTTAATTTGAATAAACTGACCACACCTGATTTCTAAGAAATGTATTCAAATAACAGAGATTGGTTGCAAGTTGATGTCATATAGGTTCTATATAGACCATTTTTGTGCTCTTTGTTGAATATGAGTTTAAAGTGTACCTACCTATAATATTATTTACTAGTACAGGTATTTATAGTGATTCAAAATGATTATCAAAATTTTATGAATTATTCACGGATAGAATCTGCAGTTCCACCAGCTGCCAAAATTGTGGAAATAAGTTCACAACCTGAGACAGCATCAACTACCAGTGCTAAATCTACTTCACAACAAAAAACAGTCACTGCTAATCCAGGCCCTAGTGGCCCAGAGGTGTCTGACCCCCAACCCCAGTCCAACCCATCCCCAGAAGACAGCAAGCCAGGGACCTCGAAATCATCCAAAACAGAAGAGGAGGATCCAGAACTTGTGGCGTAAGTATTTTAAGGTAGGGCTCAGCTCTTCACTAAATGGGCTCAATCTTAAAAAAGCTTGGTTTTAAGGGATAGATGTACATCCTAGCTATGGATGGACATAAAAAAAATTTTATATGTTAAGATGCTAATTTTTGGGTTATTACCTCTCAGCAGTATGCATCCTCTTTGCAAATTGATCATTAAAGAGTATGAAAATTTACAAATCTTCCATGTTTTCTCCAAATGATTATCATTTTTTTTAATTTTTAAATTAAAACATTTAGCTACCCCAAAATATTTCTGCAAGATGAGCATAAAACATAATTTTAAAATAATTTCAAACTTATATTTAGTGTGTGTGTGTGTGTGGGGGGGGGGGGGGGGGGTTTTTTTTTCCTTAGTTTTTTTTTGAAGAAAATTTTTTATATTCTGCGATTATTAATTTTTAGCATTTAAAAAATTTTAATCTTTATATCAAATTCATTCAAAAAAAACAGTGAATAATTTAATTGAAAACATCACAAAATCTTTTTTTTAAAATGTGCTATCAACAGTTTTTGTCAAACTCTGTTTAATATACACTAACACATTTGTAAAGTATCTCAGTAGATATGCTGTAAGACCCATTGTAGTTCAACCTAGATTTTTGTGAAAGACCAAACACTTTTAAATTTTGTGAACTAATGTCTACTTTAAAACTTAAAACACTCAAAACACTCTGTTTATTTATTGATGAAATTTATGAATCAGTTTGTCCTCTTCGAACATTTGTACATTTTTCTCTTTTTTTCCCTATAATATACTCTGTACCTCTCACAATATATCTAAATTTGTAAATATTTATATATAATTATGCATCTCATGTACCGTCACATTGATGGTTTGAGTGAAATAAACTGATATGAATCATACTGTTATGTTTACTGGAAAATGATGTTAACAAATTTTTTACTAATTACAATATTAATTATATTGATTTATTTGAGCATAAATTTTACTTATTGTAGAAAACAGAAAGTGTTTCAGTCAAACCCTGAGAGTTACAATGGTGCAATACGAGATAACTACACATGGTCACAGTCGATCACAGATGTTGACATCCGAATTAAGGTAAGTTAATTAGTCATCATTGGACAAAACTTTAAATCTTTATTTCTCTTAGTTCATTGGATGAAAATAAAAACCGCAACTTGTTACTGGCACTCATTCGTTGCTTCAAACTCTTCAGTTCACAGTTATCCCTCTTTGACTGTTAGACATATTCAGATTTTAATATGCTTCTATATGTAACTTAAATCCTACTTTTGCAGTTTTCTAAAATAATATTTCTAAAATTTATTATTGGATATATTTTTCTTTTAAATGACAAGATTTTGAATTTTTTTTTTTTTTATTTTTTACTTTCACAACATATTTACATACATGGCATGATATCTATAAATGCATTAGTTTGTTGAAACAAAATGGGAAAACTTTAAATTATTACTTACTATTATTAATTATATTACATGTATATTTAAGAAATAAAGTACAAGTTTTCGTGAATGTTGTAGAATAACCTCCGAGGTTGAGAAATGTTGTTTTGAAATATAAAAGCCGAGGCGAGACAGAGGAGGTTATCCTGCAACATTCACGATAACAAGAACTTTATTTCTATTCTACTAACAGCCCAGTATTTCTACAGATCGTTTCTCCTATAGAGAGACGATCTAGGTCATTTTGACAGCTGTTCCGTGTAACCCCAACGGTTTTGTTAGTAATGTTTACATGTGTATCAAAGGAATCACATGCAGACCACAGAATTTTTCTTTAGATTTTTAATACTCTTCACTTATTTATAAAATATCTTTGAAACGTATTCCTAATATTTTATTTAAAGGGCAATTCAATATGATTATTACTACTACACGTTATATATTTTATGCAAAAACACGCAGTGAAAAAGTGCTAGGGAGGTCCTAGGAACAGCCGCATTGATCTCTTAAAAATAAACATTTGTGGCAATACACATTTGACTGGAATTAACACGTGAAATTGACATGGTTTTAAAACTTTTTACGGTTTGAAGTTGTACTTTCACGATCAGTGCGAGACAAATAGGTATTTCTGATCTGATAATTTACTGATGACGTTCGTGGTATATTGGAGAATAATGTCCGCGGCATCTCTTTGATCTTGGCAATAACTGTAGTAGAATATATAATGTTTTACAATTCTTATGTAGTGAAAGTTGATTTAGACAGAGAGAGAGAGAGCTTGAATGTGTGTTTACATATATATACCATACTCATATGAAATGAGAACTGTTTTACAAGGATGCTTGAAAAGAGAAAAAAAAAAAATAAAAAAAATTCATCAAATTCAAAATAAAGAAAAACAATAAGAAAGAATTAAACCATACCTACCACAATTATCACATATTTTCTGCCAGTGGCTTTCATATTCATTATATCTACATTTTTTCATTAGCACATATTTTCCGGTCAAAAGCCTTTCTGTTATGGCATTTTTCAATGCATGTATATTATATGTAGGAGTTACCGGTACTTTAATATTTACACAAAAAAATATGTTGCTTCACAAAAAGAGCTACCAAGTAAAAAAAAAATATAAATTTCTCTATTTTTATATTTTCCAAAAAGAACTGTTCTGTTTTGCAAGAAATTATACTTATATGCATAATTATTATGCATTAAAACATTTCAATGCATATATATTTATATATTTCATATTTATGGAAATTGTTACATGTGTTAACATTTAGATCCCGAAATATATTGTAAAAGGAAGAGATGTAAAAGTAGAAATAGACAAGAAACACATCAAAGTGTCACACAAAACAGACAGTGGTTCCTGGTTAGAGGTTGTCAATGATGATCTCCCTTGGGAAATCAACAAGGAGGAATCCATGTGGACTTTGGTACCAAAGGAACATGTCCATGTAAGTTTCTTATTAGTGGAAATATACACTGTAAAATAAAGGAACATGTTCATGTAAGTTTCATAGCTGTTAAAATATACACTACAGATAAAGGAACATGTTCATGTAAGTTTCTTAACTGTTGAAATATACACTGTAAATAAAGGAAGAAGTTTTTGCAAGTTTCTTATTTGTCGAAATATACACTTCAGCTGTAGATTTCATCATAGCACTGTGCTGGTTTTCATCCCCTTTAAGCAGTTGTTTATCATTCAGATTGTGTATTTAAAACCCATGTTTGGTCTCAATTACCTGTAGTTTTTTTTCCTGTTTAATGTGATGCATGTACTGTACTTTGATCATTGGAAGGCGCTCGTTGGTTTGAATATTTCAGATTGGATCTTTTTTTTTTGTATGTGTGAAGAAAAATGAGGAAGCTCTTAAACTCTTTCTTGGTGATTCAGCTATTAAATACATTTTGAGTGGAAATCTTCACTCAAGGCCAAAAAATACAAAACAATAACAGAGTGGATTATTGGCATGTTTACAAATGAGTTGATTTAGATCAAGTGCAGCAGTTCATTTTCCAAAATGCACCAGTATGTAATCCCTTTTCTGGAAAAAAATGAAAAATAAAAAACCATGTATTCAAAGCAAAGTGTTCCTTTCAAAGTATTTCTTCCTTGTTACAGGAGATGTATGCACAACTCAAGTTACTGATGTAAATATGGACGTAAAAACCTTGATTTTTGCCATGTTTCCCTATGGTTCAAGCTTAGGGGGAAAATTGCCCTGCTGGTTAAGAATGCTTGGAGATACTTGTTTGAAAATTCAAGCAATTTGTTTTTGAGATTAAAAGAGGAATGTGCTGAAAAAATATTTAAACAATAAAATGCCTTCTTTGGTGATTCATGCCGAATCATGCAGGATATGAAGGTAGTGACATTGCAGAAAAAATACATGTAAATTTTTTCTGCAATGATCGCTACCTTCATAACCCGCATGAATCATCAAAGAAAGCATTTTATTGTTTATTTTTACACCTTTTTTTTTAACAAATCAATGAATTGATCGTAAAAAGTAGGTAAAAGTACCGTAACTAAATTATTGTTAATGTACATCAGTACGTTAGATAAAAGAAATAGTCAAATAGTCTTATATGGGAATTTGAGTCTGACATCAACCTGATTATTTCGTGCAGTCCGTGATTTTTCTTGGGTTCCTGAAGGTTTCAACCAATCGATAAACTGGTTAGAACTGGATCGTGTAGATTTCAGTTTTGTTAGTTTCTACTGCACGGCTGTGAATTATGATCAATTTTCAAAACAAATAGAAGGAATCATACTTAGTGGATGTAAATATAATTGTATGTACTTGTAGGTGTTCCAAAAACACTTTTGGTAATAGAAAATTCAATAGTGATTTATAGTAGGTACATGAATTCTAGCTGTTAGTATAAATCAAAGTATTTAATATAATCAAGGAAATTCAGACACCCTCAGATTGGAATTTTGCTGTGTGTGGGGAATTCTTTGAAACAGAAATGTAAACAAGTGTAATATTTCAAGGTTTTGTTATTGAAAGGTTTCATATTTATTCTATCTATTTAAAAATAGATGTGAAGTTATAAATAAAAATTGAATAGTTGTATACTTGGTGTCAAAATATCTTCCTGTCAACACAATGTGCAGCCAAATCGTAGGTCATATACAGTCCTAATTTCATGAATGGCATTTCATTGTGCAATAACGAATGCTCATGCAAATTTAAATTGTAGCTGTACATGTATATTAAATAATGTCATTATAGTATAACAAGTAGATCGTAGCATAGTAATATAAACATAGGCAAACTAGCAGATTTTGTTTTCATTTATGCACTGTTTTCTAAGAGAGATTGTTTACTTTTTAATTTTAGTAGGGAAAAAAAACATATACTGGTAGTTGCTGCATTTATTTTTTACGCAAAAGATTTATTATTATTCATTCTTTTGGTAGATCAACTTGGAGAAGAGGGAAGAACGATGGTGGGAGTCGGCGTTAACTTCGGAGGAAAAAATCAGTGTTCGTAAAATAGACGCAAGTCGGCCAATGACAGATCTGGACGATGAGGCTCAGGCCAAAATAGCCGAAATGATGTACAATGAACAGCAAAAGAGAATGGGGAAACCCACATCACAGGAACAAGTGGGTTTTTATGTTTTGTTGATATTTCTTCCTTTGTATAGTTGGGAAGGGAGGGAGGTGGGATTTGTTGGGGAGGGGGGTGGGTGCAAATATATGAAGATGTCCTTCAATCAGTATCTTATGTTTGTCTGTTAAGGTGTTGATCAATGGATTTATTGACTCCATTGACTTCCACAAATAATGTCAGTTGATTTTTTTTAAAAATTTTTGTATCATTTTTTTGTTTTTAAAATAATCCCATGTATCTGTAGTTGATGCTTACCCAATTCATTTAAAATTTTGTGTTTATTGATTAAAAAAAAATGAATTGCAAGATTTTAAGATTTTTTTGGCTGAATTTTCCATTATTATGAATGTTTAGTTTTATCTTGATAAGAGCAATTGAAAAATGTCAAAAAATTAATTTCCTTAAAAAGCAGAACACAGGTAGTGCAAATTTTATTACTTTGGTGAGTGAACTGAGGAAGATAAAAATAGGAGAATCTTCATAGGACGAACCAGTGGCCTAAATTCTACTGTTGTTTGGATTGTTAAGCAGTTTGTTTATAAGGAAGGTTAACACAAAACAAATGAAATTCTGATTATTTTTAATTCAGAATGTGATAAATTTATCCAGTTAAAAAGCACCCTGCTGCTCTGTTTATTTAAACTTCGATCAGTGGATAGGATGAGTAAATAAAGTGCAATGTATGACATACACACGCTGCAGTGTACAGAAAATTAGGTGCCCAATGACAAATGACCATGTGATTATCATTAAAAAGGCATTTTTAAAGTTAAACACATTTTGGAGATGATTTTTTAAAGTCTCACCTCAATAGTATTTTATTTGCTTGCTTATTTGAGAAAATTTCTTTAACGAGACTGAAAAAAAAACCAACAACCCAGAATGAGTAACTGGTAGCAGGAAGAAAATAAGGAGTATTATAGTACATGTAGCTTCATTGATAAAAATTGTTACAAAGCGAGAGTTGCCTCCCTTATAACATTGCAATGAAGCAAATAGAAATGGTTTTTATAACAAATTCATGCAATTATTAATTTCTTGATAATTTATTTGTTTGAAAAAATGTTTTAAAAATACTTTATTAAATTTTATCCAGGTAGTGTTTGACTCAAGAGTAAATGCAGTTTAATTTTAATGATATCTGTAATTATCAATTATTTACACATTATCGTAATTACCTGTTATTTTCTTTTTTAATCAGAAAGTTCAAGACATTCTCAAAGATGCTTGGAATGCAGAGGGATCCCCTTTCAAAGGTCAATCATTTGACCCTTCAAAAATCAATATGGGTCAAGGAGGGGTTGTTACCATAAATAACCCAGAAGACCCAATGGCTAAGTGACCATCCAATGAGAGGCAAGGACTGTAGAACTGTGTTTCTATGTCAACATTCATCTGTGTTTTCTTTACCTGGGGAGCCAATGAAGATTAAGTCAACTTGGGTACACAGGAGAAGTAAAAAAAAAATATAAAAAAAACCTTTAGTGTGTATTTTCACCTTTGACAGCTTTAAGCTGATAAGGCTTAATGTACCTGTACTGTTCAGGAAGGAAAAAGTGATTGGATGTATACATGGTGTAAGACAAGATCAAATAAAACTGGATACCTTTGGTATTTTGTCTACGTGGACATTATTTTGTTGATAAATGACATGCATGTATTTAATTACATTTGTAATCAAGCTGTGTTTTAAAATGTTTTTTGTTTAAAACAGGTATAAAAGAGGACAGTGTTTGAAGGAAATTGTTTCTCTTGTTGATCGTTTCAGATCTTATCATCTCAAACTTAAAACATATGTTGCTTTTCCATTTTATATTGTTCATTTCAAAATTTGTGTCATTAGAACATTACATCTATATTGCAATTTCATATTATTTTTTCAGGATTTATTATTGTTTTAATTTAAAACATTGATGTGTATGATTCAAATCATTAAAATAAAATATTTGAAAACATTGTTTATTCACAATTTATTTTCATTCAATTTACAATTGCTGTTTAGGTCATGAGCATGCATATTTCGTATGGGCAGATTGATATAGTTACATGTAGTTGGGTTTTAAGCTTTATCAAGCTGAAATCTTCATGGAAACAACTCGTCCATTAAAACTGTGTCTTTGGCAATGCATAACAAGTATTATCTTAAATGTTTTGTTAGAGCACGCTGTGAATGCATGATATATTACTATTAGGGTAACGTATCCAGTGTGTTTATGACAAAATGCATTGTTGCTGTTTTGTTTACTTGCCAAGAGGTTTTTACCTGCGTAATTGTATAGAGTTTCTGCGTTGTCATATGTTCACTACATTGTACATGTAATATATAAAAAATAAAAAATATCTTGACAGAAGAGAGGTGGGATAAAAGTCATTAAACCATGGGCAAGTTTGTCTTCCTTCTTTTTTTACTGTTAATACGCGTAGAGTTATATTATTTAGTACATGATTTTACCAACTATGCTATATATATCATGTCTAAACACACCAACATGCTTAATTTTTTTTCTTATAATATCAAGGTTTCTTCATTTATAACATACTAGTAACCAGTCAAAAATGCACAAGATTATTTTTCTTTTACGCATTTTGAAAAAAAAAATCAGAAAATAAGAAAATTTAAAAAGCAAATGTATGTTACTAATCTTAATACATGTAATTGACAAATCCATGGAAACTACGCACAATTTTAAATCAACAGAGTTCTTTAATATTGGGAATAAGTTTTAAGGACTGCCCAAGAAATTAACATTAACATTGCTTAGATTCAAGGAACCCTGATTCCAACTGCAGCATTAGTTATTACTGTTAACATCTATTATACATGTAAAAAGAAATTTCATTTCTCTGATGGCTTTCATTCTAAATTATCCAAGAAGTCCTTGTGTGTGTCAGTGTCCATTTGTAGGAATTTTCAGAGTGCTACGAATTATCTGTAAAAAGAAAATACACCAGTCAGAAAAAGCCAAGAATAATACAAAATATTTTTTATAATATTTTTTGCTTGTGATTTTAAATTATAAATGAAATTTGAATGTTACATTCATTTTCTTTTTCTCAAACAGGTACATAAACCCTTTATCAGTACTAAGTATTCCAGTGGCTGTATCTTTTTTTTTTACTTTCAGCGTGCACACAAGTTAGATTAAATAGGGCATTGATTTTTTCATTAATAAAATAATAAATGAATGTTTACTTGTTCGGTTTGTGGGTGTTACGTTCGGTTGTTTTCATTTTCAAGACTTCCTCCGTCTGTACTAAAAGAAGGCAGGTGAAAATCCACTCTCCCTGGAAAATAAACAAGACAACGTACATTGTACATATTTTTTTAAAACATCATGTGTACATGCATGTCTGTGTAACTTTTAGCATGTGTTCTCAAAATTACACCTCCATGGAACTCTTTGATTGATTTTGATGTGTTCACTTTTGCGTCACAACAAAGTAGTTCTGAGGAAATTTTTATGTTCGCTGTATTGTGCTATAAAATATCGGAACGATGTTAATCTATCTCATGCAACGGGTTTAGTTTCTCCACATTAGATTTGATGGAATTGTCTGTTGCATAATTTTTTTGTTCTTTTTGTTATTTTTGTTCTGATACATTTTAGAAATAAACAGCAAAGTTAAAAAATCCAACGGGTACGAACTTGGGTTCTCAGAGGATTTTATCACGTACCAACCAAATTTACATCCAGGTGAACTTTTAACATTGCTGTTTACCAATTGTATACTATTTATGTTCGAGAAAGGCAAACCGTTTTAGAATTTTAAACATACATGTATATAACTGTGTTTTTATGTTTTATGCAACCGTCAAACCATAAGTTCGCGCGGTGATCAATGTAACGTAAAAATATGACCCTTTGACCCATGTTAAAGTTAACACAGAGCTGACCGTTTAAAATAGCTTTTCTAAAGATTCATATAAGGAAACATATTTGAGAATGTAAATAAAATAAATTGCATATGAAAAATGAGAAACAAACCTGAACTCGACTCCGGTTGCGTCACTATTGTTTCACTGTCTGCCATTTTTTCAGCTGAATAGAAACAAAGATATTTTTAAAAAATTATGAATTTTTACATTTATATATTTATAGTTTGTGTGGTCTAAAACCAATATAAATGTATATATTGGTCTTCAATATATGCGTCGACATACAATACCTTTATCTCTAAGTTGCGCCTCGCTTGGTTCATCGTGTTCAGCTGCTTTTAGTTCACCTGATGGAACAACAGAAACATTTTTGTTGACAGTGCACGTGGATGGAAAGTTATATTTGAAAAATGTATATAAAATGTGTAAATGAAAATTCATTTTCAGCGACGTTGGAAGCTACATGTAAAATTCTAATAATACAGTTTTAATTTGTAACACTTTAAAAGTTCGGTATCTTTTTTAGGCTTATTAAATATACAGTAATAAAGGTACATGAAAAGGTTAAATAAATAAAAATAAATGAAAAATAAATACACAGAATACCGGAGTATGTTTTTAAATAAGATTTTATAAAACACATGCTACTGCTCCGTTTAACGACGTCTTGATAATTTCAGTTGTTTGTCAGCAAAAATAAGTGTTGCAGTTACCTGTCTTGATATACCGGTGGGTTTTTTTTCATTCATATCAAAATTTTTAAACAGAAAATCTACAGGACAACCCGAACGGCGTGTACCAATCATATATTTCGACTCTTTTTCAATACGCTGTGTTAGTGCATCTAAGATTTACATGTAAGTGTTGCACATATACGGAGGCTGGATTGCAATGAGATAAATAGTGTTACACATGTAGTATACTTATGTAAGATCAATTTACTTAAAAAATCATATTTACCACTGCTACTGCTCCGTTTCACAGCCTCTTGGTATTTCTCCAAGTTCAGTTTAAAGTTCTCTAGCTCGGCTTTCAAACTGGAGGTTCGCACCAGGATTTTTTCAGCCTCGTTTTTATCCAGTACTGTGTCCCCATCCCATTGCCCCTCCCCGTCAATTTTGTCTATCTGACCACTCAGGAAGGCACTCTGTAACCTCACCTGATTATTCAGGTCTAAAACACTTTTTTCTACGTCTTGCACGCTAGGTATACGGTACATATCCGACGCCATTTTGAAATTATCTTGAAATTATTTCATATCTTCCCCTTTTCCTTTGCATGAATCATAATCGCGAAATCGTTCCTTAACATTAATTTTTCCTGTCTAAAATATGTAAATTTTACCTCAAATTTCTTTACCTGTTTCGTTTATTTATGTCCTCATATGTACTTATTTTTATTTGGTGATTCATTTGGGCTATGAAGGTAGCGGTCATTGTAGAAATAATATACAGTATATCCCGCGTTAGCTGCAATACTCGCTACCTTCATATCCCGCAAAAACCATCAAAGAAAGCATGCAAATATTGGATGCAAATATTAAGCAATGAATAACATTTTACAGTAAAAATGACGCTATAAACAGCCAACTGTACATGTTCTACTGGCGCTAATGGTGAATACTAGTATGTCAGTAAACCACTGTAGTAAATTCATGATGTCATTCATGATCATTGAATATGTTGTTTACTATTAGTCGCAAGGTTTCATTTTATTTTTAACTGTATTTAAGGAAGGTATCGCGTTTATGGAGTTATGAACGGAACTGGTGGTTGAATAATCGGGCGTATAAACGAGAGTGCAATATGTATGCCATCGTCAGAAACGCACAGTTTATATTTATATTCGTTCGTCCAAGCGTATTTAACCCTGAAGTTCGAACAGTGTAGATATGCAAATATTATAAGAATCGAGAGAACTAGCAAGGAAAGCTTAGAGGGAAAAAAAGAATAAAATCATACGT
Source organism: Magallana hongkongensis (assembly GCA_016163765.1). Taxonomy (NCBI): domain Eukaryota; kingdom Metazoa; phylum Mollusca; class Bivalvia; order Ostreida; family Ostreidae; genus Magallana; species Magallana hongkongensis. The sequence goes on from WFKH01007768.1 coordinate 42,273,849, forward strand.
AAAATCGAAACATTGTGCCGGATAATTCTGTCAGTGCCAAGGTGGCATTTTTGCACCCGTCTAATCTGTATCGAAAAAGTCAAATAAGCCATATGATAGACCATAGCTTAAAAATATTATAACCACCTTTGTTATTAATGTATATCAGGTGAGATATTTACCTTTAAAAAAAATTCTACAGGAAAGGGTATTTGGAATTTCCTACCGGAATGAAAGAACTTCCTATAGGAATTTAAATTCCGATAGAATTTGAACAAAACTCCCAAAGGATTTTAAAATCCGATGGGAAATCTTAATATCTTATAAGAAAACTACCTGTCTGAATCAAATTCCTGCATAAAATACTTTTCACCTATAGGAAATATAAATCCTGTAGGATTTTGAGAAAATACTGTAGAATTTTCAATATTTCCGATAGGAAAATTATTTCTTCTATGCATGGGAAATATTATTTTCCTATGGGATATTAAGCGGGTGCAAAAATGCCACCTTGGCACTGGCATAATGATCCGGCACAGTGTTACAAGTAGATTACATATGACGTAAACTTTTTGTTGCTCATTGATGTGCTGAGAGTGACACTGGCTGACCTAAGAAATTGTGCTCGTCATGGGATTAGAGTTGATTGAAACCTACAACACATTATACCCATTCAGTCTCAGATAACTTTTGCATTCGGAAATTGTGTCGTGCATACGGCCAAGAGTCTCTCGCTTCAATCCTCTGGTCGGGAAAAGGGGTTTTTATCATTATAAACTGTCTGCTCTGGTTGATAAGTTCTTTGTTTTTGGTGACACGTGGAACTAGATCACAAATTGGTGAGAGATTGAGGTCACAGCCGTTGTCATGATTTCATGTAATTATACTGTAGCCTTGGTAAGGGCCGCGGATCTGCATTGATTATTCATATACACTTATGAAAAATGTACTATCACAATAGTACTTATGAAAGTGTCATATGGACAATGAACAAGATCTAGATTGAAAAACTTCCTGAATAGTTTTCTAAATATTTCCCGTGTAATGAATAGTGTGTCAACATTTTTTCTAATTTTCATTATATCATAAATGATATAAACTCAAACAATTGGCTAATTTTATTGGTTACCATTTGGTTAACAAATAAATACAGTTGTTCTGCTAATTTCCTCGAAGATTATAATAAACCCAACTTTTTTTTTTTTTTTTACCAAAATCTCTGAGTTAGAAGCCGGTATTGTTATTTGTATTAAATAAGAAAAGAGTGAGTACAAAAAAGAAAAACAAAATGAATCTTTTATTTCAAGCACATTATCAAAAACCTTCATTATAATACATAATACAAAAGTAGATGGTCACTTGGTTAATGGTTAATTGTAAAAAGACAATGAAATATACATTTTATGTATCACATGACCTAGCTGCATGTAAAGAAAATATTCCACAGCAGAAAGACGGTGCCCCTCCCTCCCCCAACGATGCTTGTTGATACCATTTTAATCAAATTATATGGCATACAGAAAACATAAGTTGGAACTGAACAATTTTAAAAAAATGAAATACTTGAATGAAACATTATTATACATCAAAATATTTACATGCATTAAATCACCAACTAATAACACATCAATTCATTGTGATAAGTATAACAGAAATAATATATTTCTTTCTTGACATACACATACAAAATAATATACAATTTGACCAATTTCTTCAATGATCTCTACATTTAGAACACAACGGATTTCACAAGTATTCGATGATGGCATTACTTTAGATACAGGTGTGATAATTGTTTGAGTCCACGGTAAAACCATCACATTGTGTTATATTGAACAAAGAAAGTTTCGTCGCCAATGATAACACACCGCCGTTTTACATGTGTACGAGTATTTATTGCATTATACTGTCTATGTCGCTCATTGCGGTACATATGTTCATTAGTCTGTCACCATGGTTATAATCATCGCCATTTTCATCATCGGCGAAAAATCAAGTCTTTAAAAATCACCATCATCAACATCTTTAATTTCCATCTTTCTGTTGACAAAGTGAGAATCTACTAGAATCTGGAGGCATTCCAATTCCACTGTCGGTTTTCGAGGAAGGATGTGGGCCACCTTAAAATGAAGAATTCACACATCAATATGAATTCAAATTTGGAACATTTAGGCTGTCATTGTTTTATCATGACTTAATCTTTGCCATTCTCATATAGTTTCAACATCAACAAATGTTCGTATCAATGAATACGATGGCTGCCAATTAGAAATAAAAAAAAAATAATCTACCTTTAGGAACTCTTAATTTAGCGTCACACAATTTTGATACCTGCAAAGACAATAGTATAACAACCTTGCAAAAAATACTACAGTGTTTGTTTTAAACACCATTAACGTATCCAATTCTTGATAAGAAAAAGAATCTATGAAAAACAATCTGTATTGCGTGCACAATAAGTCCTGTTTATACCCTTTACTTAGCCCCCCCCCCCCCCCCTTTTCCATGAAGAAATCGTCATCACAAAAATTACTACCATTACATCAGGCTGTCCAAAGATGATTGTACGTTTGCCGTAACCTTAATAAATGTGTCAAGAACTGGCCTCAATGATGTTCGAATTTAAAAACAAAACAAAATTACAAGCAAAATTAATGATTTTCATTTAAATGCTGTGAGTATTTATGACACGTTCTAACAGTTAAAATGAATGCATCAATAAATATCCGAAATGTATGATCCATTTTGGTCCCCAAATGTTATGTATTCCTACTAAAACAGTCTTTTAGCTAATAGGGATTTTTAAAAATAAAACACCAATTTTCTTTTAAACTTTAAGCGTTCGGGTGACGTTAAACATTGAATTAACTTTGGGCAGCATTGGAACAATTGAAAGCATGAAAAGACTAAAAACCAAGCAACATTATACAAATTTTTAGGTCTCACTTACATATTCTTTAATATTGATTTCAAAATCTCTTAAGTCGTCCTTTAATGACAAGAGTCGGTGATCCAAGAATTTCGATCTGTTGGGGCAAAAATCATTTACATGCGGTTCATATCCAGCGTCTAAATACTCAATGACCCCAGCTAATTGTGCGTTTTTCAGCCTAATGTCTGCTGTTGTACTTTGTAGCTGAATGAACACCTCCTTTAGGGTGGGCACTTTTTCCATTGTAACAGTTTCACTTACAACGTCCTGGAAAATTCACTTGAAGGTCCATGTTAGGAATAAACGGTGTAACAATCTTAGTGACATTTTCAAAGATGGTTGTGAGAATTCGCAAAATTGTCGACCCAGTGTATCGGTATAGGATATATGACGTACATCATAAAAATGAAACGAGGAAAAAATTAGCCATATTTAAAAATCTCCAATTATAGACTTATCGACGTGATCACGTAGATATAAATATACTTGAAGGCTAAACATATTTCCTTGTTATCAAGGATATATTGGCGATCGAGTGACGTCATGTTTAAGGGGGAAATATAACAGTATACGTAAGAGCAAACGAGGAAAATGTTCGTTTGATGTAAGAGTTTGATGTTTTAACTTAGTTTTTTTCATCATATACTATATCAGAGTACTACATTGTAAATTAGTGGGTATATGGTCATTTTAGAATTCTGAAAACTGAATATTGTAAAATAAGTTCTGAGAGGGAAAAGGAAAAAAATGTTTTAGTTGGTAGATGTGGGTGTTAAAACTTGAACGTTAACAAGTTGTTTATTAAAACTTTAAATTATAAGTAGATTTCTTCAAAAATAGAGTATATTATTTAGCAATGTCGATTGTGTAGTATCCCTTTTGTAAGAAAAAAACTTCAACAACTTGAAAATGTACTTAGGTGATTCGGTTCACTATCCACGCAAATTTGGACCATTCCACTATGTAACAATAAAGCAGACCCATCCATTCTTTGATATTGGCTGAATATGTATAGCTGTGACGATTAAAAAACTTTCCACCCAGATATTGCTTTTTTCTCTCCACTAGCTGTAAAAATCCAATCCGAGTCTCACCAATCATATATATATATATATATATATATATATATATATATATATATATATA
>WFKH01007768.1:42289513-42310254 GCA_016163765.1 Magallana hongkongensis
ATACCTGGAATAGAAAATGTGGTTGCAGATAGAAAATCTAGAAAGTTTGATGATCAAACTGAATTGAGACTGAACAGTAATGTCTTTAATGATATAACTAGGTTATTTGGAAAGCCAAATATTGATTTGTTTGCCAATAGTCTTAATGCACAGGTTGAGATTTACTGCTCATGGAAGCCTGACCCCAATGCGAGTTTTGTTGATGCATTTACTATTGATTGGAGCAAATTTTTTAGTTACATATTCCCTCCTTTTAGTTTGATAGGGAAGTGCTTGCAGAAGATCATGGAGGAAAGAGCAAAGTGCATCATGGTGATGCCAGTGTGGACAACTCAAGTGTGGTACAACATAGTTCTGGAACTGTTGATCGAACACCCACGAATCCTGCCTCAACTGGAGGATCTTATGTATCTTGTTCATTCCAAGGAACTCTATCCTTTGAGGAAATCCATTGTGATGATGACATGTCGATTGTCGGGAGACACTTCAAAAACTCTGGCTTTTCGTCGGACGCTACCGATATCCTCTTGGCAGCTTGGAGAGGCAGTACAAAGAAACAGTACAAGACTTTCCATAAAAAATGGTTTTCTTTCTGTCGTGAAAGGAAAATTAATCAATTTCAAATTTCTGTGAACCATGTTATTGAATTCATGATTATGTTGTATCATAATAATTTAGGTTATAGTTCTCTGAATACAGCAAGAGCATCGTTGTCGGCACTGGGTTTTGTTATTGATGGTCATTCTGTAGGATCTCACCCATTTGTTATTCGTTTTATGAAAGGGGTGTTTAATTTAAGACCCCCTGCTCCTCGACATGATTATGTTTGGGATGTCTCTATTGTTTTGAGATATCTTAGGAAATTGTCACCTGTGAAATATCTGAGTTTGAAAGACCTTACTTGTAAACTTTGTATGCTTATCTGCTTAACTTGTGCTGCTAGAGTACAAACTGTTCATGCCTTAAAATTGAATTGTATGCAGAAGAAGAAATCTTCATTTATTTTTAACTTCAACTCTTTGTTAAAGACTTGTAGACCAGGTTTTCGTAGACCAAATATTGTTTTGAAAGCCTATCCAGCAGATAGGAGACTATGTGTTTATACTGTTCTTGTTGAATATTTAAAAAGAACATTGCCATTGCGGAGTGATAATGATGATGCTTTATTCATTTCATATGTGAAACCTCATAATGCTGCATCTAAAGATACATTGTTACGTTGGATAAGATATATTATGACACAATCTGGCATTGACATGAATGTATTTTCGCCACACAGTGTTCGAGCAGCATCAAGGCATTTTTTAACTCTGTACCTGTTCATGAAATTTTGAGCAAAGTTGGCTGGACAAATAAAAGAACTTTTGCAAAGTTTTATAACAAACCAATTGTTTCTGCAGAGACAAACTTTGTAAATAGTGTTATGACTGAATAAATTGTGGGTGTTCAGAGAGAAAAAAATGTTTTGTTTCTTTAAAATCTCACGTGGTCTCGTAATTGATATTTACGAAATAGAATTAAAAAATTAAACTAGACTTACCTTGGTTAAGGTGAAGTTTGATTGAGATTCTATGAGGAAATAGAATCAATGAAGAGATCACGTGCCACCCACCCACCCTGCATATACAAGGAATGGGTTTGAAAATCTATGATCAGATTAAATCTATCAACTTGGCAACTTCAATTATACAAATATGTTGTATAGATATCAGGATATGATGATATTTGTTTAATTGGTTTAACAAAAAAAATTTTCGCTTTAAATTCTGAATCCGCACATGCGCAGTACAATCTCATGTGATCTCTTCATTGATTCTATTTCCTCATAGAATCTCAATCAAACTTCACCTTAACCAAGGTAAGTCTCGTTTAATTTTTTAATTAATTCGATATGGATTTTCAATTGAAAGTTTTGACAAAACTATATATATATATATATAATTATAAATTAACAAACACAAAATAATGTAACATCATTTTAAGATATAACTTTGGCCAGGAAAACTGATAATTTAATAAATAATTCGCTGAAGATAGATTTTTGCGCAACTTTCCCCTAGATTTCAGAGTAATTTTCAATCTTTTATGGTATCAGATACTAAAGATTGTTACTGCCATTCGCAAGGTATTCACAGGTATTTCACAGGTAATAGAAATAAGAACATAATGCTGTTTTACCTTGATTCTCAACCACCCCGCGCTCCAGGGACCAAGTTCTACAGGTGTGGGGAGAAAGACTCACATTAAACCTTTTATAAACAGATGACAAACTCCACACTATCACTACATGCTAACACCTCTGGTAGGCGTTAATGTCTAAGGAGGAAAATTTTAACAAAAAGATCCATACATAAGAGTTTAATATAAACATACAAGCATATATCTGAATAGTTTTATGCGCTATTTTTTGCACTCAATTGTTTATATCTGAGGTTAGTTCGCTCATAAAATATACTTCCGTATTTTTAGCACACTAAACGTAGCAATATTTGATAGTGTTTTTTCTATTTGTATTTGGAATTTTTATTTATACTGTATGATATTCTATCTAACTGTATTATTTTCGATTTCATTGTATAAATAAGGTCTTCCTTTTTCCATCTTAATTGTGTTTCGATTTATGATATTTGACATAATACATTTTACTAATTTCCGATTTATTTTTTCAAAAATCACATAAATAGCGCCTTTTTCAGTATAAGTACATGTATATTGAAATCCTTATAGAAGGTTAAATTGGATTTGAAGAAGTGTTAAAAAAAGATAGAAAAGAACAACTATCATGATTGCTTATTTCATGGTGCATTTAAACGCATTTAGACTTCTTGTTGCTCGCAACGAGATCGTGTCTAGTTTCTTTCTTTTTTCCCCCTCTGTTTTCATTTAAATTGTATTTTTTCAATAGATTTAAAGAAATCAATTGTTTTGTATCAGTTTCAATTTCACATTGTAGAATTTGAAATTGGAAAATAAATGTTACTAGTGTACAAATACTTTTGAATTATGCCATACGTATATGAGCCATACGCAAATAGCTCGTTGTTACAGAGATATCCAGGCATGCGCGGCAAATGTTTTGTGCCATGCAACCTGTCAACAGAATTGGTAAATTGGTTCAACATATTACAATATTTACATCTACCGAGTATGATTCCCTCTATTTCTTACGGAAACTTATAGTTAATTCATAGCTCTATAGAAACAGCCAGACTGAAATCAACACGCCCCCTTTATCGATTGGTCGAAACCTAACAGCGACCTAAGAAAATTCACGGACTGCACGAAATAATCATGATGATGTCAGACTCAAAGTCTCACAGAAGACGATTTGGCTGTTTCTTTTAGCTAACGTACTGATGTACATTAACAGTAATTTAGTGAATTTTACTTACTTTTTATGATCATTTTATTAATTAGTTAACAGAAAGATGTAAATATAAACAGTAAAATGCTATCTTTGATGATTCATGCGGGTTATGAAGGTAGCGATCATTGCAGAAAAAAATAACATAACCCGCTAACGCGGGTTATGTATTTTTTCTGCAATGTCGCCACCTTCATATCCCGCATGAATCACCAAAGAAAACATTTTATTGTTTAATTAACGCTACGGAAACAAACAAGCATCAATGTTGATCGGTTAAAAAGGGTTTTAACATAGAACCATATTAACAAAACCTTGGACTTTCGGTAGGATGTAAATATCTTTTTCTTGCGTCAAAACATGTTAAAATGGACGCTGGTGTAGTAGTTGGGGCTATATGGACCGTGGATATCGGCCTGGGTAGCTCAGTGGTAGAGCCCCTGACTAGAGTTACAGGGGTACCGGGTTCGAATCCCGGTCCAGCCATATGGTTTTCAATATTCCTCCTTTCCTATTACACTGGTTTCAAGTGAAATATACACAGTCTTAGCTCAAAAGCCAGCCAAATCGTGTTTTTTTTTCAAAGAGCCATGGCTGAGTGGCCAGCAATGACATAGGCAGGCAACATTGTTGTTTGACATTACTACCAAAAGTCCAAGCTCCTGTTAAAATGGTTCTAAATAAAGTTAGATACATAGTTCTTATAAAAAATAAAAAAAGAAAAAACCTTCCAAAAATACTGCATAAAAATAAGGAAAAGCAAATCAACCAAAATGTCTTTCTTTTTTATGAATGTTTTTGGTCACATACTTCAATTATTAAATATAGTTTTACACACTCGAAACATCGGTAAGAGAAGACACATTATTTATCTCTGTAACCAGATTCCTTTTAGAAAATTCCTGCATAGCCTTGTATCGACAGAAATTAACAAAAGCTCGCTGTGTGATGAACCCAAGGTTTTTCGGTTCATGCCAACTTCTCCTGCTTGTCCCCATGTTAATTCCGGCAAACCTCTTCCTTTTCCTTCTGGTTACTAACACTGTTGCTATTTCAAAATTCAGAGTATACAAGCAGGAAATGGCGTCAAGGACATTGTTTTCCTTTGAAATTGCCACCATTCCAAAGTTAACATGACCCGAACTCAGCTCCTGTCCAAATGTAAATTCGTAAATTTTGACGTCCTCTTCCTTGCAAAATTCAATAATGCTTAGTTTGTTGTAAAGATTCATCCCGTTAATGACGAAATTGTCGCTGATCTTGTGCAAAAGTTCATCCATTTTGGTAACATCGAATCCTTTGTATTCTCTTACGTTGCAATTTTCTTCCCATCTGGAGAAGAACTCGTTTTGGAGCGTTTCCTGTAACGACGTAGCCTCTTTACTGCAGACTTTGACAGCAGATAGGGAAGAATCAATCCGCGTTTTTGAATGTCCACCATCCTTGCAATATTCACCATATTCTATGGAATGGAAATATTGTGGACTCTTTTTTGGATCAACTTGAAAGCCTTCAAATAAGGTATTTTAAAAGTTTAAGCAAGGCATCATTATTTCAGTTTTAGTGTTACATTGTTAGCATCAAGATTTTCCAAATGGTTACTGAATGCATTGTTAAAAACCCCGAAACCAAACTAGCCATAATGGAATAAATACTTATTTAAACAAACAAATAGGAGGATAAAAAACCGAAAAATACCTACCTTGATTATGTCGTTCAATTCGGGTTGAGTGATTTCCCATCGTTCTGCTAAAACGTCTTCTGGTATAAATTTATGAATTTATGAAACTTCATTCGTATGTAAAAATTATCGGAAATCCAACTTTCTAGACACTTTTAATTATGCATATGACAAATGGAAAACCCAGTCTATTAAAAAAATTTTAAAAAATACTTGCGAAATTAAAGTATATTTAAATAAATAGAGAGGCCTACGTCACATTGTAGTTTGACACAACTGGCCAAAGTCCAATGCCTTGTTACAATGGCTCTTTGTTGACAACCCATTTTCTATTAATAGGTGGACTTAAGAGAAATCCCAGTTTCTAAATTTAAAATACCCGGGTACTATAAAACTCATTTCCAGGCTGTCGGAAAATTCAAAGAAAGCTGTTGTGCACAAAGGTTAGACTTAATTTTACTTATAAAATATATACGCAGACATGTATAAAAATCAACTGACGATCTCGCATGCAGAGCGAAAGTGCTATCGATAAACGTTTGAGCATTGGTTTTGCTTTGTGTGTGTGTATTTTTTAAACTTAATTCTACCCCTATACCAAGGAAAAGGGGTTTTTTTTGGTTGCAATTCGTGTATAATGTTTAATTTTTGCCCCTTTCGACCTCGTTGTCATCGGGCGAATTTAAGACTAGACGAATTCTAATGTATCAAATTATTTCTCTTTTATGTTCTCTTTCGCTTTGCTGAGCCGAACATAAATTATTTCCTATTCTTATCAAACAAATAAATATATATATATTGAAGGAGGCGACAATGTTAGCCATATTTATTGACATTTTTTTAACATAAAAAGCCAGTTCGTTAACTTCTTTGTACTAGGCAGCACGGATTGGTAGATGCCATCTTTTTCCATGCATGTCCACTTTGTACCTTGTTTTGTCCAAAAAAAGAAGGTCCATTAATTTTTGAATGTGTTGTTTGAGATTAATCAGTCGTAGCTAAATTGTCGAGTGACGAATTAACTCAATGCATAAGTTTAAATACCACTAGAGCCGAATTACCACTTTCAAGAAAAGAAAGTGAAAACAAATACCGTGCATTAAATAGGAGGTGCCGGGATCGAATCCAGCTAGCACCGAACCTCTAAATGTAATTATTATTAATACCGAACAGAAATTCATTTTAGACACAACTTTGTTTGGGCGAATTCAAGACGGCGCGAAACTGTTCGCAAATGTTAAAGGGCAAAATAACACGTGGCGAAAATTACCCTGTACACAGTAGTACAACTGCAAAAGAAACAGCAACTAAACAGCGCTGAAGTAGAAGCGTTCGCTATACAAAATACTCAAACAAACGGTAAAACAATCTTAAATCTAATAGAATTTTTAAGCGAAGAAATATATATAGATTTTCCTGATTTAGTATTCCTTTAATAACGCCAAGCTTAGTTATTTTGCTTTGTTCACCATGCGCTAGTATTTCAAAATACAGATATAGATAAACTACTTTAACTACAATGCGTTACGATTTGGTTTTTATAATGATTTTACCAAAAAACCGAAAAATACTGGTTTATGTGTTAAACATATGTACGTACAGGCCACCGGCTACTATTAATGGCAGTATGGTTGTATCATGAGAAATGTGCAGTGGATTCAAACAATTCATCCTGAGTAAATTTTTCGATATTCAAAACTAGGTCATTTAAATCATCCGATGAGAATTTATAAAATTTACCATATGGGCTCATTTAAATAAGCATATGGTAGAAGGGGTCAAGATTTCAAAAGCTCTATTTGCAATCTTAGGGTGATTTATCTGACATTTAAACATGTCTAGATTCTAATGGTCCCGGAGTCTAAAGGTTCATTTGTCCAAAGGTCCACTAGTCGTAAAATTTTTAAATCCGACGCCCCGCTTGTCCGAATATTCATTAGTTTGAAAGTGTGTTAGTCCGAAGGCCCACTAGTTCAATTGTCCATTTGTCCGAAAGTTCATTTGTTTGAAGGCCAACTAGTACAAAGATTCATTGTTCCGAAGGCCCGCTAGTTCCCAGCTGTTTAAAGTATCATTTATACAAAAAGAAACTTTAAAACTTAAAAAGACGGAAAATTTTGCAAATCAAACGTTTCAACATTTAAATTCAAAATTGTTTCATAATATAAATTCAAATAAATTACAAAGTTAAAACTGTTTAAGAACCAAGGTATTATTACTGTAAGAGGTGTTACATAACAGAGCTCCAGATAAGGCGCGTATTGGCGTAAATACGGATTGCTTTATCTAAGTTACGCATTGAAATTAGATTCAAGCGTAAAGATACGCATTATAATTCGTGAATACGCATAACAATGGGATTATAATGCGTAATTTTTTTAATTATGAAAACCAATAGTAGATCAAAGAACGACTGAACAAACCAAAATCGGATTTACCCAGATAGACGCTTGACTGCAACAAGTAAAAGCTTTCCTAAAAGCCTAATAAAATTTTAGTGCATTGTTAGCATGGATTGGTCCTTTTTTTTGAAAATTATCAAAATGTTAAAAATAGAATAAAATTCACCCGAGCAAATTGACACTTGAATAGAATTGCTCAAATCATTGTAAGCAGAAATGAAAACAGTCATGTTTATATTCTAAATAGCAATATGCAGATTGCAAATACTGAAAATCTATATCAAGGGTCTCTCTGTCATTCCCATTTTCATTGTCCATCAAGCAAAGAGTTCTCAAAGCAAGAACATAAATTAAAAGTGAGTTGATTCAAACTGTCCATATTATTTGTACTAGGAATTTGGTGTGAAATCATCTATCATATTCATGATAGCTGAGAAAAAATTGTTAAATGGCGTACCTTAATACAAGTTGAAATGGGAAGATTACCAATCAATAAAAGATCAAAGCACACTTTGAAATTTGCGGCATGTAGCCGATTAAATGTAGTGTGACATAGTCGGGAATTTTTTAAAATAATTATTACTATTATAGTCCAATTTTAAATGATCCTAAATTATCGGACATTATGGCCAAAGAAAAAAGTCATTGAAAAAACTCCGCATGTCTATGACAAGAATACATGTATATTGACGTGTCTGTCTTGCATGACTGTACATGTACCTTAATCTTTTCCATGCATTCATATTTTTTCCTCTGACCAGACTACATGCATGTATTGCCTCTAAATTGGGTATGACTTTTTTTTATTATATAGTTTCACATGTTATTTCAAAGCTTCAACTTGCTACAAAGAATTTTTATCAATATATTCAAGTTTAGTATCCCCTTTCCCATACAGATTACGCCATAACAACATGTAGGTTGCTTTTACATTACTTTCATAAAGTAACACACCCTTTTCTATTTTCATTTTTTGCTGAAATTCTTCAACTAATAAGTGTGTTTAAAAGTAAAACCCATATTTTTTTTTTTAGATGAATGACCAATCTGATGTGAAACCATCTAAGGGTGAGAAGACCAAACAAGCGGGGGTATCAGCTGGGTGTTCACCAGGGGCGGATCATGACGAACATCTTCAGGCTAAGGTTGTAGCAACAGTGCTGAAAGCTTTAAAAGAAAATGGAATGGAATCTGAGGATTGCATAATTGATGATATAGGACAGACTCAACGGAAAAACAAGAGAACAAGGCCAAACTCTTCAGATGCGTCTTCGAGTGACCCTGATTCTGATTCCAGTGACAATGATTCCAATGCAGGTACATGTAATAACCACCTTGTATTTATGGTTTCTTCATAGAAATATTAAAAACAAGATTAGTCGTAATTTTCAAAATTTTATTCCGTTGCAAGAATGTACCAATAAAATAATTTTGCATGCTACTTCCACCTTAATGGTTAATAAAAGTTTAAAAGTATCTTTGCAATGTGCGCTTTATGCATTTTTTTTCTTGCAGTGATAGCAATCTTCATAGTCCATAAGAAAAAAGCATTTTACAGTTTATTTTACATACATCTCACAATCTTTCTTCATTCATCCATAAAAATGAGTTAAAATGTGTTAATAATTGTCAATTAACACGTTACACAGAAAACAAAAAAAAAATCTTCCATATGTGTGAAGGTTTTCAAGGCAAATTAGATTACATTTAGCATAGTAAACAGTTGAGATTTCAAAGGTTAATATATAATTGTAAATCAGGTAAATCTTCCACTATTTTTTATGTAGCGATGAACTGAAGAAAATAAATAAAGTTAAGGGGTTTTTTTAAAGATTTTTCCAATAGTCAGCCAAACTTTTACTGTCATTTGTCAGGTTATAAGCAAGCTACAGAGCTCACATTTCATTGTTATGTAAATAAAAGTTCTTTCCTCGTTTTTTGTTTACATAGGTGCATATGCTGGTAAAAGCTTCGTCATTCTTAGATTTTTTTCTCTCTGTAATTTATTATGAACATAACGTAACAGAGTCTAATGCTGACCTTTCTATAATTGTTTATGATAATGTATTTTATATTAAGTATTCTTGATCAGCTGTTGATGTAAACTAAAACATGAAACGAGCTCTTTACATAACAATGAAATGTGAGCTATGTATCTCGCTTTCAATACTTGACAACTGGCGTTTAAACATTGAAAAAACCTTAGTTAACCATTGTAAATATTAGGATTGGAAAAGTAAAACTTAAAAAAAGTTGTAATTATGTCGCTTTAAAATTATAAATATGTTCATCATAATGCATCAGTCAAACCATATGTTCATGCAGGTAATAATTTTGTTTCGTCATAAATATGATATGAAGTTATATGGCAGTTAGAAAAAATGGTTGTTAATTGTCCTCCACTATTTAGATGACAGTACGTCAAAACATGGCGATTTCATTGCATTAGGAAACTGTTCATGCCGACACATTTGGTTGTTTAACTTTTTAACGCAATGGATATGGCATCAGTCTAATGACCCACACAGTTTATTGTTCATTGATGAGTACTGTCGGTAACTAAGGACTAAAATGCACTTACACTGTAATATACGAAATGTATCGTGTGCATATTGTGAAAGTTTTATATTCCTAATTGTTGTACCTTTTATGTATTTATTTTTTTTGCTGACTGATATGCCTAATATTTTCAGCAGTGATGGTAACCTCAGAAACTATTTCAGATTGTTCAATAGTATAAGTATGGGGTTTATTTTTACAGTCATATACACGCGCTCCAAAAAGAAAAGGTCTAGAAAAACAGAAGACAAGGGAAAAGGGACTACAAGGAAAGACTTCCAATACAGTCATAGGGTACCTATAATTTTATTAAAAATAAATTTAATAAACCAGACTTTTGTTAAATCATGGTTGTAAAAAGTTAAACGTTGGAGTTTTGTTTGGTCTTAACGCGTAATGTGTGAGCTATTGTACAAATAGTTTTAGAAAAAGAAATAACACAAGAATTAATTTTAACGTTTTGAAAAAAAAGTATTGTCAGTTCACCCACACATCAAACGATCATATGTGATGAATTAAAAGATCATTTTTGTAACTTGATAAAGAAATTGTTCACGAAGTTTAAAATCAAGCTGGGACTCTTTTTAGTTAAACATTGAATAAGAAAATATATTGTGTATGCAAATTAAAATCATTACACAATAACAATTTTAGTACACTATCTTTAACAATAAGAATTGTAAAGGCATAATTAAATCAAAGAAACCAATGATATGGGTTTGAATTTTAGAATATGCAAATTAAATATAATTTTCAAATTATTTTCATTTTTTAGCCTTTTTTGTAATTTTTACAAATTGTGTAGTGGTGTTTTTGATCTCACTGATACAAGTTTGATTGGCTTATGGCGTATAAGGCTTCTAATTGTTTAATTGATATCCTCTACATCTCTAATTGGAAAAAAAACACCAGTGCATGTGAATGAAGGAACAATAGTTTCTCTTAATGACTTTCCAAATCCCTGTAATAGAAAGGATGGATTAGTCCACACAATGAAATTCTTGTATTGTTGTAGCAACTGAGAGGTATCATTATAGTTTGTATATTGTATTTTCATAAAACACTTATGTTTCGATATTGTAGGTAGCTATAAGGATAGTAAAAAATACAATACATTTGAAACGTGATCAATGTCTTTCAGAAATAGAAAAAAAAAACCTGTTAGAATAGTATTTATGCTTTTATCCTTTGTCTTTATCTGAATGCAGTGTTTAGATAATATTATACATTTGACAAAATATTTGAATTTGGTACCTTTAAGGGGGATTTGCGGCCATCTTGTACATCTGAGGATCAAAATGTAAACATTTCTTGAACTGGCTTGTTTCTGCCCTAAACTGACCAAAAATAATGTCAAAAGATTAAAAAAGCAACAAATATGAGGTTTTTAATACATGTTGTTTTGTATGCAAATTACCCATATAAGAACAGAACAAGGATTTTTTAAAATCACAATCATGATCTTCAAACGTACAAGATGGCCGCACATCCGCCTTAAAATGAAATGTTTTAATTTAACATACCGGTATACTTCTACCGTAATATTATCTTTAAAGGAACCTAGACACGAATTGAGCTCAAATTTTTAAGGTTGTAGTTTTCTTTTTCAATGTATTGAATGGTTTACTTGTGCATATTGAATATTTGACCAAAATGTTTAAATGGAGATACAGATCGAGTTTACAATTCATTGTTATGGAAACAAAACTCGAGTCTTGTTTTAGTTTGAAATATATTGTACATTAACGAAATTACCACATCTTCCTGAAATTACCCGAGACAAACAAGATAAACTGATTCAAGTGTTTAAGAATACCTGTATAAAAAATGCAACACATGTGTAGACTAAAAAAAAGACCCAAGCTTTGTTTACAACACAAAGAATTCTGAACCAAGTATCTTACAAGTTATTCGACAATTGAGATTTAAATTTTGATTAATCATTAATAACACTCGTGTAAACATTCTAGACATTACAAATAAAAAATGTGAGCTCAAATCGTGTTTAGGACCCTTTATATATATATATATATATATATATATATATATATATATATATATATTGTGTAGGATATTATATAACGAAATTGAAAAAAGTACAATTTACATGTATTTTAAAAGAAATGGTGGGTAAATAACCAGGCGGCAGGCCTCGGGATCATGAAGCATTTTTAGACTTGAGTCAAAATTTCAATAATTCATAAAATCACAATATATCCTAGAATTATGCTTAACATTTGTAATTATCACCGTAATATTGAGACACATTTTAATAGCATTAGATTTTTCTAAATTTTCAATCACCACACAATAAGACAGTGTACAAATTTCATTCTCAGGTTGTAGCCGCAATAACAAAAAAAGTGCTGAAAAAGTTAAGGAAAGAGACGAAGAGTGATGAATTCATCAATGAGAGTAGTGATGATGATTCAAAAACAGGTAAAATTTAATTTTTATCATCAATAATCGCTAAAATTGTTAATATAGAAAAACAAAGTTAATATCAATTGAAAATCAGATAGAAATTGAGTAAAAATGAAATTAACACTTTACATCAAGTCTTTCACTCTAGGAACTTAATAAATAGGCAGTATGTAACAAATATGGTTTGGAACAAGTTTTTTAAATTTAAGGTGCTCAAAAACGTAAGGTCTTTTAAATGCAACGTAAACAAATTTCCTGTTTCTGCATGTGCAAAACACAAAACACGTGGTCTAGTACCCATAGTTAAGTTATATCTATAATTGTGTGATATTAAACTCGTTATTTTAAATTAATGGTGTTTATCTTCGTATCATTATTCTATGTATTCATGAGATAATCATTTGATAACATTGAATTTAAATGTTGGTTTCCAAGAGATTTTTGCAAATGACCTGACCAGGATATCAAACAATATATAC
Organism: Magallana hongkongensis; assembly: GCA_016163765.1. NCBI lineage: Eukaryota > Metazoa > Mollusca > Bivalvia > Ostreida > Ostreidae > Magallana > Magallana hongkongensis. Next base: position 42,302,423 of record WFKH01007768.1, read on the forward strand.
AGTTTTCTCTTATTGTGGATGATTTCACAAAACTTTCGGACTTATTAGTTTTCTTTTTTTTTTTTTGACTTGTAATAGAAGTCGCTTTAAGAAATCCCACGCCAGTAAAATCAGCAATGGAGGCGCTACTAAATGGACTGCATAATGTCAAGGTAAGAAAATCTCTTTTTTTCTTAAAGAAGTGAAAACACTATACATTTTTAATGACAAATTGGCAAAAATTAAAACCTAAATATAAAATGAGCAAAAAGTATATCTAATGAAACAATTTCACCATGAAGTGTTGAAAAAATAAGAAAATGAACCATAAAATTTCTTGTTTAATACTACATAACATTTTCCTGTAAAAATATTGGTGGGTGTACTCAAAATGTGTTAGATAGGTGCAGACTTTCGAATAAGGAATACCCAATATATTGCATTTATTTGACACAGGTATCTAAATATGACGCCACTGAACTTGAAAGAAAACTTCAAGGAGAGTTATTTGATAAATGGCACGAAAAATATGAGACAGCGAACTTTTCCGGAATCGAATTTGACAAAATTGACCAATTTATAGATAGGATGCAAGGAGCATATGAAGGTGTTTATCTTTTTTATTTAATATGTATTAGGTAAATGCTTTAGGAATGTTTAAGGAATTTACTTCTTTTTAATTCTAAAAAGTATACGTAATAGTTTAAAGAAAGAAATATTATGAAAAAAAAAATTGTAAAGGTCGTGATGTTGCCGTCTATAAGTTGCCATAATCTAATAATTAGAAATATAAAAGGCAATCACGTGACGCGATGTCTACAATAACGTTGCCTCATCCTAGTCCGATGTAAAAGAATTTGAAATGTATTACAACTGAAGTGTTAAGAGTTCTATATGGGGTTGATTTTGTAGTGAAAATGCATAATTTAAAACGAAAAACAGGCCTAGTGTCATGTAAATTTTGAATTTACTGGGTGGGTGTAAATACAAAATTTACAACATAGTAAATTTTGTATTTACACCTTTCCGGTAAATTCAAAATTTACAATATGGCACTAGACTCATATTGTTTATCAAAATATCCACCTGCCTCCACACAAAATTTTTATATTATCAGAAAAATTGAGCACTTTAGATTCACATATTAATCCCGTATATCTTTTAAATGCAAAATTCTGATGATCGAAAATTAAAAGTGAGATAACTTTCATCCCTTGATTGTTAGCATTTCAATCTCGGCCTATTTTCTGTGTTTAAAAGCTGCTACAATCACATATTTTTAAAGACTTATTAATAAGCTTTGTATGTTAGATTTTTTAATTTGGTGTATAGATAGATTTCATTTAATTATAATCTAATCTTTAATAAAGATTTTCTCTTCCTAAATTTTCAATTTATCTATCTGTCTATCTGGGGGTTTTGTTCATTATGATAACAACTGAAGTACTGTATATACTAGATTTTCATAATTTTCTAATAGGCATTGACGATCAAGTGAAAAGAAAGATGATGTTCATCAAAGATTGTCAATTATGGCAAGATAAAATTATAGAATGGAAGTTCAACAAGGGCGACAACTCGGGCGCTCGATATGGTATGATTGCTTTAGGAAGAAGCCAAGACAAGAAATTTGTAGACTGCATGTACGTTATGTACATGATGGACTTTAAATTAGCTCCAAGAGAATGGGTCATGAAAAACAAGCGCTCAGCCCTTTTTGGCTTATGTAGCTGGACGACAAGGAAAGTGGTAAAAGAAGAGCGCAGTATTGGGACTGAGAGCATAAAGAACCTCCAGAATTTCTTCCGACTGAAGGCTTTGGAATCGTTTCAGAAGGAGGGGCTTATTAAGTCAATCAGTTATGTCGAGACTTTGGAGGACGTCCCTGATTCGATTGAAAATCCGTCAGAGATGAAGGGAGAATGAATATCAACATATCTTAGGGATCCATGCAAGTTTCAACATTGCTGCTACATTTTTAAATCTCAGAGAACAAACATTGTGGATATGATTTTGTTAACGTAAATATATTTATCTATAAAACATGCATCTATATAGCAAAGTTAATTTCTGTTCACACATGTTCATACAACTTTATTAAGTACTCTAAGTGAATATTAGAAATTGTATATAAATATGTACATGTGTAATTATTTTTCTTTATTTTTATGCCTTTTTAGGTTGACTACAGATATATGTACAGTAAATATAGCGTTTCTGTTATTTAGCTATAAATTACTTTAGTACTTTAGTGTTTTATCGTCTTCTATGATACGTATTTTTTTTATCTTTTGTGTCCTAAAGAAGGGGATGAAGAAGTTTTGGCAATATTTTATTACTAAGGTCGTTTATTTTTTTAATCCTTTACATGTCAAATCGTAGCCATGGATATATGAAATCGGGAATTTAATGTATTTTCTTTATCATTCAGTAAATGCATACACATGTTTGCTTTAGGAAATACATGTTATCATTGGTAGTCCTAGGAATTACATGTATTTACTGAAATATTAAAACAATTAGATTTTCCCTTACAAATCGTGATAAAAAAATCAACGTAACGAAAACGAAAGTTTTATACAGAGTATGAATAGATACATGCATGCATTGAATAGCAAAATGTTTTAATTCTCTTGCTTTTTTTCCATATATACATGTATGTATCATTGTTAATTGAAATATAAGTATATGCGTTTATCTATTTTAATGTGTGGTTGAAATACAAGTGTAAATAATATGTGTAAAAATAAAATAAAATATTGGTGCAAAAAACGAGTCGTTTTTAAATAATTTACACTTCTACTTAAATGAAATGCTTGCCCCCCCCCCAAAAAAAAAAAATAATTTAAAATTGAAATGCGTGTAAGCACCACATACGGTCCACAACACAGGGAAGTCACTCCAAGATATGGGGGAGTCAATTTTTTCCGCTTCAGAGATTGAAGAAAACATGGTAGGTTACGACTTTTCTGGTACATGTATTTATAACAAGCATTTCCAAAATATATTTATTGCACGGAAGACAGCGATAGTCACACTTTGTGTTCATCTTTGGTCCGAATGCTCCAATCGTCTAGAGTATTCTCAAACACCTCAAAACAATTTGGCAGAACGTCAAAATATGCATGTTTTGCAAAATCTATAATTTGCTGCTTGCTTAGAATAGTTGAAGTCAAAAATTGAAAAACGTCTTACATGTAAGTCTTGATGAATCCTAAGAAAAATGAAGAATCGGGGAATTTTATGTTCAGAGCTCGCGTTTCGTTTGATCTGATTATTCGCGCCTGAATCCAGCCATATTACTGTTATGATAATATATGTACAAATGTATGTATTTGCGACTTTCACTCATTGCCTTCAAAGATGAAAATCTTGGGTCGCAAATGAGGATAATTTTGCATTTTGAGCCAGCTATTCCTTAGTAGTTTTCTGTGACATTCTGTTTTAATGGAAGGAAATGAAATTGTTAACTCTGCTGTTTACACAATTGCAAACTAGCAAAAACTATTTAGGATTTTACATCAAAAAACCTAAGAATTTCTTAGAACTATTTTAATAAGACGCAAATGATGATAATTTTCATTTTGAGCCAGCTATTCCTTAGTGTTTTTCTGTGACATTCTGTTTTTATGGAAGGAAATGAAATTTCTAACTCTGCTGTTTACACAATTGCAAACTAGCACAAACTATTTAGGATTTTACATCAAAAAACCTAAGAATTTCTTAGAACTATTTTAATAAGACGCAAATGATGATAATTTTGCATTTTGAGCCAGTTATTCCTTAGTGGTTTTCTGTGACATTCTGTTTTTATGGAAGGAAATGAAATTGTTAACTCTGCTGTTTACACAATTGCAAACTAGCACAAACTATTTAGAATTTTACATCAAAAAACCTAAGAATTTCTTAGAACTATTTTAATAAGACCTTTGACTTTCGGTAGGATGTAACTATCTATTTCTTGCATCAAAACAGGTTAAAAATGACGCTGGTTTCGAGTGAAATATGCATAGATTGCGTAGTCTTAGTGAAAAAGCCAGACAAATCTTGTTGATTTCAAAGAGCCATGGCTGAGTGGCCAGCAATGAAATAGACAGGCCTACGTCACATTGCTGCTTGACACAACTACTCAAAGTCCAGACTCCTGTTAAAATGGTTCTATCACTAAAACAGATCTATATCTATTGTAACCAGTAGAAGCCATCTCAGATTTTTCGGGGGGTAAGCACTTGTTCATCCTGGTGCGGTCATTTTGTTCTAACGTAATTCGAAATACTAGTTTCAGTAAGAAATATAACTTTCTAAATTTGTTTTTGTCGATGATGTAGCCCTGGGGGAGGGATACCCCCGAATACCACAATTGAGCCACTATGAATTCTAATGATTCCACAGTACCATAAACTGAAGCAGTAGTTGGGGTGAAATTAATTGGTTTATTTTTTGTAAACGAAAACCATTACAGGTTTTGAAAGCTTACGTTATTGCTCATCTACAATGTATAAGCATACAGTTTATCAATTTTCTTTGATTATTAAGGCTAGGGCATAGATGGTGGATATTGAATAGCGATTTCATCCTGAAAATATTATCTTTAAAAAGTAGAGAACACATTATTAAATCACAAATTACTTTATCAATGTATGATGTTTCCTTTTAAAATTAAAAAAATATAGATAACATATATTGCTGATGATGACAAGTGGGTAATTTTATTGTTGATGTTTTGTACATTGCATAACTATACTTCAAACTTCCGAAAATACGACATGATGGATGATTCGAAATTACCGAAATGACCGTAAAGAAGGAGAAATAAGTGTTTAATTCAACGGGGAGTATAACGGCTATACAGGTTGGCCTGTCGTCAATGAAGATGCGAAATGTAAACCTCATTGTTTTCACAAGCGCAAAAGTAGGGGTTGAGATACCTATGTCTGACGTATGTTGACAATTAACGGGGTATTCATTAGGTAAATCTTTGCTGTTACTGCAAATTCTCACACCTTTTTATTGTGTCATAGATCAATCATTCTAGGCTTTCTATTTTTAAGCTTTGAATATCTGATGAATTGGAGTTCAATTGAATATCTGGAGCCTGAATGTAATTTATATGACACGCAATTCAAAAATATATTTCAATTGGAAAAATAAATATGTGAATTAAAGGTGAAGATGTTCAAGGACTTATTATTTAGTGCAATGCCCAAAAACCATATATTTTCAGAGTAATTATAACTATTATTATTAATTATGCTGCAATGCATTAGACATTATGGTTAGTTTAAATTCTGATACTAAGTATATGATACTATTTTATACTTTTTTATCAATATGTGATAAATATTCATTAAATTTTTATTATTCTTTCTGAATTACTAACCAAGGAACACTGTGCCGGATATTTATGTCAGTGCCAAGGTGGCATTGTTTCATCCGTCTAAGCTGCATGTATCGAAAAATTCAAATATGCCATATGATAGATCATTGCTTAAAGAGTTTACAACCACCTTTGTTGTTAAGGTATCTCACTTGTCAAGTAAGATATTTACCTTTAAAAAATAAATTCCTACAGGAAAATAATTTTTCTCATAGAAAAACAATTTTCCTATAGGATATTTGGAATTTCCTATCGGAATAAAGAATCTTTCAATAGGAATTTAAATTCCGATAGGATTTGAACAAAACTACGGTAGGTGTTTTAAATCCGATAGGAAATCTTAATTTCCTATAGGAAAACCACCTATATGAATCATATTACTACAAGAAAACCTTTTCTCCTATAGGAAATATAATTCCTATAGGATTTTAAGAAATCCTGTAGGATTTTCAATATTTCCTGCAGGAAAATTATTTTTCCTGTGGTAATTATCATTTTCCATGGGACATTAATTTTTAAAGGTATCTATCTCTCCTGTCTGGTGAGACACACAAAAAACAAAAGTGGTTATATACTCTCCAGACAATGGTCTATTATTTGGTGAATATGAATTTTTACGAAACTGCATCTTTAGCTGATGCAAAAATGCCACCTTGGCACTGGCATAATTATCCGGCACAGTGTTAAGAGTACAGAAAAATGATGGAATCAGATGTCTTTATTGATTGCAGCAAATGAAAGAAAGATGAGAAAGAAACTATGAAATTAAGGTGGAATGCTAAACCAAAATCTTATTTTATGGATCGTTAGAGTATCATTTCTGAAACATGATTCCGTTGTTCAAAGAAGGATATATACTCCTAATCATTTTATACTCTTAATTATTTTATAGGAATTTTTTTGTGTTTTTTATGAGAAATGGAAAAGTGGTTTAAGTTGCAAATAACACACTGTAAAGTTTAAAATTTGGAGTGAATAAATGCGTGCTATTAATATCATATAAATCATGTTCAGTAACGTCAATAAGACGTTTTATTTTTTTAAATAAAAAAGATATTTATGACAATAAAAACATCTTTTATTCATATTTTCGATCAAATCTATGGATAAAATCTTTTATGTAGTCGTGTGTTACAGAGAAGAAATATGACAATTATTTTTAAAAAATTAAATCAAAGTGAGGATTATTTTGAAATACTGATTATTTTTAAAATTTGACCGATTCCGATTAAAAAAAAACTGATCCCAATCCTAATTGCAAAATTAAATCAACAATATTTTGTAATTTGCAGCCAATCATTTGAGTATAATTGTTCAGTTGATTTACAAACCATATTACATGTACAACCAAGCATCTTAGTTTTCGGGTTAAATTGTTATCTATTTAAATTTTTTCATCATTCGAGTCGGTATCAGTATAATTTTGATCGGGTGTGGTTCGATTTTAAAAATTGGCAATATTTTTAAAAAATCGCCATTTTGATTTAATTTTTTTAAATGATTTTTTTTTATATATATGTTCTTTATTAGACACGTCTCTTTAAAGGAATTTTCATCCCACCCTACCTCCAGAGATCATGATGCGAACAAATCTGCATTGAATCTACACTTCCAGAGGATGCTTCTACAATAGTTCCGCTTTACCCAAATAATTTTTCAGAAGTAGGTTTACAAAAAACATTTCTCTATTATTTCCTATGTAAAAATTCAACCCTAATTGTGGCCCCACTCTACCCTTGGGGATTATAATTTGAACAAACTCAAGGACGCCTCCACACAGGTATCAGCTTTTCTCGTCAAATGGTTTTTGAGAAGATTTTCAAAAAATGCCAACAATTTTTCAATGAATCCTTATTTTCTGCCCTTGAAAGAGGGCATGACCCTTTATTTTAACAATTGTGAACTTTTTCACCTAAGGATGTGTCCAGTGATTCTGGAGAAGAAGTAAAAAATGTGAAAATTTCACAAATAGAAGGACGCCTGTGTGACAGCAAACCGGGTTTTCATTTGTGTGAACAGTATCCATAATCCATTTGTCAACACCGATTCGATAAACACTACCTATCCAGACAAATGGGATACTCTACATGAATGTTTTGCCAGAAAATAACTGAGTTCAACAAGTGGTATTTTTTCATAAATTATCAAAATTTAAAATCCAAGTAATGTGCACATTTCTGATATATGTACAATTCAATGATATGTAAAACAACAGCTTCCTCTCTTGAAAACTGTAGGAGTTCAACAGCTGGTATGTTTTCATAAATTATCAAAATTCAAAATTCAAAATCCAATTAATATGCAAATCAGTGGTATATATACAATTGATCTGCAGAACAAAAACTTCCTATCTTGAAAACTGTAGGAGAAGTTATTCGTACAATAGGGGTACCCTATTTGCAATATTATGCGAGAAAATGACGAAGTTCAACAGCTGGAACTTTTTTCATGAATTATCAAAAATCAAAATCCAAGT
>WFKH01007768.1:42310354-42323701 GCA_016163765.1 Magallana hongkongensis
CCCCCCCCCCCCCCCCCCCCCGCCATTTTCACCATTCAATATCCGGATTTTTCCTTTGAAAAACCCGTTTAAAAGTCATTCTTTGATTCAAAATTCATTGCCAATGTTAAGGGGACAAAAATTAACAAAAAATAAAGACAAGACTTCTTTATCAGAAACCACTTTATTCGTAATGGTTAATCACTAACTTTTTTGTTAGAGTTATCAGTACCCATCAGTACTCACACATACACCTCTAGTTTCATCAAATTTGCAAAGCGCGTTTTCTTTACATGCAATTATCAAATGATTCTAAACATTTGACACATTCCGAAAAGGCCTCCTCAGGTAGCAGCTGGTCGCAATTTCCTCTGATGTTAGTCCGAAAACTGAAAGGTAGAAAAATTAAAATTGTATTCCTGCCATAGATTAAGGTACTTCTATACTCTTGCTAATGTTCGAACAATCAGCACACGGGTGGTTTATAATGCAAAAGAAAAGAAAGTGTTTTTTAATCAAATAACAGATCGACTTAAAGGAATATGAATTTGACGTAACGATATCAATCCCCATAGCATCAGAGATGTCCCGGGATTTACTCGGAAAATTTAGCGTTGTCTTAAATTGCTGTGTTTATTTTTTCAACATGGATACATAACCTGGAACCTATTCCATGGTCAGAAAATATAACAGGTTAATTTTGATTATGATAATGCATAAAAGTACACATTAATACAAAAAGTCAATAACGTTAAAAAAATGGTTCTTCAGAAATTAGTATTCCTGTAATAGAACTAACATATTTTACATCAAATTCATTCATATGCAAAAGGTAGATAAGATAACGTAACAACTTTGCACACAAACTCATCTGTTTAACCAAGGAATTAATAAAAAATGGTATTGACTGATTTTGTTTTTTAATTCAATGTATATTATTTTATAAAATTTTATGATTTTCTGACAAACTGCAAGTAGTGCGGCTTTATTTGATACTGTAATGCTACTGATAGGGGTTTACATCTTAATTAATTTTCAGAGACATTACGAGGTCAATTCTTTACTAGACATTGACCCTAAATGTATGTTATCCCTGTTATGACTTTACGTACGGTCAAAAACATCCATAATTTCCTCTTTTTAGTTTAGTACAAAATCCAACAGAGAAAAAAAAAATCAAACCATTGGTAAAGAAATTAATATTTACGTATTCATTATTTTACCTAAAGCAATCTATTATATAAAAATACATGTAAATCATTTTTAATAAAATTGTGTGTCTTTTCTTCAATAAATTATGCAGTTTTTTTCCCAACGAATATCATTATTTGTTTGAATTTGAAAGGAGAGTTTGCGATATTCAGAAATATCTAACACAAATCTAAAATCAAATAATGGGAACATCTCCCGACATTTTACTGTATTATTCATAATATAAAGACAAATGAACACGTTGCATTCAATAATACATGTAGTTACAAATTTTAATCTTTTTTCCCCCCTAAACATTTTGCCTTATACAAAATTCATAAATACGGTCTTTCTCCTGTTCGCATCTCTGTCTTTCTGCCTCTAGAAGAACTTCACAAGTTAGTCTAGGCTCTGTCACTGGTTCTGGGGCAGTGTTCTTACAATTGCTGTCCTTGGAGATTTGCGAACTAGACATTGCTGCCAAAGCGGCGCTTGCCGTACAATATAAAACCAAGATCGTAAAACAAAAATAAGGTTGTCTAACATAAGTTTGAAAGAGAGAGTCACGTGTTTATCACATCCTTGATTTCAGTCCGAATAAATTATTCTTTTTCATAAGAATTAGATCAACCTATAAAAACTTTAGCCAAAGTTTTTTTTTTAGAATATTTGATAAAAAGTCGTTTTCAAGTTCATCTTTGTTTTTGTTTTCGTTTTATTTAGGCTTGACTAAAACGGATGCATAAACGTTTCAATTTTAATGACAACATACTTTAAAGTTTCAGTATCTTCAAATATAAACCTAACGTTAAACAAGGTCCAAGCCTGTCAGGTACATGATACCAATAAAACCAAAAACCTTGTTTAAAAAATAAAGTGATAGTCACATACTATGGAATCATTAGAATTCGTCGTGGCTTAATTTTCGTGGTATTCGTGGGTATCCCCCCCCCCCCCACTAATTTACATCCTCGACGAAAACAAATTTTGAAAGAGTTATCTCACTGAATCTGAAAAGCAACGCATCCACGAAATTACATCCCCACAAATAAGCAAACAAAAAAAAATTAAAAATAAACAAACAAAAAAATATACTCCACGAAAATTGGCCCCCGCGAATATAAATGGTTCCACAGCACTGCAATGCCTTCGTAAACTTTATGTTCAGACCTGCCAGAGCCACGATACCAATAGAACCAGCTGCTGCAACAAGGCTACCTGAAGTCAGGTCGGATTGTCCTGGGTTAGGGGGTGGAATATATCCATGGCAACCAAAAAACAGCATCGATGCTCCTTCCAGTACCCTCTTTTATTTTTTTAAAGAAACAAGAATTTTGATGGTTTAAATGACAAAGTTTTGCATGTTTTTTGAATAGGCAAACACAGATATACCTAGTAAATGTCTTTTTGTCTATGGCTGTGTCTTTTAAAGTCTGTCCCAGGTTCCTCAATTTTTTGATGATTTCAACAAAAATACACATATCTGTCAAAGAGGTACAATTGAAACCGATTTAATGGAATAAATCGAAGATTTTTCTTTGATATTTCAATTCTTTTTTCCCGGAGACATTGACAGGAGCAAAAACATATTTCTGACGGATATTTTTAATGGGGAATGTAGACATCTTTTCTCCATTCTACGAAAGAGTATACGTGTATACGGCTTTATATTATTTATATCAGACAGATATAGCTATAAGTTTATAGCACAGCTTGCCTGTGATATAATGTATGCTACTATATTTACAAGAAATGAAATAAAACTAAAATGTTGGAAATTCCAAGATTAAACTTAAAAATTCCAACTTTAAACTTGGAATTTGAAAGAAAACAAATTTACAACGTGGCACTAAAACGCTTCCCTACCATTCGGATGTACTCGGATCACCGCACAATTTTTTAATGTTATCATCCGGGGTACTTTTGAGCAATCCGTATACTTTTTTAACCGTGTATTGAAATCTGACAATCTGAAGAGGGCGTTTTAAATGAGAAACCCTGAGGTATTTATGAAATTCAATATTAAATAATTAAAGATAATGTGCTGCATACATATCTTGAGACAGAGTATAGTTACTTAAAAAAATAACATGTATCAAATTTCAATTAATGGAACGCCTAAATTTTGTTTTGTGACAAATAACGTCAATTCAATTCAAGTCAAATTCACACTAAGCAAATTATACCTTTAACTAAAATCTACCATAAGCAAAATGGCTTAATCTTCCTCTATTGATTTATTGACTTCATCTACCTGTAAGAGAGTGTTTTCTATATTTGCCAGTCGTATTTAGTACGGGTTGGATGTACTAATCAGCTTAGGCCGTTAAACGATTTTTCTTTGGTTAAGCCATCTACTTAAGTGACTTGTAAGGATTTCATCTACCTGTAACATGTACTAACAAAGTGACATGTAAATATATTTACATCACTGTGACCTCGTAGCTTTATGTGGGACATACCGGTACTGCGATTCTCCAAATTCATGTTTGCGAGTCGCAATTCGACATATTAGATAGACTATCTCAAAAAAAGGTCCCATATCATTTAAGTGAATATTTTTAGCGCATAAAATCAATCTCTCTCTCTCTGCCTCTTTCTCTCTCTCTCTCTCTCTCTCTCTCTCTCTCTCTCTCTCTCTCTCTCTCTCTCTCTCTCTCTCTCTCTCTCTCTCCAGAGATCCTATGTTTTAAATACGCTTTCAATCTTTGAAGAAGATGACCACTGTATACAGGGAGATATTCGCCCCAGTTTTATTTTCGCCCCTTTCGCCCTCGTTGTTTGCGGGCGAATTTAAGACTGAGCGAATTCATATTTTTCATTTTATCTTTAATACAACTGTGTCTGGGCGAATTCAAGACGAGGCGAAACTGTTTGCAAGTGTAGAAGGGCAAAAATAAATCGGGGCGAAAATGACCCTGTACACAGCATTATTTGACACAAAAATGTATGCATGATAGACAGGTAGATTGTAGAACACAAGCACAAGAGTTATCATTGCGTATACCTGTGTGTATATCTAATAATCTTATAAATATAATCTACTGAATGCTGTTCTGAAATGCTGTGAATTTTGACAGAATCAGTTTTACTCTAACTTTTCATCTGTTGTATCAGCATTAGTCAGGCTTTCTGTCACGAATGTTACCAATTTTTTTTACATCTTCTGGAAAAGCTGTGTTGATTTATTCTGAAAAATTCTTTTCAGAGAAAACCATTCTAGCTCGTTTTGTTACTTAAAACCCCCATTTGATCTCTTATAAAGTCAGAAATGCCTTCGCTCCATCTCTCTTTTCTTGAGCATCACCAATCAAAGCCATTGCTAGCTTAGCAGAAGCCATTCTTTTGATATCAAAACCCAATTCCAATGCATTGCTGGGGGACTGATGATCTTCATCAGATTCATCTTGTTTACTGCATTTCAGCGCTGCTTGTGTCCCTATAGCAAAACATTATGGTAGCAGTAAAAAGTCTATACTGATGAAATCGTCTTTAGCCATTTCCCGAGCCTTTATCAATAATCTTGCAGCAAGTCGCATTATAGAAAAGGTGTAGTATTTGCGCCGCATAATGTGTTCCCAACATTCTTTTGCATCCACTGGGTTTCAAGATTAATGATCAATGGATATTTTTTTGCAACTTTTCCTACCTCATCATCAATCATTATTGAAAAAACTTCACCAACAAGAGACTTGGATGCATTTTCATCAATTTACCAGTGATGATTTTACTCTGAATGATAAGAATTCCTTTTGATACTGTGGAATCTGTTCTTGCTGGACAGTATGGCTGATGTCTCTTTAATACAGATATACGTGTCAATTCCAAGCAGTTTGGACATGGTGTATGATCATCAATGCAAAAACTGTGACTTGCTCTTCTTCTTGCTATTTTACCTTGTTTTTCTTGAACATTATACTGACGTTCTCCTCTCAAAATGTTTATTAGCCTTTTTCTTTCTTTTGAGCTGGACTCTAGTTTCATTATTTCAAGAACTCTGGGTTCTTCAGCATGCTGCTTTGATAAGCACTGTGACAGACCACGTAAAATGCATTTGATCAGTTTCACTGAAAAATGACCGCCTAAAGTTGCGCCTCGTGGGAAATTATACATCAATTGACAGAGAACTTTTGTCAGACCTATATTGGAATACCTTGATGTTGTGTGGGGCAACTGTACCAAGGAAAACACTGAATTGCGTGTGGGGCAACTGTACCAAGGAAAACTCTGAATTGCGTGAAAAGGTACAAAATAAAGCAACCAGAATAATATCAGGGCTAAGAGTTAATTCTTCTAAAAGCATCTTATATAGTGAACTTGGTTGAGAAATCCTACAATCTAGAAGGGACAAACATAAACTTATTCTATTGTACAAAATAATTAATGGTTAAGCACCACAATACTTGTTAGATTTAATTCAGCCACAGTTTCCAACTGAACCATGCATATAATCTTAGGTCTAATTCCAATTTTTACTGGCTGCCACTATGTCGGACTACTTCTTATTACAATAACTTTGTTCCGTCTACAATTAAATTATGGAATAATCTTGGTGCAGAAATAAACAATTCATCAACTTTATCCATTTAATTTTTAAGTCAAAACATAAGAAACAAATTATATCCCAAGCTTACGAACACTTCAAATTTTCAATTTTGGGAATAGGAAAGAAAATATTATTTTAAGGAATAAAGCTTGTAATTTAATTGCTTATTTAAGGATTTTTTAATTGATTAGAGTCGTGGTCCGAACTGTGGGCCTGAACCTGAAGGAAATATGCATTTTTTATCGAATGTCCAAGATACACTCAACAAAGAGGTGAACTTTTAAAGCAACTTAAAATGACATTAGTGTGTCTTTTCATATTAACTACATGTATATTCTTTATGGTAGTTCTGATTTTTGATACAACTAAATTGTAATTTTTTTTCTATGTTCACAGTTATATTAGAGCTTCGGAGCGTTTTTGACTACTCTATAAAAATGCACTGCTTAAACATATTTAGTTATTACATGTATATATTTACTTATTTATTAGTACTCTTTTTAATTATTGTTCTTTTCAAATGGGCTGGATCATGAAAACTTCATTATTTTGTTTGTATGTCTGTGAGTATGAATGAGGGTGGTGGGTTTGTAAATGTAGGTGTGAATGCACATGTTAACCAACAACTTGTCTTACAATTTATATATCGTAAAAAGTTAAGACAATTACTTAATATTCAGTCTTCCCTTGTCTGATACATGTATACACAAAATATTAATAATTTTACTCTGTAAACTAGTAATACTATATTCTATTAAAATATTTTTAACACCACTACTTGACTTTGTATTTTGGAGAGGGTTTACATAATCTTTACCTGTTACCCAATCTGTTTGAATTTTTAATAAAATATGTTTAAATTAAATTATTTCACAGTATTTAGGACCCCGTTTGATACTTTCTCCAATAAAATAACTCAAACCTATAGAATTTAAATTATTTCATACAAAGATATTCTTAAAAAAGTAAGACACATCAAAGAAGTTAACAATGTTTTAAAATACATACATAGACGGTAGAAGAATCAGTTTTATAACGGAAAATTACTTAAGTGATTTTCTATAGGTCATACATTTTATCTTATAGATAATCCATGTCAAATCATAATTCTAAATCTCTGGCAAAAATTGTACGTAATAATTTCAAATATTTTCGATGCAGTCTGTTCCCCTTAATATTAATTAAAATGTTATTTCTGTGTTACGTCCATTTTACTACCTTTTTCCTGCATGCCTATGTACGATTTGTATTTTGTTTATTTTGAAAAATGTTCCTCTTGAAAAAATTGAAAAAAACAAATACACGACTGTATAAACAGCAATGAGTATTATGTTTTTACGGTTTTGAGTTCATTTGCTTCATTACACAACCAATTTGAGACTTATTATAAATGTATAGTTGTTAGCTAGCAACTTGCAGCTCGCAAAAGGGGGAAGAATATAAATGACAAATTAAATTATTTCCAAACATACTTCGCAAGTTTTCAATGGTTTCTTATGGCAGGGACCTCACTTCGATTTCTGCTCGAGTTTTCTTCCACACTGACACAAGATTAGAACGATAGTTTATTTTTAACACGAGTTTTAAGCCGCTGTCACACTGTTACGATATATACTACGATTGCCCACGAAGTTAAAATCGCCATTACTCGCTAGGCCAGCGTTGCGATATTTTGCAGGCGATGCTATTTTCTAATCTAGTACGATACGACTACGATGTCTATTCGACAATGTACGATGTTTGTGCGATAGCAGAACGAGTTGTTGCGAGTTATGTACGAATTGGGGCGATTACGTCAAGAATGCGTTGAGATCCTATTACGAGTAAGCAAGATAAAAGACGTTTTAATACGATTTTTGTACGAATAACTACGATATTGTACGATACGTACACGATATTGCTGCGAATAGAATTACGAGGTTATACGAATAAATACATATGTTGTATATATAGATAAAAAGGTTGTTCGAAATTCTTCAATATCGCATCAAAGTTGAGTATTATGGCAATAGCTACAGGTCAGAGGCTTCAATTGTTGCAATTTCAAGGAGAACTTGAACATATTGTTGCAGAAAATGATGAAGTTATCGGCCAATTATTACTCAATCAGCGCCGCCAAAGGCAACGAAGAAGAAGAAGATTTTGGATAAGACCATGGATCTCCAGACGTAGCCAGTATGGATATTTCCATCAGCTTATGAGAGAACTTGAAAATGAGGATGAACTTTCATTTAAAAACTTCCTCAGAGTCGAGCCAAATATGTTTCGAGAGCTTGTAGACAGACTTAATGCCAGATTAAAAAAAACAAGACACATGGTTCCGAAAAGCTTTGGAACCTGGATTAAAGTTAGCCATTACACTTCGGTATTTAGCAACAGAAGAATCATACAAAAGTCTTATGTATGGATTTCGATACGATTTCTATTCTGGTTCGTGAAGTTTGTGAAAGCATAATAGCGGAATATGCTGAGCAAGTAATTTCATGTCCAACAACAGCACATGAGTGGCAACAGATAGCTGAACAGTTTAGAGTTAGATGGAACCTTGATCATGTTCTTGGTGCTTTGGATGGAAAGCACATTGCTATAAAATGTCCTCGAAACGGAGGTTCACTCTATTACAACTACAAAGGATTTCACTCCCTTATCCTTATGGGGCTTGTTGATGCTGATTATAAATTCATTTGGGTTGACGTAGGTGCAAACGGTTCTGCATCAGATGCTACGGTATTTAACAACTCGGAGTTAAAAGATGTTATAGAAAATCAAAACATTGGTTTTCCAGAGGCTGTACCTCTTCCGTGTGATGACAAAGACATCCCTTATTTTATTGTTGGTGATGACGCCTCCCCTCTCAGGACATGGCTTATGAAACCGTTTTCAAGAAGAAACCTGAACATCGAAGAGCGTATATTCAACTACACCTCAGTAGAGCAAGGCACGTTGTAGAAAATGCCTTTGGAATACTTGCTAACAGATGGCAATGTCTGTTAAGTCCAATGCGACAAGAGCCAGAGACTGTTTTGTCTATTGTGCTAGCATGTTGCTGTCTTCATAATTTGATGAGAATGCGATATCCAAATCTCCAAAATGAAACTCTTGATCAAGAGGACATGAATCATAATGTGGTCCCAGGAGCCTGGAGGGAAAATGCTAACCTTACAGATTTGAACAATACAGTTGGATACAATCGAGCAACTAGAGCAGCAAAAACACAGAGACTCTACTTAAAGCACTACTACAATTCAGCAGTAGGGGCGGTTCCTTGGCAGAACGATATGATATAATAGCTATTTGTAATTTTAATTCAAAAGTGTTTTGATACATCTGCTGACGGACTACTCAGTATTGGTTTTGTAAATGAAACAAATAGATCAATTCAAAGTTTGTATTGTGTTGTTTTAATAAACGTGCAATAAACTGTTTTTATTCATTCTCTGAATAAGATGAAAAATAAACAAAGCGTGCATGTTTGATGCCTCTAGACATGATAAACAATAATTGCATATTAATGTTCTCAATGCTAAAATGAAATGGTATTTGAATAACAAAACACTGACCATAATTTATTCATTTCCTGAATAAGAAGATTTGAATAAATCTAGAAAAGACTAAATTTAACAGCTTGTGATTGTTCTTAACTGTTTTCGAATGAAATGTCAATACTTATTGACTTTCGCCACGCTGGATAGATTCTTCAGCAGGAATTTCTGACAGTAAGCTGTTTAGAAATGAGCTGATATGAAGGGAGTTCGAGGACGACCTTGGAGTTGATTGCGTCTGCTGTTGTTGGCCAAACTGTGCTTGGGTTGTTTCCATGTTGATTGGTTGGAAGCCTCCATAAATCTGTTGCTGCTCTCCAATAGCTCTTTGCTGATTTGGTGGTAAACTCGTTGGGTTTGAACCTTTTCTTTTCGTCGCCGTATTCTGTTTGACTCGGAGTAATACCAAAGCAGGCTGTCGAAAGATTGACGAAAGTATTGTTCCCAAAGGTCATCATGGATTAAGGGAAACATGGTCCCCATCCAATTTGCCTAAGCTGTGCGCGGATTATCTGCTGACTGAACGAGTTCGTCGATTCTATTCTGAAGTTTCTTTGTCTTCGCCACCCTCTGATTTAGTTGTGCTAGTATGTCCGAATCTCTTGTGGTTGTTTTCTTTTTTCCAGTACTTGCCTTCACGTTTTGTGGATTTACAAAGCTTGGATTTCCAGCAAAAGTTGAGGAGGTACTAGGTTGATTTTCTTGATTATCATCTTCTTCAGCTTCGATTTCTTCATCACTTTCAACAACAGTTTGTGGTGTGTCATGTCTACTTGTGCTGTTCAACCCCAATTTTGTCCGGAACTGTAATGAATAAATAATGATAAGTCAATTTCAAATATTTCAAATATTTCAAATAAAATTCTGTCTTTTTTTTTTATTATAACGATACTTACACTCACAGCTTGTCTACTGACTACTCGAACAATATGACTGGATAGGAAGGAAAATGACTCTTTGACCCATTTGTCTCTTTCAGTTAGTTCTCTGCACCCGTCACCTGATTTGTGTTGGGACAATTTTCCATACATAGTTCGCATGCTTTTATACCAAACTTGCAAATCTTCCACTAGAATGAAAGTAAAGTGGTTACTACAAAACTTACTAAAATGCTATATTCAAATTGCAATAAGCATGGCATGATTGCGTTAAGATATTTACCAGGTACATTAATTTTATGTGCTTTCTCCTGCCAAAGACGCTGCTTTTTTTGCGTATCTTTATATTCTTTTGATCCCTTGTTGTAAAATATAGGGTGATTCTTCAACCATTCTACAAGTTCTGTTTCTTGATCATCACTGAAATTTAGGTTTTGTCGTCGCTTTTTTTGCAAGGCCAATGGTTCAGATTCTTCTTGTGGAAGTTGTTCTAGACACTGAATGGTATCATCATGGTCTTCAACTTCAGTGCTGCATGATTTCTCTGTTTCTTTATGTTTTCTTTTACTGCACTTCTTCTTTGGTGGCATTTTGAATCTTTATCATCAGACAACGAATGAAAAAATAAACGCAACTATTTCTTATCGCATGAACTCGTAGTGCATTCGCACATAACTCGTTGTGTATTCGCCATCAATCGCGTCTCGTCGTACCTTATTCGTATTAAATCGCATTACATTCCTATTCATTCGAGTAACACTCGAAGGACACTCGGGGTAGCTCGTATGATATTCGCATCTCTGCAAGTACTACGAAGTTCTACGAGTGTCCTACGAATGTCGACGATTTACTTCGAATTAGTATACGAGTGCAGTGCGAGTGCCGTTCGATGTTGTACAAATACTTGAAAATCGTACTGTGGCCACGATTGTTTTGAACATGCTCAAAACAATCGCCGCATGTGGCGATTTGCTGCGA
Organism: Magallana hongkongensis; assembly: GCA_016163765.1. Classification (NCBI taxonomy): domain Eukaryota; kingdom Metazoa; phylum Mollusca; class Bivalvia; order Ostreida; family Ostreidae; genus Magallana; species Magallana hongkongensis. Next base: position 42,321,469 of record WFKH01007768.1, read on the forward strand.
AGTAGGAAGATAACACACGACTGTTACTACGATGAATCCCGAGTAAGCGCGATATTATTTATCGTACGCTTTCGTAGCTCAAAATCGTGACAGTGTGACAGGGGCTTTAGGCAACATCTGTACGATGTGTGTACGACACTTTCTCCAAAATCGAAGAATTTTCTACGAGAATGTACGAACTCAGGCGAGTGTAGTCGACACTTGCACGAGTTCTTGACGAGTTGTGACGATTGTTCTACGAGAAATGTACGAGTGTAGACGGCCTGTTACGACTTTGCTATTCATTCGTTTGTTGGCTCTCATAGATACAACATTCAAAGGCTCAGAAACAATGGAGGAAGATGCTGCTATAGATTTTATGATCATTCGTGTAGTAGAGAGAAAAACAAATAAAAGAGCTCAATCATCATCGCAATCCCGAAGAAATGTCGAACAGAACAAGTACATTCGTATAAATGGTAAACAGACGTCTTGGAAACTCGGGCGCATGTTGAGCAGAGATCGGATTAATGTCCTAAGAACTCGCAACGCAACTTGTAGCATGTCGAACTACTTTTTACACGGCGAGAAGCGCCGACATGGAATACGAATTATCATTATCGCCAACATGCACACAAGATTGGACGACATCAGTTCATCATGTCTTCGACATTCAAGATTAAAACTCGTACGACAATTTAAAACCGTTTGAATTTCTCACCGCTGCTTAGCGAGCACTGGCGACATAAAGAGACATTTATTGTGATCGGATTCGGCCGATCACAGTTGTTTCCGTATGAGTCATCCGGCAAACTTCACTATTTGCGCACACATTACGCTTCGCACTACTTTGTTGAATATGCAGTGACAGCTTCATGTAAAAATTTAACTAATAATTTTATAAGGAGCATTATTTGATGTATTTGACTTGGGATTTAAACATTTATACACTTACTTGATGATTTAAAATGTTTTGTTTTTCTTTACATGCGTAAGAATTTCATTTGGAAGTACACTTCGCCTACTAAACGAAAAGTTAATTCGTTCCTTGCTATTTCGGAAAGCAACAACACAGCGTCATTTATCTATTTGTTATACGTCATTGGCTGTACTTTTGACATAACTTAAAAACACTTCATGCTTACAATTGATATCACATGCCGATCATTCCTTTAAAAGGAATACTTGTTCGACATGCACTGTAACAACCGTTAATGATACAACGCCGCTTAATGATATGAATAGCATTAAGCGTTGCAATTTCAACGCTTAATGCTATAAATTCGTGCATTAACAGTTGACATCTTTAACCGTTAATGATAAATCGCCGCTTAATGATAGAATTGTATCATTAAGCGTTACAAATGCACAGCAGCCTTACCGCTTAATGAAACAAGCAAATATCGACACCCTCAACCGCTAATGATACAAACTTTATATCATTAAGCGTTGCAGTTGCACCCTCTAATGATACAAAATTGTATGAATGATTGAAAATAAATCTTTTTTTTTTCAAGTTGCTCAACAATCATAATTCTAGTTTATAAGATCAATTCTATGTAAAAATCAAAATTGTAGATAGGAGTTCCGGTGTAACGACGAAAAGTGCCCCCCCCCCCCCCCTCCCCGTAGAATATTGACCCGGGGGTCAAATTTCTACGGAGAAAACTGACCCAGGGTCAGTATTCAATGACAAGTTGAGTCCGTTTTCTACAGTAGAAAACCATTCCAGACCTGTATATCTACAACCCCCCACACGTTGAAAACTGACCCCCATAGAATTTTTTACCTCACTTGTATACATAGAAATTATAGAAATTAAAGGCGATACTTGTAGCATTCGTGTTTTGCAAATGTCGGGGAAGGGGAGTGGGGGGAAGGGGATAGCGAAAGCGTATTGCAAAATTTTAGAAGAAAAAATCAAGACTTCGACAAATAAAGCGGATTTTAATAGCTACACTGAATGTCTGACAACCAAACATTACACCGTCACACTATCAGATTTATCTTAAAGGTACACATAAGACAGCAACTCGCGTGTAAATTCGGAATTTTGGATTTATCACGATTACACTAAATTTTTTGAATGATAACTCTGTATCGCCGCCATTATATGTCAATTAAGCTGTGCAAGTACAGGCACGTAGCATCGTTTGTTTAAAGAGGATATGACAGTTTAATCCGAAATCAGGACAATCGAAAAGAAAAAAAGGAAAACATTTTTCGTTATCAAAATCCTAATGGGGGGGGGGGG
>WFKH01007768.1:42324095-42336107 GCA_016163765.1 Magallana hongkongensis
ATATATATATATATATATATATATATATATATATATATATATATATAAATGTGAATGTGTAGCCTTGCATTTTTTCCCTTCAATCATACCCGATAACTTCCGGTATGTAATATCAAATGAATACAATTTTTTTAAAAATTGTGTGAATTATTATACTCTATGTGTCGTTATGGGTAATATTTTTGCCAAATTGTATTATTAGTCGTCAATTATTTGTTACTGTTACCATGACTGATTTTTAACGTTTTGTATTTTTCTTTGACATTTTTTGCTTTTTTAAATGCTTGATTTATCTGTTCTACATAAAAGATAGAAAAAAAAACTAACAATGTAATGCAATAATATTGGTGCTAATAATTATGATGCATGATTTTCATAATTAATGTGATCTGTATTTTACATGCAATATGGATTCAAATAAAAGCGTCCAATAGCTAGAGATTCTTATCTTTTCTAGTATGGTATGGTGTTTAATGAATATGACCACAAAATTAAAGGCTTAATGTAAAAAGTACAGAAGTAAATTATTAACATGGTTGAAATATAATACTAGCATGATAATACGTTTTGTTCAATACAAAGAGAAATTAAAACATATTCAAAATTATAAGAAATATTTATTGAACCACGACGAGTCTCAGTAAAATATGTTAGAGGCTTGAATTTTAAACTCCATTGCTTGGCACTGATATCAAGTCGAAAATATTATGGGAAATACTTCGTTATATCGAACTAGATGGGACTGTTCAAAAACTTCGAGATATCCGAATATTCGAGATATCGATGGTAAAATACTTAAAAAATAAGTGGTAGGGACTTACAAATCACTTCGACATATCCATTGTATTCGAGATATCAGTGTTCGAGATATCGAAGTTCAACTGTAAGGGGAATAGTCTGATTAAAGTATTATTAAAGTCTATCATGGGATTTGAAGTGTCATGATAAAGTTTAATACACAGAATACTAAAAGAAAAAAAAACAGAATTTCAGAAAAAAACTACAAAAAACACCCCCCCCCCAAAAAAAAACAAACAAAAAAACCCCAACAAACAAACAAAACACCCCCTCCCAAAAAAACCGAAAAAAACCCCCGAAAAAAACCCCCAAAAACAACAAACAAACGAACAAACCCCAGTACGATCATCTAGATATGATAATTCAAACAGTGATCAGAATAAGGTAAACAAACCCAGCTTTCAATTTTAACGCTGTTTTATATCAACTATTTGAAATCAAATCTCGCTCAATTGACATGCTTTACAATGCAATTCAATAAAATGATTGCACGTCATTGGATCACTCTTTAAATTTCACATTCACTAAAATCTCGAAATCCCAACGCTGACATTGGTGTTTAGTTATTGGTATTTTGATGACAAATTGAAAACAATATGTGTGCCCAAGGTAATGTTTTTCATTTGAACAAACAAATTACATAATACTCAATACAATAGTTTTATCCTATGATTTAAAAGAAAAGGTAAGCGTGTTTTGGGTAAAAATGGAATTTTAGGAACGTTTCATACAGGTTCATTGGGTAAATTGGACACTTTTATGTTATGTGCTTAAATATCATCTACACGCTTCGGCAATTTACATTTCAGATGAGAATCATTAGAGTACACTTTCTAAATACGCTTAAGACATGCATTCTCACAAATCGCTGTTGTTACCCTTTTCATATTACAGTAAAACACGGTTATAGCGAACACGCTTATAATGAATTGACGCTTACAGCGAAGTGATTTTCATTCCCCGTGACTTAATTACATGTTGTTAACTTGACGGATATAACGAATTACGCTAATAACGAAGCAAAATCGCCCATCCCTGGCACTTCGTAATAAGCGTGTTTTACTGTATTTTGTTTCCATGGCGTTCCTACGAAATATTTCGGAACAGCAAAGTGCTGCTCCTATCCGGCGCATAGTCTTATAGTATTCTTAAGTGTAAAATAATAACATATTCCCGATTTAAATGGTCAATATGTAGGTACAAGCTTTCAAGCAGGACGTTTTTGATAAATTCAGTTGACAGCGAAGGCAGTATCATTGCCTTAAAGGTATAGAAACTTTCAAATTGTTGATTTAACAAATTGTGCTGAAAATGAATGAATATAACTTGTTCTTCTCCCTTGATATTTTACGAAATGTAGTGATGTGCCATCAATTTGCGATTAAGGAAAGCAAATAGCCTCTATAGGTTATTCCTTTCTTTCTAAGGTAAATAAATAGACGAAGAATAAATATTTTAAAGAGAATTGTAAAATGTAATATTACTGCAAAGTTTTATCGAATTGTAGAACAACTTTTAAAAAAAAGTATTTCTTGATGAATGAGTTATAAAGAGTTTTAATATCAACTTACCCCCCCCCCCCCCCCAAATAAATAAATAAATAAATAAATTATAAGACCTATACCATGGTTTATTTTACACATGAGTGGTTTCAAGGTCACAAAAACTGCCCCAGACCGATTTCCGACCAGCCGTTAAAAAGTTCAGTAATGTCAATTTAACATCACGGATTTTATAGGGGAATACCCAAAAAGTAACATTCCTTTTGATACAATTTCTGCCAAACACCGTGATATGCAGAATATCCGATATCCAATTCGAACTAAAGATGTCATATTTCATGAGATTAAGCCATATTGGGGGGTTGGGGGGTTGTTAATGATTCTACGATGGTGGATGTATTAAACTAGAACATCTATTAGTTAGAATATTTCTGTTGCATATTTTTATTTATAACTAATTTTTAATAGACCAAAACGATATTATTGGAAAATTTTTAATATATAAAAGAATGTTCTTGCCTACAGTATTTTGTGTCAAGAAAAAAATAATTTTCATTCCCCCGCCCTTTTTTTTTTTTTTTTTTAAAAAACTTCTTATTTTATATTTTTATAAAAGTGACATGGCGATCACAACAAGAAAAATTACAAATTTAAGAAACAAAATTGCATTAGGCGAGATGACTTACATTTGTGTTTGAATCGACGTTATCAATTTTGGTCCATACATGGGCCGATAGAAGAGTAGGATTAGTCCAGCCAGAGCAAGTTTACTATCTTTTCAATATCTATATATAACATTGAAACGATTTCAGGAAGACTTACCTTTGATACATTCAAAATCAAAAAGTCAATGAAACTCTCTCTCTCTCTCTCTCTCTCTCTCTCTCTCTCTCTCTCTGTCGAAATAAAGAAATTATTTGTGTAGTAAAGAATAAAAAGACTGCGTATTGTAAAACGTTATACTTAATATATATTTTGTGAGTACAACATATATAAACTTGTAAGGCGCATAACAACTTTTTGCCGCAAGGACTTTGTTTCTTGTAAAATTCTTTTATCAAACTATAATTGTCTGGACTTGTCATTGTATGACTAGCTGCTAGCTGATATCGATTGGTAAAAAAAATAAAAAAATAAATTATCACATCCAATTAAGAGGAATAGATAGTCTTGGTCATTTTTATACTAATATATAAATCTCCTTATGAAACACTGTACAAAGATTAAGGGAGCAGTTAGAATATATGAATTTTTATTTTTACTAAAAGATAATAGCTTATATTTCTGATAGGTAATTAGTTGACCATCCAGCTTCCTTAAAAACTGATCTGCAAAGACATCCGTGTTACACCACGGTCAGTTTTAAGTGGATGGTAAGTTGTGTGGAAACACGCAATAAGATATATATATATATATATATATATATATATATATATATATATATATATATATATATTGATAGATAGATGATTGATAGATAGATAGAGAAATATCTGTTTTTATCACGTTTATCTACTGTACATTCAAGGAAGTTGATAGGTGAATTAGAAATGACTTAATCAAAATTTAAAAAAATAACCAAAGAAATTTCTCATGATATCAAAACTAAATGACCTAGTTGTAAACCATACCAACCAACCAAACGGTTGAAATCTTGTACCATTTGCAGGAAAAACGTGATTTGTAAGAAGTTAAGAATGTAGTCAATATGCAACGTAAGATGTAGAAGAAAGAGTGTCGATTTTGCATTATGTTCAATCCAGCAATTTCTTGAAATGACAAAACAATTATCTATTGCTGTCGATATTTGAACTATCAGTGCACGTACATTAGTATTTATACCTACTTGCAAGTAACACTCCCTCTTATTTTCCTTGTCTGTTTAGTAAAAGCTTATATTTACGTGAGGTTAATTATTTCCTATGTCAATTTTAAAAGATTGCTTTTTAAATTTAGAACACGTTGATAATAGACTTCAGTTCAAATGTTATTTAATTGAAAAGTTCAATAGTGTATTTAAGAGAAGCATAAACCGCTCCTATAGAAATAATGTAAAGCTAAATGTAGGCGGCAATAGATTGCATTGTAAGTGTTACTCTACTTAAAACATTACAATTTTAAGCCGGTAAAATATGAATTCAAAGTAGATTCAAATAATGTTTTTTTTTTTTTTTTAAAAAGATGCATAAAATATGTATATGTTGTCTTATAATGAGAATTTGTTTTACATGTAGGTCCTTTCTGCTAGGTTAATTATATGCAATATAAGTTTGTTTAGTCTTTAACAAAAGAAACAGAGTGATTGAATTTTGATTTGCTAATTTCATTTAAATAATTTCAAATTTTAAGTGTTTACTGTTTCCTTTTAATTCAAGGAATTGTTTTTGTTTTAGCTTCACTTCCTTATTGATATTCCTATTTATAAAAAAAATCTAGATATTGCATATTGTCAACCAATATAGATCTTGATTTGTCAAAATTGTTGATAATCCATACTCCAAAACTAAATAGAAGCATTCCAATATTTTCGAATATTATTGTTTTTATTTCTTTAAATGTATTTGCATATATACTCTCTGTAAACCCATTGTCGGTATTATGGAGCAAAAATGAGGTGTGAACAATTGTTAGTTTACAGAAATATGATACCAATTTTATATATGTTGATGTTGAAAAAAAAAGAAGAAAAGAACCGTATTTTGAAGTTCAAAATGATAACTCGATCTCTTGTTACCACAAGCACGACTGGAAACTAGGAAAAAAACCCAACTAAACAATCATCTGCGTGAAAAGTTTATAAGGGTTTGTTGTGATAAAATAATGAAGTTTTTTGATTGCAGTTTTGTTAATTAACTAATTTCCCGACACTTTCCCAAAAAGTCATCGGCGTTATTAAGGAGATAAATAAGCAATTGATGAATCTATAATGAATAAACCGTCTTAAAAAATAAATGCTTATAATGTTAAACATATGGATCAATGACGAATAAAACAATTTCATTTACAGTCGTTTTTTAAATGCCGGAACAAAATATAATGTCCCCTTGTGCATTTAAATTTCAAAGGACCCGTCTTTAGCTTTTGGACATTGATATCCACCACACAGACATCTACTTATTGTGTAATTCATAACCTTATGAAAATGGATGATCATCCGTACATTACATCATCAATTCAAAAACTTATGTCATCTTATAGAATAAATAATCGATGATATCGTTACATAATGTAAAACATCTTATTTGTTTTAAATTACAAAACTCATAAATAAATAAAAGAAATTGAAGCAATAAAAAAACTGACGATAGTTGCTTAACAAACACTTCTGTTTCTTGAACGTTTTATGGAAAATCTTATTCTGTAGCTGTTGTAATTGACTAACTTAAAAAAAGACGACTTAAAAAATTAAAATTTGATCTTATGCTTTTGTTTTGTATGATTTTTCAACTTTGCAAAGAAGACTAAAATGATTATATGTTAGAGGCAAGCAAACTACAATTGAACCCCCACCCACCCACACACACACATATATATACTAGTACAGAGAAACCGAAACAATCTCGAAAAAGTGAAAGAAAACAAACACAAAAAATGTAAATAAATAAATAAAAATAAATGAATAAATGATTAAAGTTAACACCCTCCATATAATATTTTACTTTGCTCAGCAGAGAATTCAAGTCCTAGTCCATACCATTCACTTCCTATTTCAAACTTTGGGCACGCTACATACATTTTTAATTTGATAACCTAATAACCTTGACGGGTCAACTGTTATATAGTATAAACATGATACTTACTCATAGCAAACTGTAAGGGTATTTCCAAAGATGTCGGATAATCTATTTTAAAAAACAACAGTTGTTTTTCAAAATCGAAGTGAATTTCGAGTAGATATGACCTTTTGCTATTTTGTTGTATTGCTGTAATGTTTGTTTGTTTTGATTTCTGAAGGTGGGTGGTTGTTGTACCTAATTTATTAAGGCTTTTGGAGATTAATTAGCTGTGCATGGGTTTTTTTTTTGTTTTTGTTTTTCTTTTTTAAGGAAATACAAGAAATCTGTTAAAAACAATCTTTTACCGACAAAAAAACATATCAGATAAATTCCAGTTTCGTGTAAACACTTCAATTTTTGACCCTACAAACTTTTGACTTTAGTATTTACATTTACAATGTAGTTCTATTTTTGGAGGAAAAAAGTTAGCGTTATAATTATGTTTGACAACTAAATTCATATACATTTTGTCGAATGTTCAGAAAATGTCAGAAATTATAACAAAAATTCTATGAAATGCATTTATGTAGTTTGATTTTCCATTGATAAATGAGACTGTAATCGGTAGCGTCATAAACTGGATAGTCGTAGCAATTTTCAGACTATGTCTCCTTGAAAAAAAAAGAGCTTTGTATAATGGTATAAAAAAAAATCAAAATGCTAAAGCTGAAATATATTAATTTTTTTATTGACTAAATGCATGTAGTAGTTAATAGTTTAAGAAATTCTCTCTAAATTTTTTTCGGTAGGACCACCCAGCTTCTTAAAGAGACAAAATTTTAATGGTGATACTGAATTTTAAAGCTCAGCCATTAAGTTCCCCTGTGGATGACGAACTTATCAATCATTTTGCTTAACTTGTATTAATTTATTTTTATCTCCAGGATTCTGTGAATGTTTCAGACAAATTTCTTTTAAACTGTAATGGTCAAAATGGATGGACAAAATACTCTACTATTAATTTATCTGTGCATTTGCAATAAGTACCAGATAACTGGTTACAATAGTAGGGAAACGTGAACTCCAAAGAGAGATTTAATTTCTTTTAATTTTTTTTACTAATTTAAACAGGTTGTAGGTGACTTTGAAACTTGAAAGTGCCTTGATTTTTAATGCTCTCTGTAATATTTTTAATAAAAAAGGAACAGACAATTGAAGTTTTAGTAACAAGATTTATTTTTAACATGATACTCTTAAATAAGTTGCATATAACTCGATTATAATGAATCTTTATTTACAAGGATGACTTAGATATAATAAAGAATATTAAACCTGATACATATAAATAAATGCAGATGTGATCCGATTGGACAAATTGTTAAATCGTTTAATCAAACAGCTCAATCCGACCATTCCAATCATTCTGTTAATCAATTAATCAAATTTAATAATTTTCTATTAATAAAACGCGAACGATATTGATACATAGCATAGTCTTTTAATGCAAATTAAACCTTATAAGTTTCTCATAGTGCAAACTTCAAGTTAACATTAGTAATTGAAACTTTACAACTTTTTTTTGTAAATTGTAAATTAAAGAAACAAAGAGTCTTTTAAGGCCTGACCTCAACATATTCACTTTCATTTTAACGACCCATTTCCCAGTTTAAAGAATCTTATTGCGATAGAATGATTACACCATTCCATAGTTTAAATGGAATTCACAATTTTTATGAGAAAAAATAAATAGAAAACTAGACACGATCTCGTTGCGAGCAACGAGTGGGTCTTCCGTTTGATTATGAATTAATGATAGGGTTGAATTAAAATGTTGACATTTGGTACGAGTTACTATATTAACTTCCTTTTAAACTAATTTTTGGACCTACACTGCAAAATTAAGATTTCCGGAAAAGGCCATTTTTTAAACTTCAATATCTCTGCAATGCGTTGTCCGATTTTAAAACGGTTTTTAGTTTTGTATTCAGTACAAAAATGTCTACAAAACGTATATGCTTAAAAATTCCAAAAATCAAAATTTTGGAATAACTTCCGGCGACGACCGGAAGTGACGGACGACCTGCTTATATTAAAATTTGATAAGTTTAAAACATATTCTGATGGTAAAAAATTGTAAATTACGTAATTTGAAAATTTTTTAAAACACAATTTTCCAAAAATGCTGTTTGAGCGGACCGGAAGTAACGGACGATCTTGGTTTTACCTGATCGGCCCTAGGAATTCAAAAATCTATCATTCCTGAAACTTTCAATTTTCTATCTTTAATCGTTTTTGAGAAAAAGGGAGGACAAGATCACTTTTTACAAAAAGAAAAACGAATATAACGGCCGACCGGAAGTGACGTCATCAACAAAAATGTACATGATAAAAGACCTTGATATTTTGTATTATTCGTGAAAATTTCATAAAAATCCATTGTAGCATATTTGAGATATTTGAGTTTTAAGAAAAATGTTAAGAAAAAAAGAATAATAATAATAATAGTGAAAAATAGAGAAAAAGAAACCTAACAAAAACAAAAGGGTCTTCCGTTGGAAACGGAAGACCCTAATAAAAACATGATCACAAAATCGTATGTACAACTCAACAATTTACTTAAAACAAAATCTGTTTATTGTGTGAAAATAAACAAATTTGAATTTTAAAGGGGCATGGTCACGATTTTGGTTGAAATTTATTTTTCCAACTTTAATGTTTACAATGCTTTAGTAAGGCATTTCTAATAGTCAACAAAAATTTGAATGTCAGTCGTCGAGATATAAGCGAGATACACGGCTCACAATTCTTTGTTATGTAAACAAAGCTCAGGTCATGTTTTTGTTTACATTTTGAATGTTGAGAAATTTTTTACATATTAAGACCTAAAATGAATGTGATAAACTCTGGGAACTCTTAAAATATGTTCAAAAAGAATTAGCAGATAGAAAACTCAGCTTAAAAAAACTTTTACCGGTATATTGAACCAATGTAAACAAAAACATGACACGAGCCTTGTATACATAACAAAGAATTTTGAGCTCTGTATCTTGCATATAACTCTACAACTGACACTCAAATTTTGGTTAAACATTACAAATGCATTACTAAAGCATTGTAAACAATTAAAATAGAAAAATGAAATTTGACCAAAATTGTGACCATGCCCCTTTAACAAATACGAAAAAACCCAAAACTGAAACTGTCTCCTGAGGGTATAAAAAATATGAGAAACAATGACAAAGGAAAAGACAACAACGTTTATCGAACACATATGAATATTGAAATCAAAAATTGAATTTCATCTCGTATCATGCAAGACTGGCCTCCTTGAACGCTTGCAAATTCTGAGTTAATGTCACAGGGTTGAGGATTTGTCTTTAGATTTGACATATCTCCTACTGAAAGCATTTTGTGCTTGGACAGTCAACAACTGCTCTGTTCGTGTAGACAACCTTCTGTTAATCGGGTCTTCTGATTCACAGGGCTTGAAAACATTTTAAAATATACACAGTTACCAATCGTTAATAAATCTGAATACAGTGTGATTTTTTCATTTTCAGCATGGTACGTAATTCTCGTGTTTGATAAAAGAAGCGTGTGATTCGTAACATGAGATAAATCATATGCAGGAATAATATTTGATAAATTCATATCTTGATAAACTGATAATTACTTAGCATAAACTGATACGTATTTGAAACAATTAAACTTAAAAAAAACAACTGTATAAGATTTCCATTAAAGCTATGAATATCCTTTAGTAACAATATTTATTTTCTACAGATTTACTCGTTTTAATGTGAAAATGATGTAATTTATCATTTTGAACTTTCGAAAATGTTTGACCAATTATATATTTTTTAAAATTGTAGCGATTTTTATTCAATCGTCATTTTCTATATACATAATTTATCAGTTTATGTTAACTTTTCCTAATCCTCCGTTGATTGCACTGATTTATGTTACGTATAAGCTTATTACCTCATGATCAGATGCTGTTAACAAGGACCTTTGGGACAAATTCGAAGCTGTTTAAATAAAAAAAACCCATTTATTAATAAGCTTATCGTTTCTTCTTAATCAAAGAATTAAAATATTTTATACAATGCTTTTACTACAAAAAACATTTGTAGTACATAATAAAAACATATACCTGGTCTTGATAATGATTCGTCGACGTCTATCCCACTATCATTTTTTGAAGACCTTTGAGTATCTTAAATGGAGATGTGAAACTTGATAATAATTACTAAACAATCAACCAGAAACTCGTATCGCTATATCAAATTACAAAAATCGATACAATATCTTATATTTAAAAAGTTCCTTATTGCTGTTAAGCAAATACCTGAATTTTCTCTTATATATACACTCTGTACGCTTTCCGTCTACAAAACAACATTAGATAAATGCGTGGACATATGGACTTTATATCGATTAACACGAAAAACTCATTTCATATATAAATGATTTTTACTTTTAAAGTTTTTTCTCTGGCACCTTCTTCCTGAATTGGTGGAACAGTTCGTCCACCTAAAATGAAACCATTAGCACATGATTTATAACCGGAAGTGACGATTTTAATAGCATTCATATACTAATAATTTTAGAAATACCTTACATCCTCGTACATTGTATGTGACAAAAATGTGTCGCATAATCTATAATTTAACTGCAACTAATATCGTGAAAAGTGTAGGAAAAAAAATAAAGCCACTTACACCTTAAAAAATCACTCGACAGTATATACTTTGATGAGAGCGAAGGCTTACCTGATGCGTATTCATGTTTGCACATTCTTAGCTCGTTGAATTTCTTAAGATTTAATTTTAAATTTTCCAACTCCAAAATCAGACGGGAAACTTTTTCCATTAATTTTTGTCCGTGACCTCTGAGGACGTCCTCATCTAATGCACATACTCCGTGATGACCGTCCTCTATCTTTTCGATTTCTCCTATCAGATGGGCGTTAAGCAGAACGATTTTACATTTAGTATCCAATATTTCTTTTTCCAGCTCCTTACAAGTTGGAACGAATTTGCTGTTAGACATATTTCTTTCGTGTCCAAAATCATTGATAGCAGAGTCTAACAAAAAGAAAATCTCCTCCTGTTTACTTTCAGTGTTTATTAAGTTATGAGCTTTGGTTTATTACGTCGACTAAACTTGCAAAGATAACGCCTTCCTTGTTTGTCGGAATTCCCCAAAAACTATTAATAACATAAGACACATGAATTTTTATGTGATAATAATAATAAACATTTAGGCTAGTAGGAAAGTGTTGTTGTTTTCAAGGAAAACAATAATAATGCTTTAAATTCCTCTCAATAATTTCCTGATATAGCCATGTTAATATTAAAACAAAAGCAACATTAGGTAAAAGTATTTCAAGAAATTTTCAATAGAAGAACGATATTTCTTTTATTCATATAACAAAGAGTTTACGTATTTGCAATAAAAGGAGTAATGATTTTTTTATTGCGATTTTACCATGATATGTAGCTCCATTTAATATTCATTATCTACCTAAATAAGAATTCAGAAAGTGTTATTGATGTAAATGATATTTACAATTAGATAGTAAATGTTTTTAATAACACGTGTATTTATATCCGCCTTCCCATTCATGTTTGAAGAAAAGGAAAAAAAAATATGTTTGATCGCTGTGTTCTTGAGAAAAATAAAACATTTGATGATAACCAAATTTAACCACTCAGTGTAAGTCATATTAAACATTTTTTTTTTTTAATTTACCAGTGTCGTAACAAGGGTATTCAAGCTTTAAAGTAGGAACTTAAGAAATCAATTACATTTTAATAACAGTTATGGGAAAGACATTTTTTAAAACGTGTGTGCGTGACTTTTAAACGCAAGTGTTTGCAAAACAATACATTGCATTATAATTTTTATGGTAGATGATTAGACACCCATGAATGTCGGATATCTGCAACACACACACACACACACACACACACACACACACACACACACACACA
>WFKH01007768.1:42336117-42355820 GCA_016163765.1 Magallana hongkongensis
CACACACACACACACACACACACACACACACACACACACACACACACTGTAAATCATCTTGAACATATTCTTTAAACACATCTTGGTTGTATCGAATTTGTAATGTCCCAATCAAAAACCGTGTATTTTGAAATAATGACATACTATGACTTGTATATTTATATGTACATATACAATGTTAAATCAGGTTCTGTCATATATGAAGATGGTGTATTTTTATTGGCTGAACCCCCCCCCCCCCCCCCCCGATGAAAACACTTTCACGATTTCAAAACATGACACTAAGGCTATTTGAAAGGTTTTTAGATGTTGCATAAGCTTGACCTGCCCATCCATATGAAGGAAACACTTGACCTCTAAAGATGTGCTTTTCATAACATAAAAATAGACACAAACAGTAGCGTTTGTACCGGACAATTAGTGTATTTATCATAAGCTTTTGTGTACTTCTGACTACAAAATACCTGTTAGATACTGTAGATTGGCATGTGCATTAAAAAGTGACGAAACAACCCCATGCTTTGCTATGTTTGAGTAGATACTGATAACATCATCATTGTGTTCAGAACAAATACATCTGACATGTGCCGATTTCTCATATTTAGTACATTCAGTAGGGATAAAATAAAAAAATCCCCACACTTGATATCTGTGTCATCTTGACACTTTGCCATTTAAGCAATGTACCCTATATCATGGTGAAAAATGTAAATTATTGTAACAAATACGAGTGCAGGGATAACAACGAAAAAAAAAACTTTCACAAAATTGCACGTACAGTTTAACATGAACCCATTAAGTTTTATATGCCAAGTATAAGATATACAAGAAATAATTACTGACGTAAAACTGCGCTTTTGCTTTAAACGACGCTTTCAAATTAATATTATGATATTACATATCTATAAAAATAATGTGTTGAAAGATAGATAGATAGATAGATAGATAGATAGATAGATAGATAGATAGATAGATAGATAGATAGATAGATAGATATATGTAATGTAATGAATTACAAGTCTATTATCTTAAAGGGACTTGGACACGATTTGAGATGAAAATTTTATTTTCAATTTCTATTTATAAAATGAATTACTTGTGTATTTTGAATGATTCACCAAAATTTGAATGTTAGAAGTCGGGTTACAAGTAAGATACAGGGAAAAGAAGTCGTTGTTATGTAAACAAAGCTCGAGTCTTATATTTGTTTACAAATAATAAAAAGTAAAGAAATTACAATTTCTTTGACAAAATAACTTGTGCAAACAAGATAAGCTGATTCAGTATGTTCATAAATAATTTTATCAACATAAAAAAGCAGCATTAGATTGAAACTTATACCAATACAACATATATGTAAACAATAACAGGACTCGAGCTTTGTTTACAAAACAAAGAATTCTAAACTCTGTAACTCACTTATAACTCGATATTTGACTTCCAAATTTTAACAAAAAATTAAATACATCCATATTGACCATTCTAGACATTAAACATGAAAACACAAATTTGAGCTCAAATCGTGTCCAAGTCCCTTTAAATAACCTCAAAAATAGTTAACTAGACTATACTAAAATATTTTCTTTTTAATTACATATATTGAGCTAATGGCACACATATACTAAATCTTAATTTATTTTTACAATGTCTGTATCATTTTTACTTCAATAACATTCAAAGATAATGTTAATAGCCGTACCTTTAATTATGTTAAATATAAGTTTATTTACTATTTCCAATAGTTTGAAGATATCTTAAAACTATTTGAACATATACTGATTAGGCATAAATGGTTTTTAAAAATACAAGCAAAGAGGATTCATCTATGTAAGTAATCAATTAATTTTTTCCTTCGTGTTTTAAAAATGCTACCAAAGTAACTAATTGTTGATATCCTCATTTGGTTCAGTAGGTAACTTCACTGATCATGATTTTGTATATTTCATCCTATAAATATGCTTCCTCGCATACAGAAAACCCCACATATTTGACCTGCTTAAGCGATATTTGATATTTTCACCTGGTAACTCAATCTTCACTTTGCAGAGGATTATAATGTTGAAGTTATGAGGTATACTCTATACATTTTTTTGTCTTGGCTTACGATACAATTAAAAGATAAAAAAAACTATCGTTGAATACTTTTATAAATTGTCTTTTTATGCAAGAATAACAATGCGTATCAGATCTAAACGTCTCAGGTTTTTTTGCGTCATGTGATTTTTCACTTAGAGGAAGTTGTTGAGATTAGACTTCCCACTCGCTTAAAAGAACAAAATAGAAATGGACGGAGGAAAAGGCTTATACAATGGTAAGAACTTAATATATTGTCTATTGCGTTATTGATTCTTATTTCTTGGACTTGATCTACAAAGAAACGTAAATTATGCAAGAAAATACATGAACCAATTCAACGAAAGGAAAAAAAAAGTATATATTATATTCATATGTATCCGTATGACTCAAATACTTTGTTGATATTTTCTAGAACCTTGGAATGATGCTGACGATGACTATGAAAAAATGGATTGCATATTACTCATACATACCCATGAAGGTGAGCCAATTGCGAGATTCATCCAAGACAACCTCAGAAGATTACAGGTCATGGTCAACGTCTGTGACGTCACGGAACTAGAGAGCAGAAACATCAACTTCCAGCTTACACTTCTCTTGGTTACACCAGAAATGATAACCTACATGGATGCCTTTGGTGATTCTTTTCGCCCAGGACTTCATTTTGAAATGAACAGAGCGTTTGGTATCTTGGTCGATAAATCGGTAAATATAGAAGAGGAAACTGTTAAATCTGTTCTAGAAAACAAACTTCCAGAATTTGATTCCTGGAAAATCATCAAATTAACACAAACTCAGCCGACTATGATTCAAATTCTGGATCTTTTAGATGGCACACAGGAATCAGCAATGCCGACTACACTTAAATACCATCTCCAACCCTCTGTCATTACGGTAGGTCAATTATGTATGCTTAGTGCCTCTTTAACTATTTCTAAAGTTAGCACTACAAACATAAAGACTTTCTTCTACAATTTTGTAGGATGGAGACAAGGTCTTTGTACTTTTTAAAGGCGAAAAGGAGAGGTCGGATAACGTTGTTGTACATGCTGGAAACCAAAAATTTGACACTGTTTACCACAACCCTTATACTTTTGCCTTCACGCCATTCGGTAGGTTAAATTCATTTATCTTAAATGCAGTGGCATTGTGAAGAGTTAAACACATGGCAAGCTAACCCTCCTTGACTCCTTGACTAATTTACAAACATTATTGAGAAGAAGAAAAATTCTATAACTCAGTGGCCGTTTTACAAAAGAACGTACGACTAACAATCAAATCAGTGAAAGTTTACTTATCACAAACTAATCGGGTATTCAATTTAATACCAAGAAAAACTGAAGATTAAAAAAGAAGTAGTTATAAATGATCATGCATGGTTTTGTACCCTGTAAATTTTGTTAGTCAACGATTATTCAATGAGACTGAAAATATTAACGATTTTGGTCGGAAGTTTTATTGTTAAACTCACCCCTGTTTTATATGTAGACTTAATGGACAATATCAAACAAAAATATTAGCGACAGTCATATTCATGTGAGACTGATATTCTCCGGCTTCATAAAACACTTCTTTTTTTAGTTCTAACATGAAAATTTATTTGTATTTTAGGGTTATATTGTGGCGAAGTACAAGTCAATGTATTCGTAAACAACGAGAGTGAAGGAAGCACGATAATTACAGTACAAAATAGACTACACGCCCTACAAAACATGATAGGAAATATATTCTCTCCATTTGAGTTTCTTTGTCAGGTTTTGCCACTTTCAGAAAAGCAACGAAAAGAGCTTGATAATGAGCTTGAAAACAGAATGAATGACGATGGATTTGAAAAATATGTTGATCGAATTGTATTTGACTTAAGTCAATCGAGTAGTAAGTTTTCTTCCAAACATTAAGACATGCTTAAAGATATTTTACATGTAACTCTGGTATAAAGATATTGCTTTTATTTCACCCATAAAAAATTAATATGCTTCATTTAGGTATGGATACAGATTTTCCTACTATTTTGCATTTTTGTGCAAAATTTGGACTCGCAAAAGCCTGCAAATCCATGAAATTATCTAAAGGATGTGACGAGGCATTAACAATATGTAACAAAGATGGTGACACCCCGAGTACGCTAGCCAAGAAAATGGGATATGAACAGCTGTCAGTTGATCTGGATCATTTGGAAGCTCCGAAAAAGTCCCCAAGTGATCCATGTATGTAACAATGCAGTGTATGCACTTGTATGATTTCTTGCTTTGTATTCATTTATATATTTCTTTACTTAGGAATTCGGTATCTAGTTTTTGAAAAAAAAAAATTAGGAGTAGACAAAGAAATACCAAATAATAAAGATAATAAAAAAGATAATTTATGTTTGCACATAATTCTGTTGTATTTGAACGAAGGAACATTTACTTATATTATTCTTTGTGCTAAAACCCCCCGCAAAGATATGACTAGCCATCGTGTGAGCAAATTTGATCTTATTTCAAAACACAAAGTTATTGAATTTTAAAATACAAAAAAGAAGATTTATCATGTATGAACGCTTACACCGATTTTTGATTTGTTGAACTACTAAAATTAACTTTTTTTTAATTTATAAAAAATATTTTCTTCGTTTTTATTAATTTTAGATAGTCTTGTGAGAGGAAATGAAAAGAAGAAATATGGTATGGTAGTTATTTCTTGATTTTAATTGATTCTTTACAGGTAGAAAAATGTGTTACATCTTTCATTTTCGCACGTACTTGTTATTGTCTAATTATTTGTAAATGATTCAAATGATTTTTTTAATATCTCAAAATCATAATGAACAACTTTTTCCCACCAGTAAAATTTTTGGAGCATGTAGATGCTATGTGTTTCAAATTACTTTATGAAAAATTATTATAATAATAATCTGGCAAAAACTGGAAATCCCCCTTTGATATTCAATATTTATTTTTAGATTATCCACCCCCCTTACCAGAGCGTAAAGATTATCTACATACAAGCATGAAGGGTGATCGACCTAAACAAGTACATTTTTTATCTATACAAAACCACTCAATTGATTGGGGATTTCCCTCAAAAATAATATTGAGCTATCTCAGCATATAGTTGAACTTTAACTTACCTTTTTCTTATTGAGAGATTATAGTTTACTTGTACCCAGATACTTATTTAAGATGTAAAACTAACAGGATCAAAATGAAAACTTAAATGTTTTCACCTTATAGCTACAGTTATAGGGCATATTTTGACGCAATAAACTATTCATGATGGCATACAAATATTTTAGGTAGTTTTGAAAAGAAGTCCCTCTGATATCGGAGGATATTCTTCCCGCCAAAACAGAACAGGTGATGCATGTACATATCAAAGATGTGTCTCTAATACTTCGATTATCATTTATATGTTTAAAGATATCGAATAATTTCTATATTAATCTTAAGTTATCTAAAGTACGTAAATACTGCATCTCTAAACGCAACCTTTACATATAAGAGCATTATCTTATCATTGAAATGCATATATCTTTAATAAAATTTAAATAATAAAAATAGGATATTGGAAGCATTATGAGAACACGAGAGACCAACATACTAGACATTTTTCGGTAAATATGATTAACAAGGTTTTCTCGTTTTCGATTTAAAGAAGGAAAATTAAATGCTCTGACCAACTAAAAATATCACTGTTTTAGTTCGATGACGATTCCAAATGCCCAATTCCAGAAAACAAGAGCCTAAAGACGAGGAAGGTGACATATATATATATATATATATATATATATATATATATATATATATATAACACTTTAATCATTTTTAAATTTTACATAAAATTTTATTGAATTGATTTAAACTATAAGAGAAACAAATAATTATGGTGTCAAAAATCAGCATATAACATATTTTGGTTACGAATTGGAGATTGTCATATATTTCTATTTTATTAGGACACGGCTTTTCGAACGGACGTTCCTTTTCCGACCATTGGAAGATCGTTTCGGAATTGAAGAATATTCCTCAACGAATCCTTAGAAATCTTACTTTAGTGCAGTGTATTCTTCCTAGTTTATATAATTTTGTTTTGATATGTTTTTTCACAAAACATTTGTTGTTAAGTGTTAACCGAAAATCTGAAGGTTTATAAAATCACTCCTCCTAAAATGTAGGAAAGACACATAAAAATTGACAAAAACCACTACACTCATTGAATAACTATGTTGACGATTCAATGAATAGGATATTGCTTTGAATTATTTTAGACTAACATCATATTCAAAAAAATAAAGTTATATACAGGCTTATATATGTTGTTGTTTCTTTGCTGTTATTGTTTCCACCTTCGCATAATTTCATTTTAGTTCCATTTAGATCCTTTTAGTACATAAATGTGTGTGTGTGTGTGTGTGTGTGTGTGTGTGTGTGAGAGAGAGAGAGAGAGAGAGAGAGAGAGAGAGAGAGAGCAAGCTTGCTTATCTATATCTGTGATAATATACAATACTTTTCATACGACCTAATAAAACGTGGTCCTTGTTATTACCTATTTTAAAAAAAATTAATCAAACAAGATTTAAATGTTTGTGACAATGCAAGTATACATCTTATATATTACTGCTGTTCAAAATTATTATTGAAATTCATTTCTTTAAAAACGAACTCGCTGGAAAGTTAAGTTCGTTTTTGTTTTTGTATTTTGTATCTTAATTACATTTAAGGTTGAAACTTTTTGTTTTTTGCTATCAATACAATTTAATTGTGTTAGTGCTATATTTAAAGTTTATATTTTTGTTATTTAAAGATATCACATAATCACTCGCTTATCATAAATGATTGACAATGCGTAATCAGTCGTGGTAGGTAGATAGATAAAGGGTATATAAATCACACTTCGAGCTACTGATGTTAAATAGTATCTCCTCAGATTGACATGTATATGTCGTCAAGCATGGACCGATCGAGCAAAGGTAAGTCTGAAATAAGTAATTCATGAAGCCCAAAATAAAACCACGCACACATGTATACTAGACTCAATCACCGCAGATTGGATTTTGATACATATTAGTGGAATTCGACCGTTAAAAAGAACATTTTGATTACATTTCATTTTCAGCTGAAGATTTGCTGACTATTTTCTATGCTGATGATGCAGAAGCAATATGCTCACACATCAAAACATATTTCGAAGAGGGACGATTCCGTTTGCAAGTCTCCACGGTGAACATTAATGGCGACAAGGGCACACCATACACTGTTCCCTGTAGTCTGGGATTGGTTTTACTCAGCCCGGAAATGTTAAACGATCTACAAAGAAAGCCAAATAATTATCTCAGAAGTGCTAGTGCACAATGCACAAAGCGAGCCTTTCTGTGTCATGACAGTGTTGATCTATGTGACCAGGCTAATGAGAAAATTCTTGAGAATTCATGTTCTGATATGACACTTTGGAATAAAATCCCCCTTGGAAATTCTACTGAAGATTTTAGAATAGCTCTTTTAAACATGATGCAATTGATGGAATCTACCCCAAGTGCTAACCCAGTCCTACTTACTTACAAAATAAACCCCAAAAAGATTTCATCGGTAAGTTGCAAATATTGTCATTTTCTTGTATAATTTATATCATGATTTACTTTATTCTGGTGGCGTATACATTTATCACATTATGTATATTGTTTTACAGGCGAAAGAGCACATCGTTGTTATTTTCAAAAAAGAAGTATCAAAAGGGGACCTTTTCGTTCATCTGCATAGAAATAACTTTCAAAAGAAAATAAAATGTACAGAACTAAATGCTTTAACCTACACATTTAAACCAGAAGGTAAGATTTATTGAATGTTAATTGCATTTGAATTGTATTTTTTCTATCTGTATTATATACTAGAAATTAAAATGTAAAACTAAGGTAATTAAATTGTTTAATTTTAAAAATTTTAACAAAGCAAACATTTCTCATTAAAATGATTGAAAACAATATTGCATTAAATCAAACAAACATCATACAAATTGTTTATCATATCCTTTGTTGTCAAAATAGGAATGCCTGATGGAGAAATTACCATGGAAATCTTCACGAACAACATTACAGTTGGCAAGACAAAGTTCACTATATGCAACAAGATGGACAACTTCTCGTCCTTAGTGTCCGACTTAGTAAATCCTCTGGAGTTCTTCCTTCAGGCCCTGGATTGTGACGACACAGACTCACTTGATCGTGAACTTGTCGATATCTTAACAAACGGTTCGATGGGTAACAATCCTCTAGCTGGGTTAGAGGATGTGGATTTCAGGGACAGCATATGGGGTAGGTGTTATTATACACTTAGATATTTAACCCCCAATGCCATTTGTGGGGACCACCCCCCCCCCCCAAAAAAAAAACCTAAATTAAAAAAAAACCCAACAACAACAACAAAACCGAGAAAAAACACATCCAAAATAAAAAAAAACAAAGACAATTGTTTAAGTTTAAAAAATTAAAAAAAAAAAAAGTGGTATTTTATAAAGCGCAATACAAGATGAGAAATATTCGTATAAAAGAGTAAGGTCAGTATAATGCATCAGATTATATTAAAGACAAGTTATCTTGTGGAGAAATCATTTGTTTATTTACCCCCCCCGGTCCCTCTCTAAGCGTTTTTAAGTCAACAAATGAGTGAAAATGGGACAGTGACCAATAGACTTTGAAATGCATTCAATGACAATGGTAATTTTCCGTTTGATAAATGTTATTATCTCTGATTGCTTATTGGTTGCCGTTTCAGATGAAATTTAAATATACAAAGATAATTTATGTAATTTTAAACTTCAATTCATTTATTTTATTGTGCTTAATTTAAGAGATCATGTTTGAGTTAATGAGGGAAATGTCAGATATATCTGCGCATGGTCATTTGAATGATTTGTTTTAATTGATAGCAAAGAAATCAACAAGAGAGTACCCAACCTTGCTTCATATTGCTGCAAAGCTTGGTTTAAAGCAGTTTGCTTCTGCTTTGCAAAAATTTCCGGGATACCAGGCTGCTGTTTGTATAAAAAACAAACAAGACAAAACAGCCAGCCAAATAGCTCTGCATGCAGGACATACGGACCTAGCCTCAAACATCCAACCACCAGAGAACTTTGCTATGTTCCAAGACAAAGATGTTCAAAGTAACTACGTTATTATAGTAATTTACTGGTTTTCATGATCCCATATCTTTCAAACAATAGTCATCCGAAATACATTAAATACATTGGTTTTATTTTTAAATCTTCAAATGATCTTAAATATTCTTTAAATTATAATGTTCCCGATTTTTTAAACATTTATCAATTATAAAGATCAAGTTATTTCAATGTTTGGTTTTTTAAGATGATGATTCTGGAGGATACATGAAAATGAACCAAGTTACATCAGGTAACGGCTTACGTCTGTAACTTGGTATAAAAATCTTCTTTCTTAAGAACGGGTTTTGATATAGAAGGTTTGTCAAAATACTCAAACTCAATCATCTTTATATAAAGAAAAAATATTTGAATTAGATAGTGATTGTATTAAAATTTTAAAATAAATACTGTTTATATTTTGATCTTCAGTGTTGTACAGGCGGGAAAATACATGTAAACCTCCACCGTTACCACGAAGATCAGTAAGTAAAAATATAAACTCAGCATATACATGTATTTGATAAAAATAAATATTAGTTTTTAAAACAAAGCCCAGTTTAGATTAGATACGTAACGTTTTTTATTTGATCAGAGACAAAAGAAAAGTTGGTGTTAATCAGAAACTGTACATTTTGACAATTCCTATTTCAGTCGGAATCAGATGAAGTGGTCCTAAGACATTCTCGAAACAGTCAAAGAGGTAATCCTGATACAAAATTTCAAATATTTCTATTTACTGTCGTCAATTAATTAATTAAGACATCTATAATATTCTACTATATTTTATTTACATTAGTGTATTAATCTGTCTTGATTCAGATAATACTGAAAGTGGAGCAAGCAATCTCAGTGGTTCTTCGTTGGAGGACCCATTCTTTAATCCGAAACAGGTCAAACATATATTATCTTCATTTCAATTTAATTCTTACTAGACTTGCACTCAATGCTTTTAATGTCAATGATATTTTGAAAATTTATTTTTCGGACAGTTACAAACATTAAACACTATGAGCGAAGCTCTTTCGAAAACGACACAATGACTATGGATCCTTAGTTTTAATGACCAATATATATCATAAGCAATCCAAATAACACAAGTATTATTCTCGAACATTTTTATAAATTTCAGATGACGCCACGGATGACACTAATTTTCGAGGATAAAATAAGCTATTGTGGAAAATTGGCAACAAAACTTTAGGCAAGACTGACTCTTCAATAAAGAGCAAAAGGGTGGATATTTACATGAAGAATGACACTAATTTTCGAGGATAAAATTAGCTATTGTGGAAAATTGACAACAAAACTTTAGACAAGACTGACTCTTCAATGAAGAGCAAAAGGGTGGATATTTATATGATTACTGTTACATGGATATATTATAATATAGGAATTAATAAAGCATATTGTAATTATTTGTATGAATATATAATACCATTTTATGTTGATATTAATCCTTTTTTCCCGATCTGAGAGAATGTTTTATGAGATTATCAATAAGTGATTTTGTACATAAATGTTTTCAAATATTAAATATAAAGAACAGAAACATATATACTGCATTCCGTTGTGCTTTGTTCTGTAATAGGCTGATATATGAATTTTGGCGCGTTCTTTACAAAAAGTCATACATTTGAGTAATGTAATATTATTGACAGTGAATTGAAATCCACTTAAAAAATTTAAGGAAATCTAATCAAATTAGGACTTTGTATTGTTACTCTTTGAAGGGTTTCCTAATACTGTTGGAAATTGTCCAAGTATAAGCCATCAGAAACTCTCTCAATTAAAAGTATCCTCAGGCTCCATGATCACGAAGCTGTTAGATTGAAAGCTAAGCCCACAATTTTTATTAACTTAGAAAAATGTCGTTTCCCTATCATACATGTATCAAGTGTTTACTCGTAGTGAAAAGTATTTCTCATTAAACTGAAAACTTTTCATATTGCAATGACCTGGAAAAAGATTTTTGGAATTTTTTTTTAATCATTAGGAAAAACCAAAGAAATCGAGTGCTTTAAAATATTAGCTGCATGTCTGTAGCTCCCGGTCTGAAAAAATTCGGATGGACGATCTGGGAGCTACAGTGCCTCCCATAGTAAAAAGCTGCAATTTACGGCGCGAAAAAATTGCGCTAGTTTTGGACTGATTAACCTTATTTATACACAAATTCTGTGGGAAAAATTAGTACTATTAAATTCTTCATGCAATTTACTACTGATATCGTCTCTCCCAGGTCGTCCATCCGAATTTTTTCAGACCGGGAGCTACAGACCTGCAACTATTAAAATATCTGATCAAAGTGCAAAAAGAAAAAAGATCAAATGTTTTGTAATGAAATTAACAGAATAAACAAGAAATTAAACTTAAAACATCTTCAACAATTTAATAACCTGTAAAATTGATCATATTTATCTGCAACTGATAAGTTATACAAAAGCTATTGAATATTATTGGATTTTTCTCTGTAGCATGTAAAAAAAAATCACGATTGATCGTTTTTATTTATAGATAATGTTAGTATCATATTGACTCTTCCATTTGAATTCTTTTTTTAAATACTCAGTAGTTGGATTTTCTAGATTTCATTTTGTTCATATACAATTGAAAGTTTAAAATCAAATTGTATGTGACCATCAATATGAAATTAATTCCACGGGATTTACTTAAGAATTATTTGATAACATTTAATTATAAAATATCTTGATAATTAATCTGTTTTAAAAATACATTACACAATATTGATAGCATGAAGACCATTAAAAAGTTCTAGTTCAGTGTACTTGCAATTTGTGAAAACCAAATGAGGTCAAAATTTTGCAAGAGTTAATGTAAGCATAGCCCATAACGTATATAATGCATTTTTTATTCCTTTATATTTAGAAAATGTTGGGTTTTTTTTTTTAATTTAGTTAACATTGCATTATGTTGCATTTTGTTGAGTAAATAAATGACCTTTCTTTAATCTTATTTGTGCCTTACGTTATATTTAGTAAAACTGAGCTTACAGTGTCTAACAGAGCACCACCCTAACAGGTTTCTATAAATAGACATGTATTTAAAGACATCAATAAAACAAATATGGTCGGATTGTAAACAAAATAAGGAAAAAACCAAGCAAACGCGATAGCATATTTAAGATATATTAAAACAACTTCCTAAAATAAATGCATGGGTAAATTGATATTTTCTAGGAAAACAAATTATAGATATTAACATGTTTATCAAATATTGTTGTTTTTTTTTAAATTTAGGGCGATTCAGCTTGTTTGCGTTTTACAATTGAGGAAGAATTAAACTAGATATTTGTAAAATACACGGAATATGAATGGTATATGTACAGAAAATTCACATTCTAGCATCATTTTGACAACTGTGTCTTAGAAGAAACCTAAGCACAATTAGCAATACACACTTGCACTTAATTTAAAGGAGTTTGTTAAAAAAAATTACCCATAAAATAACTTTCAACAACACTTCAAGATTCAAACTAACATCTCGACAAAATATAACCATTGGAGTTCTATTTAATCAAAATTATTTAACGGTTTTTGTAAGTGGGTAGAAAAGTACAATAATATGACCACGTCAACAAAGACTCGTCAATTGAAAATATAGAAAGAAACTGTACATTGTGTTGAGTGTGTTCATTACCAAGAATGGGGTCATTGATTTTCGAGGTTTTACAGTCAAAGTCTAACGTTTCCTAAAGTTATTTTTCTTTAAAAAAAAAATTTTTGCAAAATAAAGCAATGAGCTTTACCACAATAACTTGGTACCATAATTACTTGGCTAATTCATGAACAGTGTATTTTTAGACTACATAACGTAGACGAAGCCCAGAAATGCTTTGCATTCCTAAATCACTCACTAATATAATTATCAAAGGTAATTGTTTCGTATTTGTATTTGGTCTACAAATAATTTGTTGTGATATTCTCTCGTTCATAAAGCCAAACGAGTAGGTTTTTTTTTTCAAATATGAATGGTAATTTATGTGAAAATAAATACACTAATATAAAATACGACCAAGAAAAAAAACTGACGCAAGAGTCAAAAGAACGGCCACAAACTATTTGTTTTTCTAAACAAAAAACATATTTGAAATGAAAAAGATAAGAGTTTTTTGCAGTACATGAAAAATCCATTCTCAGACATATGGACAAGGTTAGAAATTAAACTCAGCCTGTTGTTTTTTGAAAATGATTAAAATAAAAAGAAAATTTATTTCAGTAATACATGTACATTTTTCTTTATTAGGGTCTTCCGTTTCCAACGTAAGACCCTCTTGTTATTCTACGGTTTCTTTGAATTATTATTAGGGTCTTCAGTTTCAAACGGAAGACCCTATTGTTTTTCTTACGTCTTCCGTTTCCAACAGAAGACCCTCTTGTTATTCTACGGTTTCTTTTTTATTATTTTTCTTCATTATTTTTCCTCTGACATTTTTCGAGAGCTATAACTCAGAAACTATTTCATCGATTTTCACTAAACTTGTAGAACAGATAGAGCATCAACTGCACTTGCGATTATAAAATTTTGAGTTGATGACGTCACTTCCGGTTTGAGATTTTGTGAATTTGTCCACGTAACTCCTCTGAAAATAATGATGATAGAACGTAAAAAGTTTCAGGTATAGTAGATGGGTGTCTTTAGATGATCTTCTGTTTTGACATTGTGAAAAATGCGCTAGGCACCGAAGCTTGCCCGAGCCTAAAATTTAGCACCAAATTTTGGGCAAAATGTTAACACGTTTTGTAAATTATCTTTTAACGAGTAAATATTTTGTAAAAACGTGTAAGACAAAAGTTGTTCAAGTTTACACGGGCTTTCATTTGATATCAAGAAAAGGGGGCTGACCCCTTCATTTAGGGACCGGAGGGCTCAAAAGTCTTTCATTTATAAATCTTTACTGAGTAATAATTTGTTATTAATTTTAGAAGCAAAAATGTTTTTGTACAGTTGTTAATCTATACAGTACCATATTTGAATCATATGTTGCGTAATTAGCGGTTTCAAGGGACCAGAAGTCCAAAACTTTTATCATTAATATCTGGAAAAGGAGAAATATTTTGAAAAGCAATGTAGAAGAAAAGTTGCTTTGAATAATGTAATTAACAATATGCTACCTTAAAATTTTTGGTTCATGACCCTGGTAAGGAGTTAAAGGGTCGGCCCTAAAACACTGTTGTTCAGATATCTCTAGAACGGTAAACAATTTCTGAACACTTGTTGAACAAAATATGTTTATATTTTCGAGATCTTTTATTTGATATCAAGAAAATGGGCTGGCCCTTCAAATTTGTTTTAATTATAAATGTTTACTGAGCAATAATTTGCAATTGCTAATAATTATAGAAACAACAATGTTCATCTCGAGGTTATCTTTCTATACAGTACCTTACTTTACTCATGTATAACGTAATTAGGGGTTCAAGGGGCCAGATCTTTAAACTAAGGTAACTTAATCATTTCAAAGAATTCTTTAAATTTTATTGAACAAAAGATGTTAAAATACTGCTGTTGACAAAATTCCATCCATAGAATTTAGGTTAAATATCCCTTTAATGAGTTATGGGACCAGGCCCTTAATCTGACTTTGAGTTAGACCTTTGTTTTTGTAAATATTATGGTATAACAAACAGAACAAAAATTGTTTTACACGAGTTTTTAATTTGACAGCAAGAAAAGGGGCCGACCCTTCATATAAAGGACCAGAAGGGGCCTTAAGTTTTCTTCATATAATTTTCACATGAGGAAATTGAACGTTTTAAATCATTTTTTTTTTAAATATGCATCTTGAAAATATCATTTTTCTCAACACAAAGCTGAAATTCGTTTCAAAATCGGACGTTCGGTTTTTAAGTTATCACAATCTATTAATGTAATGTTTTCCTGATATTTTGACACTGCAGCGGTGGTTCAGAAAAAAGTTTAAATAATATGGTAAAAATAACTCGTACCAGAACTGATTCGCTTTAGGTACTAAAGTGTATTCATAGCTATTTGGAATTAAAAGTTATTTGAGCAAGCATTTGTATTTGAATAAATTTTTTAATTCGTACCTGAAATTTTTCAGATTTGTTAAGTCGTACCAAGAATCTTTCGTATTTTTTTCTGTGTGATGGATTGTCTGTTAATTAGAACCTTATTGATTTCAGAATTCCGGGTTTGTTTCGGCGGAAGCTTTAAACTTTTACTTTCAACACTAACAGACGACCCACTCGTTGCTTTTTAACGAGCTTTGCTCTAGTTTTTATCATTTTCTTAATTGGTATCCTTAAACTACACGCTCTCTCTGAGCAGAGCACAGCTGCGTTGCATAGACTAAACGTCTGCTCGAATTAGACATTCATGATAGCTGCGCAGAAACGCGCAGCTACCTTTTATTTTCATATCATATAGCCGATCGCCTTCTGGCGGCCGATAATAATTACATACAAGTATAGCCTGTTTTATGTTATCATTGTAAAAAAAAAATAACATATACTTTCCTGAACGTGTCTTTAAATGTACGCCGTCAAGTAGATTATAACGCACAAGATCTTACACGAATATGCCGTTAGAATAAGCAAAACAAATCTTACTTGATTCCAAAGTAGATAAAGAGGTATAGAACACCTCCATATTGTGAAGAATCTTCTCCGGAGTTACCAATAAAACGTTTATATTTTTTCATCACACTGTTAATCATTATTAAACTGCAAGTCATAAATTCAAAATCCACTGGAGTTTTAGCAATTTTTTATCTTTGTAAAACTTTATAGAATGCATTATATGGTCAAACGTTGTCCAAGTTGAACATTTTAAATCGGTGATTATATTTTTTGTTATGACCTTTTATCCACATTAAGATCTCAAGGTACCTCATGTCATTGTTAAAAATAAAACTAGAATATGACCACTGAATAAACACTTTATTTGGGCTTCAGGTGGATATAAATGGTGTTTCCCCTTCATTACATGTTATCTCATATAGATATTCCAAACTTTATCTTGATTTATCACAATAAAACATGATGTTATGGCTATATTGACTACATTTCACAACATGGACCATAAAAGTAAGTCTTACTTAAATATAACTAAAATGAGAGAGAGAGAGAGAGAGAGAGAGAGAGAGAGAGAGAGAGAGAGAGAGAGAGAGAATGGCATTGATAATAGTGAATTAACTACAGACTGTAAATTTACAGAATAATAGTACATGTATGTCCAATATGTGAATTATTCACTTTGAACAGACAATGAAAACAAGAGTGGCTTAAGAAATTTAGCTTAGATTTGCATGGCAGTTTTAATTGAATCATAATTCGAAACGTTCTTTGCTGTATAGGGATTTCTTGTCAAAGTTAATGTCAGTATTAAAAAAATCTCACGCTTCTCCATGACTACATGTACGAGAAACTTAATCACCTTAAAAAAATATGAACAAGATCACGCTTAATAAATAAGTAATGGTATTTACGTTATAGATAATGGAGTCGTTCTTTACTATGCCGACGATGGCGAGAGTATATGTGATTTCATTGCATCTTCCTCCAAAAGTTTCAACTGCACAGTCATGAAACACAACATATGTTTTAGACGACCTCCAAAACACAACTTAATTTTTGTTCTCGTTCTAACTCCTGAAATGCTTGAAGAACTAGAAAATCGTGTAAGACATTGTCTACAAGAAGTGACGCGTGATTTCCAATACAAAATCTTGCTTCATCATGAATCTCTTGAGTTACAAAACAAAAGCACGCAACGAATACTGGAGTACCAGTGCCCTGGGATTTTGCAGTGGAAATGTTTGACAACTGGCGAAACTGATGACAAGTTTTCACAAAAGTGTTATGAGATTTTTAATATGACAAATATGAACACCCCTCAAGTTCCAATGCTAGTGAATTTCAAGTTGACACCCAAAAGAATTTGGACGGTAATTTTGATATTTTGTTTTCAAATGGTTATCTCATTATCATTTTGCAAGTTTAGGAATAAAACTGTTTTTTCAGAAACCATAGAGGTATTTCTAGAAATAAGAAAAAGGCTACTCTACATATTACTCGACTTTATAATTTTAGGCAAAGGATGAAATAGTCATCACATTTAAGAAACCAGAAAACGAACACCATTTGAACGTCAATCTAAGTCACCAACATGGGGGGTGCAGAACAGTATCTCTCGTCAAACTAAATGACAGATCTTTTAAGTTTTGTCCAGAAGGTAAGCCATAGTGATTGATTGATTTATTGTTTTTTGCAGTGGGTTATTAATATCAACAAATTCTCTGTGTACGTAAATCGTAGATATATAAAAAAAAAACCCAAGAAGCCCATCGCTCACCTGAACAACTTTCAGATATGAAACTTTTCTAAATTATTGTTAAACTCACGAAAATTGCCATACACTTATCAGCCTGCTTATTTGGACATGCATCAACTGACCAACCTTATCATCCTAGGTCTCAATGTATCAAAAATAACAAAATTGGAAAATTAATAATTAATAAGGTCACTGTTACATTGATATGAAGATGCTATGCTAACATAGTAATCTCATATAGCATTGTAGCTCTCGAGAAGAAGATTTTTAAATATTTTCCCTATATGTTTCTATGTTAAACTTTGAAACCCTTTTCGGGCACTAGTATTGGTCTGGGGGTCATGATTAGAACAAAGTAGAATCTAATTTATCTCAGAATGCTTGCATAGTAATCTCACAAATTATAGGATTGTAGTTCTTGAGAAGAAGATTTTTAAACATTTTTGCGATATATTTCTGTGTAAAACTTTGAATTCCTCTTTGGGCCATAGGTAAAGTTGTGGCCCGGAGGTCACAGTTTTAACAATTTAGAATTTTCACTTTTTATGCAAGCTTTGTGTAAATATTGGCACTTTTGGTGCAGTGGTTCTTGAGAAGAACATACACACTATTTTCACCATTTTGTGATTATCTCCCTTTTGAAAAGGATTTAGCGCTTTTTTAACAATTAACAATTCCCTTCTCATAAGGATGATTTGTATCAAGTTTGGTTAAATTTAGCCCAGTGTTCCATAGAAAAAGTAAAAAATGTGAAAAGTTTACAGACGGACGAACAGACAGACGGACAGACAGACGGACGGACGACGGACAACAGGAGATCAGTAAATCTTACTTGAACCTTCAGCTCAGGTAAGCTAAAAATAAACTATAACAAAAACACGCAAGAAATTTAAGAACACAATAATGATAAATTTTGTTTACTTTTAGGAATGTTGGACGGAGAAGTCACAGTTGAGGTTTTGGGGAAAAATAAATCATTAGGGAAGACGTCGTTTATTATTAGATCCAAAATGCAATTGCTCTCAGAAATCTTGGATGATGTCATTAGCCCCGTTGACTTTCTGTGCTCTACGATGAAAACGGATAATCTAGAAACTTTAGATTTAATCCTAGCTGAAAAGTTTATAAACTGGAAAACCCTGTTTCCACTAGCAGCAGTGGAAAACGAGCAAGAAGATAATTCAACTATTTTTGGTAAGTATTAAAACCAAAATTTCAGAATACGGTTATCATTGAAAATATCATAAAAAAAATGGATGGCGATTTTAATGTGTCTTGCAACTTTTATCAGCTGATAGAGCACTTAGTTTGTATCCCACTCTTCTTCATTTCGCTGCCAAATACGGATTAAGTGATTTCTGTAAAACGTTGATGAAATATCCGGGTTACAAATCAGCAAGAGAGATGATAAACAAAGACAACCGAACTCCAAGCGAAATAGCATCAGAGGCAGGCCACACTGTCTTGGCAGAAGAAATTAAGGTAGGGGACTTTGATTTAGAAAAAAAACCCTTGATTGATTTTTTTGTCAAACAAAACATTAATTTTTCCTTTATTATTTCCAGAATACAAAAAGTGCATCTCATTATGAAGAGTTACGTAAGTAGTTTTGTTTTTCCTTTAAAAAGGTGTTCTCAAGCGCATACGGTGTTTAGATCTTGTACTCGGTGCCATCTAAACATATTTTCAGAGATTTCGTCCCCTGACTACTCAGGGCCCCGGTTAATTCATCATCTTTATCTGTATAGCCAAAAGCTTCCATTATGTGATAACACTGATGAAATTGAACGCAAACATTACGCTTATGAAATACAGAAAGTGTCATCATTTTATCTACCTCTGAATTTAACAAAAACAATCCCCTCCTCTGATCACAATACTATACAAGGTTAAATTTATCTTTTTAGTGTATGATACTGGACTTGTCTGTACATGTCTAATCAGATACATTAAAGATGATGACCAGCAAATGATAACATTTTTTCATCTGTATACATGTACTGATAATTTGAAATGACCTGGCATCTTTACCAGATAGTCTCGAACATACAAACATACATAAAACACGCTCGTAACGAACAAATAAAAAAAACCCTTGATATGGAAATATCACGAAATATGTCAAATATAAAGCATGCAATGATTTCTGAAGTACTTATATGTTTCAAAATGAATTGTATCAT
>WFKH01007768.1:42355920-42387043 GCA_016163765.1 Magallana hongkongensis
ATAAAAATTATATATATATATATATATATATATATATATATATATATATATATATATATATATATATATATATATAAAGTTAACGAACAAAACTGCTAAAGGTTGCATTGCATTAGAGGCAGCGAAATTACTCAAATTGACAATCTTTTTCAATCTTTTTTCCAGCGAATGTAGACGAACCTGAGCCAGAGTTTTCTGCGTACCTAACATGTAGTTTCAATGTAGAAGATTACAGAACTGGTATATGTAACTTCCACTTTTTACTCAATATTAAAAATATACGTCCAAACAGAATTTAAAAAAAACCTTGATGCCTAAAATTGAGTTTGTAAATCGGTGAGACCGAAGAGTTCTTAGCATGGTTTTCTATGCTGTTTTAAATTCTAGAAATTCTTCGATATATTTCTGTTTATGTAATGATTAATTATTTTTAATGAAAAAAACCCTGTTATATTTGTGATTCATGATCACACATGTACTATTCCATTTTCATATTCTGCTGTTGTTTTTTTTTTTCATATTAGAGCGGAATGATTTTCTTGAACGAAGGGTAAATAGTCCTAAATTTATTCCTTTTTCACGCAAATAGAGAAATGAATGATTATTTCAGTTTTGTATTTGAAAATATTATTTCCAAACGTGTATATTTTTTTCAGTCTTATAAATCTATCAGACGTCGTTCTGCGCCACCCATGTGTCTTAATCGAGGTATGTGTATGCTAATATATATTTTTTTTCAAATTGAAAAGAGGCCTGGATTGTCGTGGCTAAATTTAGACTTATATTATTCTCCGTGAGAAGAAGAGTTTTATATAAAGTAATACTATACAATTATAGCCTTTTGATGAGGTCAATACATGGTTTTATAGACCTGATCAGAGTATATCGACCGAGGACGAAATCCGAGGTTGATATACTCCCATCAGGTCTATAAAACCATGTATTGACCGATATCAAAAGGCTATAACTGTTTAATTATAATAAATCAAAAACTAATTCTCTTCATTCTCTTTAAGCGTTTAATAGTGAAAGATTTTTAAAAAGTATAATATACATGTAGTTTTTGGCTTTAAAAAATAATGTCTAAAATTTTTGGATATATTTGATGGAAAATTTGTTTACCATCTAGCCTCCTTAATTAATATTTGAAGATAATAAAATGTGCCATTTACTTGACATTTTTTTGATGCATCAATTTAGTATTTTGAGAAAAAAATGAAAATATTCCAATAAATCAAATCATAAAAATCAAAGGTAAAGGAAAATCTTTATATATAAGTCACAAAACCTTTGACCGCATAGTCATAATTCGTATAATTATTGATTCGTGGTCAACGAAAGAGACATGAAAATTTTGCAATTGATGAAGAAGGATAATTAAGATTTTCAAGATAAATATGCTTTTCTAATTATTACTTACCTGGCCAACATTTGTGTTCCTGAAGTTTCTTTTATTACCTGTTTTAGACAGTGGAATACACGGAAGTAATGACAGTGACTCCACAGACAGCTCAGGAAAAAATCATGCAAGTTTCTTTCTGGATGTTTTAAAGAAGCTGAAGAAAAATTTAAGAAGGAAAAGCAGAGGGAAATACAAAATTGCATGAAGTATATAACACTGTACCGAATAATTTTGCCAGTGCCAAGGTATCCTTATTACCCGCTAAAGATGCAGTTTTAAAAAATCAATAATTCGATAGACAATTGCTTAAAGAGTTAATAACAACTTTTGTTATTGATGAACATGCATCTCATTTGTCTGGTAAGATATTGAAATTTAATAAATCATCATATATGGGAGAGTATTTTTTCCATGAGAAAAAACAATTTACCTATTGGATATAAAGAATATCCTATCGGATTTTAAAATGGTACTTTCCATAGGAATGTATATTCCGGTAGGATGTGAACTAGAGTCCCATAGGATTTCGAAATCCATTAAGAAAACTGATTTTTCAATAGGAAATCAACATGATTTGAGACAATCTTACAGAATTTTCATTACTTTTTTTTGGTAGAAATAATTATTCCTCTCATTGGAAATATTGTTCCCCCATAGGATACCAATTTTCAAACTTAAGGTAAATATTTCACTTGTCAGGTGGGATACTCTAACAACAAAGGTGCTAAATAGGCAATGGTTTGTTGTTTGATATATATGGAACTTTACGAAACTGCATCGTAAGCGGGTGTAAAAATGCCACCTTGGTCCTGACATAACTATAGGCACATTGTTATATAGATTGTTTGACATCACGATCTCTGACCTAGCATTATTAGAATTGAATTAACACCAAAATCAATAGAAAAAAATATATATGACGCAGTATTCCGTTCAATTTCCCCAATTTCTGGACGGTCGTTTTATTACCGTTTGTCTTGTATCAAGCTGTTTTGCTTCATCTGTTTTTTGTAGTATTTATTTATTCAATCCTTCATAAATGTTTATTATTTTAGTCATTATTGTGTTTTGCAGTCAGGAAGACGATTGAGGCTTCAAGAGAATGAAAGATTGTCCCTTTCAGAAAATACAAGAGGGGACTTGATCTGACCAGCGCTTCGATCCTCACTGACCACTATAAGCTATTCTGTTTTCTGATGACTGGCTTGACTTGCTTGCAGAGGATGTTGTTTTATGTAGTTTCATGCGAAAAAGGTCAAAATCAAAGTTTCTATAAACAATGAATCGTTCTTGATAGTGATATTTATTTTAACAAACTGACACTATTATAGAAAACTCTGCGCCTTTAAACGGGCTCAACAGAATCCGACGGTGTGTGAGAATCATGTTTTGAATCAAATAATGGACGGAAGAAAAGTGGTATAGTGTTTTCAAACAGGATGTGGCATGTACTGGTACAAGTTATTGAGGAAATGGCATGATAACATATCGATACAACAACAATAAAAACATTTAAAAAATATATGAATTAATCTTTTTACCTGTGTCATGTTGTAAGTTTTGAATTTACTGGGTAGGTGTAAATACAAACTTTACAACATGACAACTTGTAGATCTTGTATTTACACCCACCCAGTAAATGTCAAAAATTTTACAACATGACAACTGCTCGTAATTTTCAATTTCACGACATGTATTTGAAACCGATTATCTCATTTAACGAAGGCGTGGTTTGTACACGCACGTCAAACGCCACGGTTGCCCGTATTAGGGGCGGGGCCAAATCACAAGCTTGATTACCGATAATTCATTTTTAAATGCTAGTTTTTTGGGGATGCGATCTCGCTTAGATGAAAGTTCAACATGATATTTGTGTGGGTGATTTACTCTCGGCGCATAAAATATATGTAAGGGGGAATCTACGACTACAGTATCTATACTGTTCTACAACAACTTTCTTTTATATTCTTAGTAGTACTTGGGTTTTTTTTTCATTTATAACTTTTAAAGGACGAAAGCGACCCAACATAATCATCTTCATGCTTAATCTCTTTGTATGTTTTTACTAAACCACATCAATACTACAATTCATTTTCGTGGCGAATGAAAGAGTTGGGTTTTTTTCTTGATCATACATGTACAGTTTGGTAATTTATTATAATTGCAATCAAACTATTCACACTCCAGCTATTCTGCATCCAAGGACAAAACTTTGGTAATTAATTATAATTGCAATCAAACTATTCACACTCCAGCTATTCTGCATCCAAGGACAAAACTGTCTATCATGGCCTTGTTAATTGTCTATGATTTTATTGACAAGAGACGTATCTTTAGATATTTGCATGGTACAAAATAGCCAAGCCTCTCTGTATGCTCACGTTCAAACCCATCCATTCTCTTGTTGATACTATTTTATTTATCCTTCTGGGAATTAAGCATATATATATATATATATATATATATATATATATATATATATATATATATACGCGTGGGAATTTAAAAAAAAAATGCTTATTTTGTTTCCGTGTTCGAATAGTTATAAATAGAGGCAAACATTGAAATAAAGACCTTGAAACTACATTCTATTCTTACTCCTTGTTGAACTAAAGGTCGAATTATATGCCTTATTATTGACAAGTAGCTCTGTCTCGGTTTTTCCATCTTTAAATTAAAACCATTCAACGGAGAAAGATATCATTTGTTTTCAATGCCTTATATTGCCAAAGAGGTTTTAAGCTTAGTACCTGCTGTAAGCTGTAATTTTCAACCAGAATCGACCAAACCATTCAAAGATAATAAAAAATAAAGTGCTGCATGATTTTTCAAAGAGGGAATAATAAATAACAAGCCAGTAAAACTAGGGTGCTTGTCATTTATAAAATATTTCTCTCAAGAACCTCTGCACCGAAAAAAACAACAACATATATTTACAGTGTATTTTTCCAAATAATTTAAGCCCAGGAGTGG
The DNA here is from genome assembly GCA_016163765.1 of Magallana hongkongensis. Lineage (NCBI taxonomy): Eukaryota > Metazoa > Mollusca > Bivalvia > Ostreida > Ostreidae > Magallana > Magallana hongkongensis. The sequence goes on from WFKH01007768.1 coordinate 42,360,296, forward strand.
ATTCTCTCCGGAGGGCTGCGACTGCAACAAGGAAGGCATACATATAGTATAAAAAGAACATCTTTGAAAATCTTCTCAAGAGCTACATAATCTGCTAATATTTCTGATCTGACATTTGGGTATTAATTAATTTCTCGGCTACATATCGAAATGCGGAAATATCATCACTTATCGTGCATGACATGGGATTCTATAAGATGTTTTATAAACATCATGTGAAGTAATTAAATCCACTTTCACGTGAGCATGCATATCGATCTCTGGAACAGAAAACTGAAGTCTTACACTTTACATTCAGGATAGGGAAATAAAAGTGTAAGAGCGATAAGTGGAAGATGAATTTGTTTACGGATTTGATTTCATGTTCCGCGTTGAATACCTGGGAAAAACCTGATTTTCGTCAGGTCCAGGAAGAAATGGAAAGCATTAATAACCGTTTTATACTCACTAGAGCTAAAGGAGTATTTTTCAGATCTAAGAAAAGTACATTTGTTATTTTTATCAAGTCTTGAGGCAAATATATACATGTAATCTGATTTGAAGTGTTAATACATTTTTATGGGGAAGTTTTCTGGAGAAAATTGATAAGGATTGTTTAGATTTCTAAGAAATCATATATGTATATAAATCCTTTGGTCTTTTTGCTTTAAAATTAAAACTCTACTCTGGATGTTTGTAGAATGTTTAGATAAACACATATTCTTAAAAATCAAAACCTAAACAAAAAAAGGTACAAACTTTATCAAATAAATACTTCCATATGAAACAAATATACATATTATTACTAACAATCAGAAGCATATATTTAATGATAATTTACAACATCGACAAAAAAACCGCGCCGTTTTGTTCTTTTTGTGTGGAAATGGCTCATATTTAAGCTCTAACTATACTGTTACAGAAGTACGTGTTATAATTACTTATGATTTATGTACTTCTTAAGAGTCCTCCACATTTACAGGATAAGTTTCGTATACAAGTCCAAACTTTTATATTTCTTAGGAATATAGAATCCTAGCATGCGTTTGACTTGAAAATGGCAGATAAAAACTTTAACTTTGGAGAAAAACCAATTTTTATAAAGGTATCGATATATTCATAAAAACAAAAGTGCCTTCTATATTCGAACTCGGTACCTGCGGGTCAGTAGTTCGATGTTATACCCAATGCGGACAGAAATAGACATCCATATTTGGCAATATAAACAGTTTCACAATGGGTAGAAATCGCTATGCTGTGACGTACATGTACTGTCATAAAACGTAAAAGTCACGAGGTGTCGAGGACCCCTAACCCTACATTTCAAAAAGTTGTTTTCTGTAATTATTACGAATATGAACCCTCATTAGGATTCCTTCCTGGCCCCTTAGAGTCATAAGTTGAACAAACTTAAATTGACTATATATCAGGAAGCAAACTGTAAAAGCTTGGATCGCACAGGCTCTTGATAAGAAGTCTTTTTAAGGAGGTTGGATGGTCAACAAAATAACCATCAGATTTACCGTAAATTTTTAGATATAAATTGTTTTTCTATAACCTATCATTTAGTAAAGATTTTACCTTTTAAATTTGGGTATTTTCCTATATTTTTATATAGAACTCTTCTTGTAATGGAGATCGATACAGTCTAAAAATGGCCACGACCATCGAGCCCTCTTAACATCCCACTCTATTTTCTTTTTTTCTTAATTATCTCTCTTTGGAAAGGGCAAGGCCCTTCATTCAGATTTACAAGGACAACAACAGACAAAGGACAAAAAATCAATCATTAACCAGAAATCTGAAATAGTTTTGGTGATCAATTATGAATTGTTTTTGCACTTAAGTAAGTTATTATAATAACTGACGTTAAAACTGTAAAATTGTTGTATGTGTTGGTCAATCATGAAATTAAAAACACTGAAAAACAATTGAATAAAGAAAACAGAGCAAATGTTTCGAGGAATCATGTATTTTAATGTCGTTATTTTGCGAAAAATTTCAACTATGCTAATTAAAGTGTCCTTGTTTTCAAATTTTTTCAGTTTTGTTATTAATTATCAAAAGCAAACTTGCTTATGATAAACGATTCATGTAAAAATTTTGATTTATGTATGCAAGTATGATACAGGCAGTTGTTTAATAAAGGACATAAAAATAGAGATTTCAATCATTTTTTGATGCCCTTCCCTTCGGGTTCAAAGCAAAGACAAAGATGATGCGCAATGGTATAGATAGGAACTATTTCTTTGCTATAAACATGGCACCATGTGTTAAAGATGTAAATGTAATTCTCATATCGCGAGGTTTTGTTTTCTCGAGAGCTTCGGTACAAAAGAAGAGTAGGCCAGATTTGTAGCACAGAGATCAAAATGCATTTATCATTGGTGATTTTTAATGTAGGGAAATATTTAAACATTATCGAAAGTTTATGACGTACAAACAACCAATTACTATATATCTTCCTTATACATTGACACACACTCTATTGTACATGCATATAAAGGTTAAATGGCAATACCTATACACATAGTATATTAACAATGAAATTATTCATACTGGGGGTGATTAGATCTTTTAAAAATGTTTATGATCGATCACGATTGTATTGAAATTTGAAGAAAAGAAAAAAAAATTCACTCGGTCTCATTTTTTTCGTTCGTAGTTTTATTACGCTACAAAAATAGCAAACAATAGGTGATGAAATATGACTGGCGGCAGACAATATCACATGTTTGAAAAATGTTTCATCTGCATTGTTCGTAACACAACATAATCACAATGTGCGTAAATAAAAATAATATATACACATGACGGATATAAACATTGTAGAGAGATAGTCAGTCTTTGTTCAAAATAAATATTACATCATCACATACAAAGGAAGTAATGCTGTTCACACATCATACATATCATCATCATCATCACCATCATCATCACAATCATCATCATCATCATTATCATCATCATCATGACGCACATTAAATATCACGTATACTTGGTTATGTTAATGCTTTGTAGAAATATATATAAAAAAAGTGATATGTACAAATCATTACCATGAAAAATGACTAATTTGCGGAACTAGAATTTTCTCCAAGGAGTTGTAGGTTTCGATATTTATTTTAATTGTAGAAGTATCGTCACAGATCAGATATTGCACATAACACTTTGTAGAAATATCAATTATTTGCGTTTAGCAGGAAGCTCTAACAATTGTAGATTTTTGTCCTTTTTCATTTTATCAATTCTGACAGACTTCCTTCTCTGAAAAAAAATGTTTTTATAAAATTAATTGCCAGTTTTAATCAATACCGAGGAATCTAGTAACTACATGTACCTTACTAATTGACTGAAAACTAACAAAACCACATAAAAAAAAGAACAAACTTGATCAACATCCAGCCAATGCTCAGTTGGTGTTATAATTTCTATTAACATTTTTGTACTTCGTTTAATGAATACAAAAAAAGAGGATTTTTGTACATTTAATTAAGTGGTAGAGGTAATGTCGACATACGTGTAAATTTATGAAAAAAATACTTACTGGATTAGATTCCTGCCTTCCATTCTTCTTTTTACCTCCAAAAAGCCCTTTCTTTGTATTTTTCTGCCTTACTTGAACCTCACCGTCCTTTAATAATCAAATTAAATAGAATTTTTTTTATTAAGTATTAATATCTACCTTTCAGAATCTTTTTATTTTTGTAAATAAATGGAAACTATACGACTTAATACTAATACATGTGGATGGATATACAGTGTATGTGGCGAGGACTAGAGAAATACTAAGTTATGAAAATAATTTGATGGGTTTTTTTTACTCGTCTAAATCTACTTATGTGGATATCAACTCTCACTTTAAATGAATTACTTCCTTGCAAATAAAAAAAACCCAGACATGATTTGAACACAACGGTTCATTCAGACATACGAAGGAAGGCGGACAAAACATAACCCCCGTTTTGATAGGAGGAAGTAAATAATAAATTGGTTTAAATCAGCCGCAGTGCAATTTACTACATGTAGAATATGAGTAAGTCGCAAACAAACGGTTTCTGCTTAATGTCACTGCGTTCATTGTTAAGTGTTATTCAAGTGATATTTAAGTGCATTATAAGGGTTCTTTTCGATCAAATTTAACTTAATATTGGAAAAATATTAATTTTCCTCATTCATATTAAATAAATGCCGTATTTACAAAACAAACAATGGTTTGCTAAAACGATTTCCAAGAGAAACCTATCTCTTTGACCTAAATGGTGATGTACGTACAGTGTTAGTAGTTGAAGTACTAAAATTACTATAGTCTGTCCCAAGATATTTATGCAGCACATTTGGCCGATTTTTACTAAAAATACACATACCTGTGAAAGAAGTGCAATTGAAATCGATGAAAGGGAAAATTTCCAAGATATCTTCATTGACACATTATCATTTTTCTCTAGAAAAAATTCCCAGGAACGAAAACAGATTTCTTACGGAGATTTATAATGGGGAATGTTTACATCTTTTCTCCATTCGGAAGTACTCGGAATACCTCGCGCAATTTTTCAACGTTATCATCCGGGCTTACTGCAATACAAAATCCCCGTAGACATCACATTTTTTAGCCGTGTATTGAAACCTGTCAAGCTAACGGGGGCGTTTTAACTGAGGAATCTTGGAAATTTTTCATAATTTTGAATGAACATCGTTTGAAACCTGAGGTATTTATATATATTAATTAATTAAGCAAAATGTGAATCCAGGATATCTTGGGACAGAGTATAATTTGCAATTTCTAAATTAAGTATCTAAAAGCATGCCTACGTTATGAATTTACCTCTCCTGCACCAGATTCATCGTGGGTTTGACCTTCGTGATAACTTGAATGACCTTGAGAAACAAAAAAAAAAAGACTTATTCATAAAATAAAGAACTAGGAATAAATAATCAAATAGCCTTATTTAACTTCTTCTTTACTCTATAGTATTTGAATTACAATGATCTTAAGTTAAATTGTTCAGATTTACAGCTGTTGTTTTTTTTCCATTAAAAAAAAAATCCAATAGCGGTATATACACACACAGTTATGTAAATAATTATATAAGATATCTTTTTATATTAATAAATTTGAAGCTGAAATATATTTTATCCGGTATGAATCCTACTCACTCGATGAACTGGAAGTACTGGCGTTCGATATTCTATTTTCGTCGGATGGCCTCAACAACAATTGTTGGTTTCTTAGGTTCTGTAAAAAATATACACACATCTTAATATGTTATTTTAAAAAAAAACCCTGCATTTTATATAATCCTTAGAATTACCGTATGCATTAAAATTTGAATATTAAATGGCACATCCTGATATTGTGCTAAAAGTTAATTTCGTTATTACTATTTAGATTTTCAGAGACGTATTGGCAAAATGCATAAATGCACCTACAAATTTATCCAGGCTCTCCTTTATAGCCTCTGGTGGACAAGACATTTTTCTCGCTCCTTTGCCTCCCATTTTAGATTTCAATTTGCTGAAAAATCCTTGACCCCTATTCTAAATAATCGAATAAAAAAAATGCTTACTTTCATGAAAAGGTTGACATTCATTATGCATTAAATTATATGTTTTGGGGAGCTTAATATCATTCATTAAAACAATGCACTTTGTAATCATTACCAAAGACATGTCGTCGTCAGAAACGCATTTCTTGGGAACACTGCTACTCCTCTTGTAGTGGTGGGGTTTCTCTGACAATGCCTCCTGGGCCAGTGGAGATATGGGAGAACCTTTATTAAGGTAGAGCAAATCATTATTCTTCAATTTTATTTACGCTTGAAATATGATTCAGTAAATTTTTATTAAAAGAGAAACTTTACTAGAAACACTATTATAATAACTATTCGATGAAATCAAAGCATGCATGACCATGGCCAGTCAAGTGTCAAAATATTATAGATAAATAGACTATTCTAGAAACTATGAACTACACGACGAAATCATATATTAAGAGGGCTGAGTGGTCGTGGCCATTTTTAGACTATATTAATCTCCTTAAGAAGAAGAGCTCTGTATAAAGGTATAGCAAACTATTCAAATTTCAAATCTTAAATACATGGATTTTTTTCTTTACTAAATGATAGTTTAGTGCTCAACAAATCATATCCAAAAATTTAAGGTAGATCTGAGGGTTAATTTGTTGTCCACCTAGCCTCCTTAAGACCAGAAAATCTAAATAATATGGTAGAGACTGTTTAGTTCCATACCTATCCGATGGAGTCCTCCATGATGTTTTGTATCGCTATCAGACATGGTCCTGTTGTGAGGTACTGGTGGTGAAGAAAGTCCATGTATTCTGCTCTCGTGGCTTCCTCCAATTTCTAATAAATGATGAAAAATGTTTATACCAAGATCTTAAAATCATCCCTTAAGTTAAATTTAAGTAAGACTAACTCAACTTATATATTGAATTGAAAAACAACTCACGTAGGTAGCTAGGTCTATGCCCATGTGCCTCCTGTTTTAGATCAGAGGTGGAATGGACATTATGAACCGGTGATATAAGCGATGTTCGAGGAGAAATTCTAGGGGCTAAAAACAAAGAACAGAGAACTGGGATTATTTGAATCCAAAAGCAAACTTCGTTTCAGCTTTTACATGTTTTATGAAAATTTTTAATGTTCTTTCATTCGTAAATGGGTGTTACGTATGCACTTACAAACTAATGTAGGATTCACATAATCCTCAGAATCTGGTATCGGAAGTTGTTTGGGTACATTCACTACCGATTCTGAATGAGACTTTTTGAGGTGATGAGGTGGTACATGTACTTCTTTCATGGGCATGTACTCCGAACCAGTCGGTCCCGAATCAAGCTCATCGTCGAAAGTCGCGATGCTCTCGGCTGCATCTTCTTTTGTTGAATCTACACTTGAAACAGACGACCGATTCGGTTTGGGAAGAATTGCAGGAGGTTTGGGTTTAGATTTACTTCCGGTCCTTTGGACCGATCTCATGTCCATGTAGGAATTTGAGGTAGTTGCCATGTCGACATAGTCTGCTATCGTTGTATCATCACTGCTGTCGCTTGACAAGATGTCACCTGAATCTGTTGATAATTTTCCCGAATCCAGAGTGGTTACCGACTCCATGGAAGTTTCCGATGTTATTGTGGTTCTAGAATCGGTGGAAAATCTAGAATCGATGGACATTCTGGAATCTCCAGAAACACTTGAGTCGATGGAAGATCTCTCCGAATGAACTGGCGGATGAGGGACTGGTTTACAAGGAGCAGGGGTGGATTTAATTTTTGGGGGAGGTGGTGGCGCAACTTCGTCCTCTCCGTCGTCTGCTGTCGGTATATCAAACACCTCGTCTTTGTGGTGAACTTTTGCCTGGTTACTGTTTACGTAGTGCTGTGAGGATTGATGGGGTGTCGGAGGGGGCATTTCATAAGCGTCATCTTCCAGTAAACTATCCACGGCACGACCAGAGGGAGAATCTAAAAAAATCAATTATAGAATAATGTTTAGTTAAAACAAGATATTATAGAGCCATTTGTTTTTGGAACTCAAATGTTGGTAAAGCTTGAAGCTTATACTAGTATTCATGGATCTTGAACACGAGAATAAGTTCAAATTCGAGAATTAATTAGTGCTAATTATAATAACGGAATGGATTTTGATGGAAATAATTCATTGCTTGATGCTTACACGAGCTGGCGACAGACATATGATCGAAACTGTCACTGATTCCGCTATCCTTATTAGCTGGAGAACTTCCTAAAAAGTAAGAGAGCATTTGTGAATAGCCCGATATGGTAGTACAGTACCGGTATTTGATATAAGCCATCAATACTGAGTATACAGCACTTTAACAAGCTGACACTAACGCTTATCTCGCTGGGTAACAGTAAGCATGTCCAGTTTTTCTGCTAATTTCAGGAAGCCGCGATTTCGCGCCAACTGACCAGGTGTCTCGTCCTGAGCGTTTGTCACGTGGCATATTTTGTCCATTCCTGGGACCTTTATCAGTTCATCACAAAATAAGCTCAGACCAAACTCGGCGCCGAAATGTAACAACGTTGGCCAGTTACTTTCTTCCGAATCTGTAAAATAGATGAAGATAAAAAAAATTGTACTTAGGACTGCTGAAGAAAAGTAATATTTAACAGGCAAACCAACGAGAGGTTGAGACGGAAATTTCTTAAAATAATATAATCGTAGATAGGCTCTTCTTACAAAAGAAGATTAAGAGCGGATAAGACTCTTACGTTTTTCACCTAGATTGTCCCCTAAGGACAGACTTTTCAGCGCATCAAACATTTTGAAATTGGAGCATTTGTCCGCTAAAAACTTGTCCAAACAGGGGACTGATATTTCAGGGAGTCTGAGAGCCTTGCATAACACGGTCAGCGGTTCTAGCTCTGCGTGTAGAAGCTGCTGGATCTGTGATAGTTTGTCGCCCGTTGATTGGTCGGATTCGATCTGCAGGGTCGCAACATTTCTTCGTTTTGTTGTAACTATCCTCAGCGACTGTGATCTATTGAAATCATCTAAAAAAAATAAAATGCACTTAAAAGTCAAAATTTTGAACGTTGGATTTTTTTAAAATGTAAAACTACCAACATGTACGGGTCTTATCGATTTGAATATATTAGGATATACGATACGGGTAGTCTTTTAAATGCAGGGAAAATAAAGAGTGAAGTACACCCTCATTTAAATGTAAAATCCCAGAAAGTATATCAAGACACACGAATAAATCATTTATTTCTTTTATGACGATGATGTAACTTATTGAAAGATGGAATAGAGAAGTATTTATAGCTATTAGCTTTTATATGAAATACTTTTTATTGGAGGGGGGTAATGTGCAGGCAAGAAAAAAAACGTGTTTGTTTTGAAGTTCAGACAGTGTTAGCTGTAGTATTAACCTACACTGGCGGGGCTGACTCAATGCGGAAGTTTTTGGAAGTAGTTAGGCGGAAGAAAAAGCGATAAGAAAATAAATATAATGCCTTATATTTGACCACCGCTTGTCACCGTGATGAATAAAACCTTCAACTCGAACATAATTACTTTCAATCGGGCATGAACGATGCTTAATGCGACATTCCTTATAAGATCTCAGAACCAACTTTAACCGAGTGCGATTGAAATTCAATACTCAAATCACTTCAGTCTTCGCTTTGTTCTGATTTTACACGTAAGTTCATGTCCAATTTAGGGATCCCTTTTCACATTCTTTTCTAGAGTTACCCCTATTGTTTTTTGTTTAGTTTTCATTAAGAAATACCAAATTGACACCTGTGACTGTATGAGGACTCTCTCTCTCTCTCTCTCTCTCTCTCTCTCTCTCTCTCTTCTAATAATATACATGTATATAGAATAAAATTCATTGACAAATCATAATAATGCTTGATATCTTTTACAGGTAATAGTGTGAGGAACAAATTTACCAATTTCTTTACGGAAATTTTTCTTCGAACGACCAAATTTCCAAGTTATTGTTCCTTGAAGATGATCAACTCCTCCCCTTCCGAACTGATACTCAACCCACTCATACAAAATGTTTCTTATTCTCGCAGTTAATTCACCATCCTTTTTATACTTATATTAAAGAGTATTCTTTGACCATAAACAATAAAATACCTGTAAGGGAGGCCTCATACAGAGCGTTACCCATGTACTTGCATTGGACACACATTTCTGGCCTATTTTCGTCTTGAACAAGGATATTTTCTTCGTCCTTATGCGTCATTATTAGGTATAATTTGCTGTCCTGTACGGATAAAAAATAAATCAGAAACAATCCTATTAGCATCCTTCGACAAGAATAATATCAATCATTTCATAATTATCGTTCTTCTCATATTTATCATTTTCACAAGGATAATTATCATCATCATCATCATCATCATCATTTTAAAATCATATGATGAGGAGGCGATGATTAAACATACATGTACATTCAGTTATATCCATCTTATCAAACAAAGTACTAAGAAGAGGTACTGAACAAAAGAGTTTCACTTCAAACGTTTTATCTATATTTCAGATGATGCTTGGGGAAAATGCACTTGAAACAAACAAATGTCCTTTTTGCGTTTTCCTTTTAAGTTACTTATTACAAATGCCTCTTTGAGAGAAAAAAAACCCACAGAAAAGTAGGCAATTTCAAATAAATGAAGCATCCAACAAAACCTACCCTCTCACTGATAATGTACTTCTGTAATTGGTTTGCCGAGGCGGGGATTGGTTTTGGGGCCGGGAGAAGGTCGTATGGTACATTAGCATGATGCATGAAGTCCTCTGTAGGCATATTTCTTTCGTATAGGTCAATAATCTCTACCAGAAGACATCTCACCGAACTCTCGTTGGCCTCAGTTTCAAATATTGGAAACCCAAGAATGGTATCTGCTTCTCTTTCCTTGAGGGCAGCTTCGAATTCTGACTCGTCGACACCCAGTAGTACAATTAAAGATTGCTGTTTTGGAATAGAGCAGAAGTGATCGTAATTCTGCAGTTCCAGAAACGCAGGACTGGCCAATATAATGTTGGCCTTGTAAGAGTCCTCGCATTCTGAAGCAAGTGCAGCCTCGATTTCGTGGACGCGAATATCGTAAGCCTTTTCTCCTAGTTTCGTCTTCAGAAAATTAGCCCACTGTCCGCAGTCTTCAGACACAAAGTAAAGAGCAACCGCTTCGATCATGGTGTATTCATGTATCTGGAAACAAGAATGAATCGTACAAATTAATATTTATTAAAATACATGGAATTAGGATATAGTTTCCTGGTGGTACTGTGTACAAAGGTACAGTCAGATTAACGAAATGATTCCTGGTCTTCAGGAAATTCGTGAAAACACAGCTACATTCTGTACGTAGTAAAAGCAGCTTTTAATAAAACAACTAGAGGGAAGTTTTTCTCTTATCACGCTCAAAAAAAAAAGTTTAAACTATCTTATGTACCGATAACTCCTCAAGATAGATACGATCTACCTCCTGAGCTACAACTTAATTGTTTCCTGAAATACATGTATACATTACAATTGGAAGTTACATTAGAAGCACGTGGATCTTTATCAGACTTCCTAAAACAAAAAAATAAAAACAAACGTACGTAGATGGATCATCATTTTGTCCTATCTCCGTAAAACATCCATCCTAGAGCTTCCTCTTTCACTTAATTAAGAATATCATTTCTATGACTGTACGACGGTCCGTGCCATCAATAATTGTGTATATCTACGAGATCACACCGCATTTTATTTATTTATTAACGAAGTGAATGGTTGTGGTCAATTTACGACTCGTCTTTGTCCAAGTGTGACCCGGCAAAGATTTCTCGCTTCAGTAAATTCTCTTTAAACGTCAATCTAGGTTTGCGAAATGTCGTTTTAAAATTTTGACCGAGTAGCTAGCCGACACATTATCCAAATAAATCTATATCGCTCAGAATCGGACAACAATGCATTTGACTGAAGCCACATGTGATAGGTAGGATATGCACTATATGAGTTAAAAAGACGAATGTAAATGAATTACCTGATGGGTCTGGCTCTTTAATTTTATTGCATTTGTTATGCAAGATTCTATTTAAATCTTGTAAACTAGGGGTAAAAGAACGAGAAGGGCCGAAGGACTATACCTGTCGCTCGCGCATATCAGACAGGCATTGCCAGGCTAGTCTCTTAAATTAAGTTTCTGGTTTTTTTTTTAATTTGGGAGTTCCGGAAAACAATTAACTTTTCGAAGAGAACAGGATATGTTTATGGATATCATTGACCCTGTATTTAGGTATAGATAACAATATCACGACTACGAATGCCTGGTGTCCATGCATAACACATTTATATATACTAGCCTTGTTTATATAATGACACTGTCTATCACACACAAACACACAAATTAAACTGCAAGAACTGCACAGGTTGTGGTCTAGAAATATAATAATCTTACCTTATATTCTCAGTCTTTGTCTAAAACAACTGGTTGTTGCGGTTTTTTGTATCTCTTTTTTTCTCTCTCTCTTTTGTCACTCTATCTGTGAGCCATAAAATCACATCCGTGCAGTTAGAATTCACTTGATATTATGCGTCGTGTGTGGAAATCAGGCACTCAAGTAAGAGAAGAAAAAAACACTAAACAACTTCCCTGTCCGTACAGCCGCTTAATGCTACCTGGCTTGGGCCCAATCTATTTTTAACTTCTCAGGTAAATAGAAGGGGAAACCCAAATAACCTGGTTTGTGTATTTTAAACGATTATACTATGTTTTGATGGAGCTAATCTGTCTCACTCTCCGGAAATCCCCGGAATATTTAATATTGATGCTTACATACTGTGATGATCTATGTTTTCCATTATTTGACCCCAATATTGATCGTTAGGAAGTTTAAAACAGCTTCTAATTTTTGCATTGACATGAAGGTGTATATTGAAATTAATTTTATTTATGTGTTGGGTTGCAGGAGGTATATTGAATTGCCGTGCTTGCGTGCGATTTTATTCTAAAATGCTTTTATGCAACCGTCATGATTTCGTTACCTATAACTCTAAAAATGTAAGAATGAATATTACATTTAGCTACATGATATCAGAGAGAACCTGTCGAGATATCAAAATAATGTTTCACCAACATTTGTGTTCTTTTCATTTAAAGGTCGAATATATGTGTCATAATGATATTAATTTCTTAAAAGTTTTTTAGTTTTTAAAACGAAAAATGTTTTTATAATGTTTTGTTTGCGCTCTCTCTCTCTCTCTCTCTCTCTCTCTCTCTCTCTCTCTCTCTCTCAAATTTCAATACAATTCATTTAGATTATTATGTTAGTTGAGAACAGACAATATCATATATGTTAGTTCTGAATTTACAAAGTTTTTTCAAGAAGTACAGAATTTGTTTTTTGTCAACAAATTTTTAGAAATTTAAAGCATTTGGTGGAACATAATGTTTCCTAAAAATTTTGGAATTGATGATAGTACATTGCATTCTAACAAGTAGTGAATCTCATTTAATAATTATTACACAAATAACAAACTCTTTCAGGTTGTTACATATATATACTATTTCATCGATCCACCCTTATTGGGAGAATTCAAAGAATGCAAATAAGAAAGTTACAAAGTGTTGTCAACTTGCTATTCTTATGATCAGTGTTATCGAATCGAATGCAAGAAAAAATAAATGTGTCTTAAACTCAGGAAAATCCATTCTTAATTCCCAGAATCACTAAAGTTCAATTTTAATTTGGAGGATGGGGGAATTCCTTTTGATCTTTTAACATTACAGTTCTAAATAAAGTATATACCTGTAATAATTATGTATTACGGTAAAGTATGATGTTTAAATATCAATATAACCGATCGAACATATTGGATAACAAGACAAAAAATGAGTAAGTTTCTATATCAAAGAATTTACTCAAACTTTAACCGTGTTCAATTGATCTTGATTTTAATAATCGTTAAAATTCTGCAGTGAAATGGGCTCGTAAAAAAGCTTTAAAAAGCAATTTCGTTTCACTGCTGGGGCCAGTCTTGCATCAGTAACAAATACTAGTAGTGCACACACCGAACTTTTTCAACAGCCCCGTTTATTATACTTAACAAATTTAACAATAAGTAATTGTGGACAGGGAATTTGCAATAGAGTACTGCAAATCATTAGTCATATATTGAATGGACAAGTATCAGTTACTCCGGATATACCATTAGCGCTATGCTTTCTACATTAAAAATCTTATGCTGTACTATGACCGATCTTCAGTTTATAATGAAGACTTGACGAGTTATCTTTCTTCACTCGTTCAAAGATGTATTATTTTGTTAGTTTGGTTAGTTGTGTCTGCTTCCTGTGAAGCCCGAAGGATTTAACGTTTCCGTTATTCTATAGGTTCATAAAAGGAAGCATATCAAATTTTTGCAAATGTAAATATTTACAATTCCCGCACAGAATTCATTCAATGGTACCTGTTCATTCATTACGGCGAAGAATCAGTTTATCTCAAATACTAAAGACTAAGTTAAAACTGAATAGCGAAGAATCATTCTTTATCTCAAATACCGAAGACAGAGGTCGAAACTTTAAAAAGGACTTCTCGAAAATTTCTGACATATATTCTATGTTAAACCACGCCTCAAAGAGTCAGTAACAGATATACCGTTTTCAATACACATTAAATTAAAATTGGCTCTCACAGTTTTCCTGTCTAAATTCCACCGTAATTTGACCATCTTATTGAATACCTGGTCCGTAATTATTTGCCACCTCTCGTTTTATTATGACCATGCCCATCGGGTGTCTGCACTTACGTAACCGACAATATTATATGGAGTAAATAATTCATATGTATTTGCTTTTTCAATGGAGATCATATGATAATCATATAATGCGTACTTTTCTAACCAAGCAACTCCTTCGGTCGCGCATGAGTGACGTATTTGTTGTGTGTATATCGGAATTTCTTAACGACTTTTGTTCTATTTGTTCTCTTTTGAAACTGTGTAAAATCACAAAAATTGATTTCTATTGCTGAAAAAGATGATTGTGTTTCTTAATGCATGTACATACGATGACATATTTAATGAGGAAAAGATGATACTTGTTTGAATAAAAAGTTGAAAGACTTAATTTTGAGACACGATAATGCTTATTTTGTAAGAATTAAGAATGGTTTCAAATTGTTTAGCCTTGATATCACCTACTGTCATAACACATGTTAAGGTCACATACTATTGAACAATTCTTCTGTAGTTTCTTGCATCTATAATTAGTCTCTTGGAGTAAGATTTATTTAAATCATAAACCCGATGCTTTATCTGTTTATAATGGTTTTGTAATATTTGTTCGACACTTTGCAGCTATTTTTTAATGTAAAAACAAAACATTGTTTCATTTAAAAAAAAATCTGCATGAAGTTAATCAAATCAATTTGAAATTATAACATGCCCATGCATTAAAAGTAATCTGCTTTTATAGCCAAAAATGGTGTTTTTGTGTACTTTGAGACACAGAAAGATTATAATTCTGTATCAAAATTTTCGAAACATGTACATGTGGCTATGCCTCAACAATAACAATACAAAATCTTACAACCTTAAATCTTAAAATATCTGAATTAAATTAATCAAGGCTTAAATGCCATGATTCAGGTTTTGGATACATTGAAGACCTCTGGTCAAGTTCAAAATGATCCGCGATACAGTGCCATTTTCCCAGGTTTCTGCCTGAAGTGGAATTCTGATTAACTCTTCATGTTAAAATATCAAAAGCGGGGATTACTGCATTATTGTGTGTATTTGACTCCGGGCATAAAGTGTTTAAGCCTATTTAATATAAACGGCTTAGAGCCTTTAATCTAATTTTCGCTAATTAAAAATTACTACATATTGATTCGTATGTTTGTGAAACAGCCAGACCTTGTCGATAGAAGACTTCAAATAACCTGTCAACATTGGACTTTCTAAAACTGTGCTCCTATTGAGAAGATGGATCTTGTTTGCAGGAGTATATCTGATCCTTTTCTACACAGGGCACAGATTTACGACAGATTTTATCGCAGTCGTTATGAGGTACCTTTTTGGGTGAGTTAAAAAAACAAGTAATTTTTCCACTCAAACAACATGTACATTAATAAAAGTATACGCAATTGGGCTGCAGAATTGTATCTCTTTGTAAAAGTCCAAGCTAACAGACATGCAGTTCCGAACATAAAAAAACCTTGCAAAACTTTTAAACAAAAAATATTCTTAGGCATTTAATAACAAATGTACTGAGGTTGTCGCTTTACTTGCATGTATGTATATACAACTCTCTAAAAATCAGCAGCAGCCTTGAAAGAACTATATTTTGTAGTTTGGTTTGTAAAAATGGCAATTCTTGATCTACACGTGATTTAATCTGACTTCACTATCCATGGTTATTGAGAATGTTTGGGAGAAATTTAATAGTCAGCATGAGGCAAAAATAGAAAATTAATGTCTTAAGAATTTTTTGGGTATCAAATATTTATAGAGATGTATGAAAAACTAAAGCTGTGACAAGTCAAAACTAGCAAACGCTTTGAACGTCAGTAAAACACTCACATACGTTTAATAAATCAAAAAAGGAATGTCATATTAATCCGGAATATCACAGTACACTGTGAGAAATTGTACCAATCAGATAGAACCATTTTAACAGGAGCTTCGACTTTTGGTAGTTGTGTAAAACAGCATTGTGACGTAGGCTTGTCTATTTCATTGCTGGCCACTCAGTCATGGCTCTTTGAAATCAACAAGATTTGTCTGGCTTTCGAGCTAAGCATTTTTAACTTGTTTTGAAGAAAGAAATAGATAGTTACGTCCTACTGAAAGTCCAAGGCCTTGTTAAAATGGTTATAATTTTCTTGAAACGTGTCCCGGAAAGTAATGTTTCTATTCAATGACAAAGTAATAAATAGCGACGTTGTTTTGCCAACATTGAAAGTTGCAGTCCTCATCATGACGAGTGCCCTTCGTGGTTTAAAACAACGTCGACATAACCATACTGATATTTGGAGTGCAAGATCTCATTGAAGTAAATGATCAATGAATAATTTAGAGGTTTTAGTAGAATTTCAAATCACCAGGTACTCTAAAATGTGATTGTTGTTTAGCTTTGAGAATATAAATGTACATGAATGACTCTTTAATATTAAACAAAGGGACGTGCAAAGCATCAGGTACATGTATAGTGACGTTCTTTGTGAAATGGTAAATTTCTTAAATAGAGCAAACAAGTGGGGTATTCTGATTCCAGTCATAGCATGATTTATGTATGTTTCAATTCATCGCGACATTTGGATCAGAAATACGTGTGATCACTTTCATTGCATCGGTTGTTTCAAGACTATTAAGAATTTGAGTTAAGACCATGAGAAATTTACTTATTTCTGTGGCGTATTTTGGAATATGTTTTCTGTCCAAATGTTTTGTTAATGGCCAAATAGACGGTCTATCTTTTTCAACTATGCAGAATCAAAAAGCCATTCAAAATAGATTGTTAAAAGGGTACAAGAAGACTATACGTCCAGTATTCGATCAGGATTTACCTCTGACCGTTGACATACAATTTCTTTTCCGTAAAATGCATCACTACGACGTTGTAAGCGGGCTTTTTGAGTTCACTGGGGGGATTCGACTATCCTGGAAGGATCTCTCACTTATGTGGAACCCTAAGGATTACGGGAATGCAACTGCCACCAGACTTCCGGTAGATGAAGTATGGATTCCAAACATTGGCGTTCGAAATCCGGCAGAAAGCGAAGAATTTATGCAAATTGGAATCAAGGGTTTTTCTGTCGAGGTCACAAGCAAAGGAGTAGTGCATCTCAGGAATTCAGGTTTGATTAAAATGATGTGTCAGTCTGATGTTACATATTATCCTTTCGATACCCACACTTGCTCGCTAGTTCTAACTATTCTTAATTACAACAGCAATGAAGTCAAGTTTCATACCAAAAAACAAGTGGAGGAAAGCAGTGATTTTAAAGATAATGGGCAATGGAACGTGACAGTTCTCGGGTCTAGAATAAGCGCCGCTGCAATGTCTGTCGACCTAGAAATAAGACGACGACCTTCCTTTCTCATGGTTAACATATTTCTGCCAGTCATCTTCATTTTGACCATGAACATTGTTGTCTTTCTACTTCCAGTTGAATCCGGCGAGAGAGTCTCTTTTTCAATCACAGGTTTTTTGGCGTTCACGGTTTTCATTACAATTTTAACGGACCAACTCCCACACCAGTCGAACCCGCTTTCAATTCTCAGCTCGCTTTTTGCTTTTCAGCTGGCAAATAGCACCATGATCCTTATTTGCAATGTACTGGTTGTAAACTTATATCATCGGACCTCCAACATTACATCTTCCTGTATCTTGGCTTTCGTTAGACTCACGCGAAGAAACACTGGGAGAAAAACACGAGTTTTAAAAATCGACCCCAAAGTTCATCGTGATCTCGATTATGTTGAACCGAATGACGATAATGGTTTTGATAATGGCGTTACTTGGAAAGATGTGGCGAGGGTGTTCGACAAATGTTTCTTGTTTGCCTTTCTCTGTTCGACTTTTGTTCCAATTTTCGTTTTTATTCTGTACGTCAGACATCGTTTTTAAAACAAAAGACGAAAAGACATTTAGATTTGAACAACATTTTGGACTTGATGATCATTCTATTACTTTTTTACTGGGTTATTTTAATCAGTATCAGTATCAGTATCTAAATAGGCCGGAGTATGTATTGTACTTCTGTTCTTGTAATTTAACAACAGTTTGTATAATATTACTATTGAATTGTTTGATACCGAATATATATATATATATATATATATATATATATATATATATATATATATATATATTACATTTTTGTACTCGGTTTTAGTTTAGTTTTGTTTAATAAAGCAAAATTACGATGTTTACTGTTCGTTGAACTTGTAAATACTGCAGAATAACTTATTATGATAAGCACCTAAAGAGTATTTTATTGAATGAACTAAGACTACTTGGTGGTTGTGTTTGGTATGATGGATATCAAACTGGAGATGTATGGGCTGTCCTGTATGTTTGAAAATAAATTAAAATTGACAAAGACCACTGATTTACCAAGTCATGTGACTGTGGAACTTATGTTTTGGTGGCCGGATGCATAAATGTAAGGTCATGTTAGAAATAAACAATGTATAAATAGTATAAAAAGGAAATTAATTATGATTATATAATTTATTTTATAATATTGTTCGTTCATTGAATGAATGTAATAAATTAAAAAAAAAAATGACGAATCTTAAAAAATTAAAATAAGTAAATGATGACAGTGATTAATGATTTTTAAAAAATTGTTAACAAGAATATAATTTATATGATAATGTGTGTCAATTTATATACATGTATGGAAATCATGGAAATTAACAAAGAGATGGTCCAACGGAGAGCCGCAAATGAAAGGGATTTTAAGTTTTGACATCTCTGCTGACCTCTGTGGTTCTCGTATATAAGCTGTCCTGAAACTAGGCAGCAGGAGGGAGGGTAATTTTTCCATAAGGTTTTATACCTGTATAGAAAAATAAACAAATGTGTCATCTTCGGGCATTATAGATATGCATTCATGTACTGTATCCGGACGATTTTGAATATTATATACAATGTTTTGTATCATTTATCCGGAATTTCGCGTTCTGGATCCACGCATCTATCGCAAGTAAATCCGAGGAACTAAATAAATTAGTTTATAAGATACAAAAGCTAATTAAATGTACTTAGGCATCTCTTGGTGTATAGTACACACATCGCTATACATGTATGTTGTAGTGTTAAGTTGTTTTATGGTGTCGACTGCATATATGGTTCATCATGATAAAACAGTCGGGGGGTTGGGGGGGGGGGGGGGGGATGGTGACGTTCAAGCGCTCGGAGTGATGAATTTTTAAACCAAAGTATGCCTTTAAAATATGGTGCACTCGTGTAAATGGGCGTAACTCGCATAACAGTTTAGATTACGTTTCACACGTGACTTTTTTCTATTGCTATTTGAGGCATGCATATCAAATCGAATAATTAGAATAGTCGGGTTTTTATTTATATATAACAATGTAAAAAATAGATCGTGATTTTTTGAAGAGGAGTATCTTTCAAAGCCTTTCACATTTTCTGATTTGTAAGATCAGACTTCACATCCGTGATTTCATACTATGCTGCATTTACACAAATGATTTGTCAGACATGTCGTTTATTAACATTTCCTTTCATTTCTCTGTTTACAATATTAAAAAAATGACTGTTAATTACTGGCTATTAGTATTTAACAAATATAAAATTTCACCTGTTGTTCTTCTTTCTAGTCAGGTTGATCTTAATTATTTGATGCGATGCACTAGTCCGTATATGAATCTGCATCTGATTTACAAAAGTCATTAGATGTGTTTGCAAATTACTGTGATTCATGGAAGCTCAATGTCAATATAGGCAAAACAAGGGTTATGATTTTTTCAAAAGGTCCAATGTCCAAACGTAAATATCTGTATAAAGGGGTAACTATTGAAAACGTAAAATCATTTTGCTATTTGGGTATTGTTTTATCAAGAAGTGGAAATTTTAATAATGCTAAAAAGCATTTAGTAGAACAAGCGTCAAAGGCATTATATGGTGTTTTACGAAAAATACGTTATTTTAATCTACCAATTAATTGTCAATTAGACCTATTTGACAAAGTCATTAACCCAATTTTACTTTACTCATGTGAAGTGTGGGGTTAGGAAAACTTAGATATTATCGAAAAAGTACATTTAAAATTTTTGAAATTTATTCTTAATCTTAAATCCAGTACTCCAAATTGTATGGTGTATGGAGAAACTGGAAGGTATCCATTGTCACTCTTGGTTAAAATTAAAATAATAATGTACTGGGCAAAAGTTTTGACAGCCCACAATTGTAAACTCACAAATGTAATCTATTGTTATTTTTATAGATGTTACAAAAATGGATCTTTTATACATCCATGGATAAAATGTGTACATGACATACTCAACTCATGCGGGTTGTCTTATATATGGGAAAATCAAACAATATGTAGCTATAACTGGCTTAAGTCAATAGTTAGAGAAATTTTACAAAATCAATTTGTACAAGATTGGAGAAGTATAGTAGATAACTCACCAAAATGTATTAATTATAGAATTTTTAAAACAAATTTCAATTTAGAAAAGTACTTTTTAATTTTACCTACAGATCTTCGGATCACGTTTACAAAATTTCGAACATGTAACCATCGATTCCCAATAGAAACGTGTACATGTAGATGGCACAATATAGATAAACATTTAAGAAAATGTACAATGTGTGATTCAAATAGCACTGGGGACGAATTTCATTATATTTTAGAATGTACCCATTTTGTAAAAGATAGGAACAAATTTTTGTCCAAGAGATACTTTGAAAACCCAAATGTTATAAAGTTAAACGAACTAATGAATACTTGTAATGAAGAAAAGCTAAAAAAATTGTCAAGATTTATTAAAAATATTTTTAAAGTCTGCTCTTCCAAAAAACAAACTTAAAAAACATACTGTATTGTAAACTTAACCTTTTCTTTATCTTTATTACCTCTTCTGTACATATGTGATCCTTGACTGTTATTTTGTGTACATTTGTATATACTTATATTGAACCTCAAATACCAGTGGACTGGTCTTGAGAGAATAAAGAATTGAAAATTGAATTGTATATAAGTTTACCAATTCCAACTCAACCATACATCAAATTAATCTATAAATTAATCTTGATTATTCAGTAATGTTGTAATGTTTTAGGAAAATTCCAAGTTCAAATATTATTGTGCTGGTCTTAGATCAACTTGATAATTATTGGTCAAAATCATATGACCTGCCAGACACAGTTGAGCATGTCTCTATTCTATCTGACTCCATTTAACTTCGAAATCAGACTTTTTACTATTTACACAGTCTCATATGTAAGATGTGGCCAGGTATTTCCTGTAAGCAAGCCTCTACTCGCTTTTCGTCTCATGCATGACATTTCAGAGTAAACAGTTTCTTTTTGGCACTTTCACGTCAAATGGCTTAACTCTGAAAAAAAAAATAATGGGCAATATTTTACTTTACTTCTTCTATCGGTTATTTAAAAATGAGTTCAAATATAACCGAATGGGCATTATCCATAACGCTTAATTTAATACAAATGTACATAAATGTATATTTGTTTATTAATAAAAAAAAATGTACGGCGCAATATTTCTGTAACAGTTTTATATTTATTTTGCCATGTTTATATATTGAAAAAAGTTGTCCATGACCAAAATTTTATATTGCTTTCTGGCGTCCTTTGAATGAATCTCAGGTGAATCTTCATCTCAAATTCGATATAGGTTGAATTGGTATGTCCATCTAACTGAAAAACGAGAAAAAAAACCCAAACAAACAAAACCTTGAAATATAAAGTGTGATTGCACACCTGTTTTTTTTCCAGTGTGTTGTTGTTGGATGAACCCATATTACATCGATTTCAATTTTCTGTTGTTTAAATAGCAAACTCGATATATACATGTATAGTAGTTTAATTAGTTGTAGTTTTTCAGTTGGATGTGTGAAGTAGATGATGGATAATTATAATGTTGAAAAACAAAAAGCAATGTCAAATTTTAAAAAAGAAAATTCTCAAAGGTGTCTGCTCTTTCTAAACTCATACAACCTACTGAATTTTAACATCATTTTTATTTATAATATGCATGCATTTGTAATCAATCCTTGGCTGTTTTTGTGTTTATCTGCATATGTTTATGTTTAACATATACATGTATATTGTACCAGTGACCTGGTTTTGGGTGAATAAAAGAATGAATTAAATAGTAGTTTATAATTCAAAATGCAATAAACATAAAAAATAACACGCCTTTTACCAGCCCTCGACCATTACAGCCCTCGGGCCTTCGACTATATGGATTTGTGTTTTGGGCTGATACAGGGTGTGATATGAATAGGGGTATTTTATTTTCTAACTGATAATAACAGGAAATAATGCTACTGGGAATTTGTGGATAAGACGTGCCATTAATTAGGTAATCTTAGAAAGTGATTGCAATATTACTGAGTTAAACAATCGCAAAGTACAATTGCAGATGATGATATAGACGAATAACTTAACTAAACACGAATACACATTGTACATGTGGTCTCTACAATAAATTATCTACAGAAATTATAATGGATAAATGAACAACTAAGAAATAAAAACTAGCGACATGTTAAAGCTAGGGGGCCACACATTTACCTGCGGACGACAAGCCAAATCTATTACATGTAAATTACATGTTATTTTCCAGTTTACTAGTGCGTCCAAGGCGGACCTTTATCACCCTTATCGTTATTGCTCGGATAAACTCTACGGTCATTCCACATTACATTTTTGTTTATCTACAAACTGATAATTCTAACTACAAAGTTGTTATATCGTCCAATATCAGAACGTAAGGTAAACTATTAGGGCTTTATTATCAAGCGCATTTAGACTTGTCCCCAATGCCTCTTGGCTATATTCAAGTTTGTTGAATACACAATACGTAGATAAAGGGATTTACATAATCCCATTAGCATAGAGCTCCGATAAATCTGATCCCAAATCGTACGGTTCCGAAGTTTTGTTAGTTTCGTCGACATTTAAAATATTCATGAAACTTAAATTTCTTTATTTGTACAAATTAATTAATTAACTCAATTCTAAGGTGGCAGAGTTTTTTGGGGTTTTTTTTTTGCAATCATTTTTGATTTATTTAGAACTTTCAGATCAAACATGCACGGACATTGAGTCAGCGAAAGAAGAATAAAAAAAGTAAATGCCATTGCTGTACACAGTTTGTGAAAAAGGGGACCAAAATACTATGTACATCACAGTTCATGCATACGGAAACGATATTTCCTTTCCTCAGAAAGCCAAATGAATGCATGTTTGTATTCTTTGTTGTACTGAAATCACAGAGTAATAACAGAAATGTTATTAACGAATAATTAAAGTTGCTAGGTTAATATTTTTGAGTGCCCTTCATCTTATCAGGAAATATCGGCATCACCGTAATGATATTTTGAAGTCTGATCCTTGATTCATTATCAGGTTTTAATGCAGATCGTCAAATCTGAAATCAGTCTGTACTCTAAAATTGCGAGCGTTAATTTGCCTTGAGGCTCGAATATGTAAACCAGAGGCACACTTTGAATAAATAGAAGTAAAGGATGCATGAAAAGACTTTGTACCATGGCGACCTTTATTTGACGTAGAATAACTCTTTAGGGACAGATATACGACATTCGGAGTCCGATAAAGTTGCAGTAACCACTATCACGAATTGTTTATTAATCGTGACTTGTTCACCGTTTAATTCATCATCACACGAAAATTGTAATCACTTTCATTGCAAAAATCGGCATTGCGACGACCAGAATCTGAACTTACACTATGAGAAATTTACGATT
This sequence comes from Magallana hongkongensis, assembly GCA_016163765.1. NCBI lineage: Eukaryota > Metazoa > Mollusca > Bivalvia > Ostreida > Ostreidae > Magallana > Magallana hongkongensis. The sequence continues at coordinate 42,384,260 of WFKH01007768.1, forward strand.
TGTTTTGGCGTATTTTGGAATTTGTTTTCTGTCCAAATGTCTGGTTGTAAGTCAAATAGATGGACTGTCTTTTTCAACTATGGATAACCAAATAGCCATTCAAGATAAAGTATTAAACGGATACAAAAAGACTATACGCCCAATATTCGATCAAGATTTACCTCTGGCCGTTAACATAGCGTTTATTTTCCGTAAAATGCACGACTACGACGTTGTAAGCGGGCTTTTTGTGTTCACCGGAGGGATTCGTTTAACCTGGAAGGATTTTTCCCTACAGTGGAACCCTGGGGATTTCGGGAACGCAACAGCCACAAGACTTCCTGTAGACAAAGTATGGATTCCAAATATTGGCGTTGGAAATCCGGCAGAAAGCGAAGAATTTATGGAAATTGAGATCGCGGGATTTTCTGTGGAAGTCACAAGCAAAGGTGTAGTACATCTAAGAAATTCAGGTCTTATCAAAATAATGTGCGAATCTGATGTAACTTACTATCCATTCGATACTCACGTTTGCTCATTAGTTCTAAATGTTCTAAATTATAACGCTGATGAAATTCAGTTTCATACTGACAAACAGGTGGAAGAAAGCAGTTCTTTCAAAGATAACGGACAGTGGAATGTGACAATTCTCGGTTCTAGAATCAGCGAAACATCAATGACTGTCGACTTACAAATAAAGCGACGATCCTCATTTCTCGTGGTGAACATATTTCTGCCAGTCATTTTTATTTTGTCCATGAACATAGTTGTCTTTCTACTTCCAGTTGAATCTGGCGAGAGAATCTCCTTTTCGATCACGGGTTTTCTGGCGTTTGCAGTTTTTATAACAATATTGACGGATAAGGTCCCACACCAGTCGAACCCACTCTCAATCATCAGCTCAATTTTTGCTTTTCAACTGGCAAATAGCACCATGATCCTGATTTGCAATGTACTAGTTGTAAACTTATATCATCGGACCACCAATATTACATCTTCCTGCCTTGTTGGTTTTGTAAGACTTATGAAACGAAGCCCAAAAAGAAAAACGACAGTCATAAATATCGACACCAAAGTTCATCCTGATTTCGATTGTCGTAAAACGAATGACGAAAACGTTTTTGAAAATGGCATCGCATGGAAAGATGTGGCGGGCGTGTTCGACAATTTTTTCCTGTTTGTTTTTCTCTGTTCCACTTTTATTCCGATCCTTGTTTTCATTCTGTACGTCATGCTTCATACATAGACGAACAGTAGGTATCTCACATTGCAAAACAAAATACCGAATTACTTATATGAATGACATGTTTTCTTTTATTTATAATGAATAACGATTTGCAACTTATGATTTGCAATTTAATAATAGGAATACACACTTCACGAAAAGCGTGGTCAACATTGTTTACCGGTGCATTGTTTTAGTGTAGTTACAAGGGGATCATTATACAAATCTTTACTGTTCATGTAATTTCAGCAACTATTGGTGCATGTCACTGCTTTGAAGTAGCTAGCTACCGAAGATGTACACATAACGTGTATCTGTATTAATGTGCGTAATAAATGAAAATTGCAACGCTGTTCCCAGATCTTATTTATTGAAGCAGCATTAACAGTTTAACAAGTGGCCTTTATTTAGTACAATGAATATATGTAGGCGAGAATATTTCAAGTTTCATGTACTGGTGGGTTCTTATTCTGGAGAGAAAGAGTAAAAAGCGTTCCTGTTATAATTCCATGAGTCAAATTGTAATGTTCATACTATACAAACAAGTTATTAAAATATTGGATGCTTGTTCAGCTCATGTAGCTATTTTATTTTCCAATGATCTATAACCCCATTTAAACACCAAATAATTGGTTATTTTCAACCAATTTTTTGAATAACTTCAAAACAATTTACGACCACACAGAGGTATCACTGGAAAATTCCTTGACAGAAATAATTATTTTTTAATTAAAAAAAAGCCTAATGATAAAACACTTATTCTAACACCCGTAATTTAAAACCATGACAAAGGGTATTCCAGTACATAAAGTTTTAAAAACCGTGGTATGTTTCAAGACTTCATTAATAAAATGAAAAGTCAGAAAGAAAGCCCTGTCGTGGTCGCGTCTCCAATCACGCTGCTTATTGACAGACCCCATTAAAGGTCCCGCGGTCATCCTATCGCCCTGTCCTAATTGTTTACAGAACTCATTAACAGATCACCTTTCCTGTTTTGTTTTTATTTACATTGACTTTCTACCTGATCCTATAACGACCCGTCGCCTAAACCTGATACTATCATTGCCACAGTAGATTTTATACCTCAGAAGGTCTAGTAAGTCGGAAGTAAATTGACTGTGAAATCGTGTTTTTGTCTTATTTGAAACCAAATTAAAAGTGAAGATAAGAAATAGTACTCGAAGTTGATTTTTTGTTGTTACTTTGTCGATAAAAGTCGATATTGATCTATAACCGATAGAAATACCACCGGGAATTCATGTACTTTGAACACTGTGGGGTCTGACTTAGAGGCGTTTGAATATTTCATGAACTCGGCGGTCTACAGTGCACCAAAGAATTAACACTTCAACAAATCTGTTAATTGGTGTCTCTGTCTCTGTGTTAGGTTTTTCTCAATTCTTGCACAATTTCTTAGCCTAAGTTTGAAGGAAGTTTTCCCGTGATGTTGATGATTTAAATTCAAGACCCTATGAACAAAAGAGAAACCTTTGCGTTATTGTGGAAGGTACAGTTCGATAAACAGGTAATTCTCTCTCTCTCTCTCTCTCTCTCTCTCTCTCTCTCTCTCTCTCTCTCTC
>WFKH01007768.1:42387053-42397922 GCA_016163765.1 Magallana hongkongensis
CTCTCTCTCTCTCTCTCTCTCTCTCTCTCTCTCTCTCTCTCTCTCTCAAAATGAACAATTTAAAAGCGCTTTTTGCGTGCATGTGGTACAATTCAAATTAGGACAAAGTAGCAATCTATTGTTAAGGTTTATTTGTAAATCAAACACTACAAAACCGTTCATTCTCCACAAGTATTATTTGTTTAATTGCAAGAGCAAAAGGAAAAATCTACAAAACACACAAAACACAATTCCTGTAACCGTTCGTCATTATTTCCAGATCATGTTCCAACCAAACAACAATACGTAGCTGCACTCCAGTCGCAGTTTAAAAATTTTTAAATTGACTTCTAAACAGTTAAATGAAACATCATTGTGCGGGGCTCAGAAGGTAATTATTTACATAACTTACACACAAGTGTTTATATAAGAAAGGAAAACAGTTCACAAGAAGAGCTCAAGCTCTATACAGTGGTCTGATGGTCTGTCGCTTTGTCTGAACTCGATGTGTGCGCACGGATCTCGCGCCCTGAGTGGCCCAAGCGGCTGTATATTTTAATAGTTAAGACCTACCTGTGACTCCTTTGACAGACTCAGGTATACAATGTCACTTGTTTACATACATATATGTTGTGAACCAAGCTGCTCCTCCTAACCGCGGTCAATGTATCAGTGATTTTTTTTTACCGGGGAGGAAGGTACATGTCACAAAAATTCAGTAAGTAAAAGCCGTCATAATTTAAAGTTAAATTTCGATTTCATCATTGAAATGGTGTGGTGTTATTTAAATGATAACGCTGATTTAAAAAAAAAAGAAATTTGTTTTTCTAAAATTTAAAAGCCTAAACTATTTTATAGAACTTAACAATTAGACTGGTTCAAAGTATTAAGAGGGATACATAAATTATTGACATTAAATCAAGTTAAGCTGTTTAATTTTAATCTCTGAAAAACCACTTTAAACCTCAGGAGGTAAAATTGTTCATCTTATCTATCCTTTTAAAAACATATTTTCTCGTCACAAATAAAAAATGAAATAAAATATAAAATGATAACAATAATAAAAAAACCCGAAAAAACCCCCCAAAAATGTAATAAATCACCTCCTTTTTGAAAAAATGCGAACTTATAAATGCTTTATATTTTAAATACATTTCGAACATGATGAAAAAAGGGGCATCAAAGTTTGTTATTTATTTTTAGATTTAATGCAATAAAATAACAAGACGATATGTATATAGAGTAGAACCACATGACACAAGATAGTCTACTCCAGTCATCAAATCTTACATAAACAAGAATTAGTCAGACATTAGTTCTCCAATTTATCCCACGGATCGCCTTTCTTTTATCACAGAAGAGTCTGACATGCAATGAATACTCCAAGTTTATCCTCTTACTTTTTTTCAGAAGGGCATTAATAATAGTTAAACACCCCTGGGTCCTAATCGCATCACTCAAATCAAAATTCTATAACCGCCATTGCTTATTACGGAGTGCATCCACATTCCCAAGCAACATGCAGAGAGCTAGGATTTCGCTTTTTAAAAGTCTTAATCAATCCCCAAAGAAGGAAACGGACGAAAACTTCAACGGGGAGTCTTTATCTTTAACAAGCTTTGATTTTACTAAGAGGACCCTTTAACAACTAAGATTGTGGTACGGTAGAGTAACGGTATTATTCTGAAGTAGCAAGATTACAAGTTGTTTCCAAGGAGTGATGGTTGTATTCCCGTTTACAACGCTTTCTTGTCTTTGACATGAAAATATTTGCTTCCATAATCAGCGGGTCATTCAGGAGACATTGTTTTTTATCAACTTGCGTTTCAAACTATACTATTTTTTTTATAGCTCATTGGCTTTTTTCACATGTCCACCCAATGATATGTAGAAGTAGTTCTATTCGTAAATTTTGTCTAATGACGCGGCGACGAACAATCGCTTGTTTAAAAAAAAAAATAGAAATTTCAACGGATTTTCTAACGAGTTTAAGAATTACTAATATTAGAGTCGTAAAATTATCTTTGGGTACATCAATTTAAACAAAATTTCAAAACCATTCATAAAAAAAAACGTAAAAAAAATATCAAAACAAAATCTAAGTATGACATCAGAGAATTCCCAAGGCCAATGACTCAACTGCGTGATATTTTGTTTTGTAGAGGAAACTTTCGAATTCTTCAAAAACAGATAAGAAGCCCTAAACTACACAAGAATTTGTCCTTCAAAGAAACAACAATACGGAATAGTTACAATAGTTCTTCTTTTTGATCATAAAAAAATGCTTAAAACTTTTAAATAAACGAAGGCATTGTACAACTTTTCTCAATATTTGGTCCACAATTTTTTTTCTCGGACTTTAAAACTTGTTTCTTAAAAAAAAGCTAACTTTGGTTCTCATTTAAAATTCATATGTCAACTCCATTTAAGAAAAAGACGCCTGCATCTAATGCAGATTGTTTCGCAAGATGTTATCACAAAGGGGGGAAATATTATTGTTACAATTTTTCTCGAGTAAGTGTCGAATTTTTCGCTGATTATTGGTTAATGTCTCCCGGTGTAAGTGTATAGCGACCTGTGTATATGGGGTCTGTGTACCTGCGGTGCCACCCGGTGAAAGTTTGATTTGAATTATAACCCTTTGTGTCAATGTTTGGTAAGGCTAATTTGGTAGATATATAGACAATAGCGTGCGCTCTTTAAACATAATAGTTCAGAGAATATGACAGTCATGCTTTTCATCTAAACTTGACAAAGATTGAAAAATGATTGACACTGTGAGATCTGTGTGTTTTCTTTAATTTTTATTTTCTCTCTCTCGACCAATCGGACAAATCTTTGCGATCTATATCTAATTACTTCTAGAAGAATGTTGTCATTATGACACCATTTAAATCTTACTTGTCAATCTCTCAAGATAAAATGGCATTAATTCTTAAACAATTCTTTAAAAAAGTCTCTTTTTTTCTCTTCCGCATGTCTAGTATATATTGTTTCTAAATCTATTTGTTTTGAAAAGTTGCAAATTGTTTATCGTTAATCAGCTAGAATCTATTAAATCTGGTCAAATACAGCGCATGTATACACAAAGTATTTGTAAACATTGCAATTAATTGTCCGAACAAATTTGCCAAACAAAGATTCCTCTGTCGACAGTTTAGTTAAGGATGGATAAAGTCATTAAGAAAAGGTCTCTATGCTAGATTTCAGGGTGATTAAGCTCTTTCGTGCTGGGAGATAGATAAATGACATAAAAGACGCAGGGCCTCTTTTTGTAAAGCATGTTACTGTTGTTTGGAATTTAAACCCCCCTCTGGAACCAAAAGAAAAAAAACCTCAGCCACAACTATAACAATAGAACCCGAAATACGGAAATAGATACTGTATCAATAAGTTGAATCGTGATTCGACAGGAATTTGTTTTTATCTTTCAATATTATTTCATACCCTGTCCTCAAATATTTTAATGATCAATTAATAAGAGCATTCAGTCCCGCGATTTAAAGAGACCGGGTATTTTAGCAGGACTATGTCAACCTACCATAATACTAACTGACAGGCGATGACTAGAGCTTATTCTCTTAAAGGTTATGGCGGCTACACCCATCTCCCCACGGGCACAGGAACGACAAAAAGCCAGGTTGGCAAAATTGGAAGAAAAATGGAGCGTCCTGTTCAACCAGGTAAGGTCAATATCGAAAAAATGTGTGAAATTCATGACCCAAGGGTCAGGAGTTCTGGTGTTAGGGTGGAGCGATATTTGTCTTATTTTGTATGATTGTTTAAATATCGATGACCCGAGCTCAGAATGCGATTGGGTTTGAATGTACATATTATGTAGATTATCTATAAAATATATAAATTATATTTACAACGCAATTAAGACAGGTGCATCTAATGCATAAATCAGACGCACATGCGTTTTATGTATGATACAGAAATCAACATTAAACTTTATCATCAGCAACATCATATGTAATTTGTTATATACATGACACAAGGAGATCTGTGTTATTTTATGAAGCATAAAAAAAGAAGATATCAAATGTCAATTGTAACTTCATTAACATTAACCGACACCCTGTTCTAATCAAACATTTAGAAAACCACTGGAGGCGTAATAATGTATTCATGGCATCATTTTCAACACAAGGGACCTTTGAAATCGATATGATATAATACAAATTGCAATTCAATCATTGATTGCACTAGTTTTGTTTTCTCAGAAAACAAGAGCTCCCATTTACAGCGTAGACATGTACATTGAAAACCTACACCAGTGTTGTGACGGCAAGAAGAACGGGTTGCTGTCTAGCAATGGCCACAGCAACCTCAGCAACGGAATCACCAACAGCAACGGCAGCAACATCTATAGCACTAATCCTACCGCCAACCTTGAAGTATCTCATCTCCTTCAGAAACTAAGACTGGACCTGAAAATGTCATACCAATGGTAGGGGGAGAGTAATTGCGACATCTTTTTAATGGTACATGTATATTTTCGTAAAGTGTACGTGTACATTTTAAAACTTAAACATATCCGATCAGTAGATACAATACACCACGATTGGGGCTTAAATATTTATAGGGTAAATTTATTATACTTCGAGAGCATTCTGAGAACTTATTCATCAGCTTAAAACTCCAGTCTGAATTTTAAAACATTTGAGAAACTCATTTAAAAACTTAAAGAAAACATATTATATATATATATATATATATATATATATATATCTTTATATATATATATATATATATATATTGCAAGTAATACATGTTTTAAATGTCGTCTGTAACAGGTTCATTGAAGACTTCTGTAAAAAAGAGAACAATGGTCTAACCTTACTGCTGAACTTGCTACGAAACATTCAGAAGATCGCAAAAGAAATGAATTCTGTTCCATCAAAAGAAATAGCACAGACCCGGAAACGTTTACTGGTATGGACAAAGGGCGAAAAAAAGATGATATAAAGTGTGACCATGAAATCAGCAGTTATACTAGTATGTGATTACTGTGTTCTTTTTTTTAAATTACAGTCCGAAGAACTGGACTGTTTGGTGTGCGTCAAATTTTGTCTCCGTGCGCAGGTAACGTTACATATACAACACACTTTTACGCGACAACTCAAATGACGGATTTTTGTTTTAACAAAACGCAAACGGAGAAAAATTTTAATCAATCTTAATAACACCATTCTTATTGATTTTGTGTTTTTAGTAGTGTGTCTCATCTCGTATCATTTCCTTAATTTTTCTTTCAAGATGGCAAGCAAAGTCTTGTTGGACTCGACTTACGGGCTGGAAAGCGTGGCGTCGGCGTTAATGAGTTCATTCACGAAGTCAAGAATTGCTGCTCTAGAGGTTAATCCCCTTCTCTTCTCTTTATCATTAGTTTGTGTGACTGAGTGGATTTTTACGAAACGTAATTTTCACTTTGATGTCCGTATATGTGCGATCGGTTGATGTATTACTCGATATAGTATTCAGTGTCTCAAAATTAATACTACTCTGAAAAATTTTTCGTAGGAAATTACATATGTACTAGTATAAAATTTTCAGCTTTAAAAATTATTAAGTGTAAAAGGCCAGATGGTGTCCTCATTATTGAGTTTTGGCGCAAATTCTACTCCGTTTCAGAGATAATTCTTCAGAAAGAACTTATGACATTTGTCTGCATATGGAAAAATAACACTATAAATGTACAAATGAATTAACAATGTACATGCAATGCTGTGTAACTGTTTTTCTGTGTAATTAGATATACTTAATTTTTGCAATTTTGTTTTGGCGATTTCTGATGTGATGACGTTTAGAATAATATGAAATACATTTTTGCGACTTAAATTTTTGTACGTTTGAGATACTACAATAGTTAACAAATAATACCACCCAGTAGGAAAATCCACGGTTATACGGTATTTTGCATGACTGATAAATTAGGACTTTCTTCCTATAGATAATGAGCCTGATACTGAGGGAACCTGGGGGATTCAGTAGAAACGTCGACTGCTTCACTTATTTCCGTCTCAAGAACTGCGAGCCTGTGCGATTCAAATTCCTCGTCAGCATGCTGATGTCTAGATCTGATGGGTCCCTGTCTTTTCAGGTCCCAAGTTAATTACACCCCTTACTGAGTAGCATGTTCCTATCTTCTATTGTTGAACTTAATTATTTCAAACTCAATCTTTTGAACATTCTGTCAGTCTTCAGTTTATGACCTTCTTTTAGTCAAAGTTTATCGAATAACGTTGAGAATGATAAAGTGTCGGGCAATTCAGCGAAATCCAATTTAAAGAATATGTCAAATATCCACTTATTTAAGAGTTTTAATTCCAGTTTTTATCCCTGTATAGGTGTGTTGCATGAGGTATTTAAATTCCTTAATTACCTTTGCTCCCAATTCCAACATCAAAGTCTTCCTCCAGACTGAGTTGGAAATGGCAGGAGTGGATCCAAGTGTTCTACTAATGGTGAGTCCAATGAGCGAAGAAATACATTCAGACCTGTTGTAATCTGAAAATTAATCATATGTAAAAAAAAATTATTTATGCTTTTCCTATTTTTCTCCTATTTTGAAATAAAAACACGTCGAAATTTTGATTATCTCCTTAAAATAAAGTCATCAGATTTCGTAAAGTTATAAAATGATAATTTTGTATAGCTAATTATACACAAACAGTGTACATTTTATTACGGCAATCACTAGAGAATAAAAACAAGACAGGAATGTATTTTTAATTTTTAATTCTTTTAGATGATAGAAGACAACAAAATGCCAGAAAAAGATGATCTCATCCGAGAGATTCTGGACTTCCAGAACAGCCAAATCGATGTCGACGCTGTGTTGGAAACCAACAAAGCGCTGCACGAGAAGGTTCGTGTTAGGGGGAAACAATGATTGTTTTCTCATGCCCAAAGAAGACCGTCACACATCCCTAGAATTTGCAGTATTTTCTAAATAGAATCTATTTTGTAAAATTTTGTAGATTACAACACTGAGAGATCAAGTTAAGGTATAGCGGTGTGTTGCCTATTAACATTTGCACACTAATCCACGTTGTACAAGTACAGTTATATATATATGATATGTACGTCACATAAATATTTGTTTATAGAAGCTTTTATTAAATATATTACGAAAAATTTCTGTGTGAAATGGTCTGCTTGGTCTAGCTTTGTTTATCTCGTTTCTAGCTGTCACAGGCAGAAAAACATACATCCAGTAAAACGAAGCCGGCACCACCTCCACCCCCACCACCGCCTCCACTTCCTGTTACCAACCAGCCTTGTTCTGCGCCTGCGCAGATGACGACGGAAACGCAACAACACAACCCTAATGTAACTGTGAATGTTGATGTGCATGTGCAAAGTGTTCAAAACGAAAATTCGGCCTTGCAGCGTCTTACGAACTGTCTTCAAGAATTAAAAACGATACATGACAACGAAAACACACGACAGGATATTAGTAAGTAGAATACGGCCAAATACAGACAGTTGTATCGGTTTTTTTAAAGTGGGGAGGGGAGTAGCAGACCTACCCCAACATCTTAACGAGTCAAAAATACAGAAATAAAAAAAAACAACACAAACTACTGTAACACTAATTCTCAAAACTCTAATCGGGGTTGGGGGGTGTTATGGTGTCTGTCTTAAAATTTGATCTATATGCAAAATTTGCTTAAAAAGTCAAGCGGGTCAGTTCGTTAAAGAATCATTTCACTTTATCAAAAATTAAGATAAATGCCGCTTTCCAAAAATAAGGGGGGGGGGGGGGGGGGGGGGGGGGGGGGGAAAGGCAAGGCCCTTGTCACTCCCCACCCCTCTCTTACTACATGCCTGAAATATGATTAATATTTTTTTAGATTAATACTTAAATGTACTAAAGTTAATGCTGTTTTTAGTAGACACCAAGAATGTATATTTTTTTACATTTCTATAATTCTCATTTGCAAATTATTGTGTGTATATTAGGATTCATGTTTATTTTCCAGAACTACATGTGCTTTAAGGTTTTACCTTTTATTTTTCAACCTTTTAACCTCTAGACGAGTGCAATAACAACGATGTCACGTGTAAAGATGAGAAAGTTCCTTTTTCTCCGAGAGCCAACTTGCCATATTTGAACTGGACTGTGATAGGCGATGTTGAAAATACTATGTTTAAGGTAATAGGATGGGTTACTAGAATTGCATGTCTTGTTATAACTATTGATAATAATCTAGCTTGTGTCTTTGAAGACGAAAAAAATCGATTTAAGGGGCTCTAATGAATTGGATTTCTTCTAGCACCTAAATTATGAAAGAGTTCTTCAAGAGATAGAATTGTTTGAACTGGAAGAAAGTTTTAAGATCGGACAGGAACAGAAACAAGATTGTCCAAAACGTATGTACCCGACATTATAACGCATAATCTTTAAAGTACTATACCTTTTGTGAACAATGAAAAGGTTAAAAAATTATTACAAAATTTAATTATAGTCATTATATTTCAGCGCTAAGAGAAAAATCTACAAAAGCAAAAATTCGATTTATGGAGCCATCCAGAGCTAAAAACCTTTGTAAGTCTTAATACATGTATATAATACATCACTGCACGCAAAATAAAAATATTAAAACATCATGAATCTCAAATCAAATACACAGTCAAAATAATTTGAATATATATTAACAAATTTAAGATTTTCGTTTTTTGACAGCCATCTTACAGAAGAGGATCGGGCGCTCTCCTCTGGTAATCAAGGAATATATCGAGGAGTACGATGTTGATGCTCTATTATCGGACAATGCGGAGTTGCTTCTCAAGTTCATTCCGACAGAGACTGAGGTTAGAGTTTAAAGACACTGAGATCATTCTGTTACCATTGTGATTGCATATCAATTGCAACTTCTCGGGCCTTTCCGGCAGTGCTCGGAAAAACACGTGTTTTTCGAGCTCTGCCGGAAAGGTCCGAGAAGTTGCGGTTAATTTGCATATATAGCAACGACATTCCTAAATTATCTCCGAAGATCTTGGAATATGCAGAATTTACCTAAATTTGGTGACAGATATTGGAAATAACAATATCAAATGTTGATGTTGATTTTGAGATGTTTGCAAAATAACCTAAAGTTAAAAAAATTATAATTTTGACCTACAGATGAGGACGATAATGGAATTAGAGTTTCAGTTGGAAGATTTAGATGAAGCAGAGCAAATGCTTGTGCAAGTAAGTTTTCTGCAAAACAAAACGTTTGAGCAAATGTATTTCTAATATGCTTGAGTTTTTCCAAAATTTATATATTATAACCCGAATAAATTGACGTTGTTCAAAGGTAAACACTTCTTTATCCTCAGTTGATGTCCATCGCTAGGCTGGAGGACCGGCTTCGTCTGATGATCTTTATGGACAATTTCCCACGTGTAGCTGATACACTATTACCTGTAAGACACCTTTGTTATAATCTTCTAGTCAAAACAGTTGACAGCTGCATTTTATTTTAACTGTCAATTCCTCCGTGAAAGGTTGCAAAACTCACTTCCAAACAGATTATTTATTTTGAAATTAAGTTTACCTGAAGCAATATTATGATTAATGCACAAAATGAAATGTTGTGTGTAGTTTATAAAACTTTAGGTTTATTAAATATTTTATATGAATTCATAGTGTTAAGAAAGATTCATTGTATTTTTTACAGCCAATTGCTGATTTAATGAAGAAGTCTACTTGCTTACTTAGATGTACAAAGTTGCAGAAAATTTTCGAGGTAGGTACATGCTTGTTAATTTAGGTCCACAGAAAACTATTTTTGGACGTTAGATGCAATTTAAAGCAATAAAACATGTACAGTGTACATGCAATACATTCTTGTACACTGTCTTGCACAGGTATGTACAGGACGTGTCAACAATATGAGTTTATTGCTTCATTATTTATTGAATCAGATCATCCTGGCCGTGGGGAATTTCATCAATGGTAACAGGAAGCAAGCCTGTGGATTCCGAGTTTCGTCCCTTTCACTGGTATGCTTGCCTCCATTTTGGAAGCTTGTGATGGTCAGATAGAATGATAAAAAGAACTTTGCATAAAAAAACTTAAAGCCAAAAGTCTCAGTTGCGGGAATGATCAAAGTTGTAATACTTCAAATTATCAAAAATGGATACTTGCTTGTTTTGCTTTAAAAGAAATGTTGTCTATGAGTGCATTTTTCGTTTTCCAGTTAGAACAAATTCGATCAGGGGATCGATCCTTGAACCTTCTGGAGTACATCGCTGAACTAGTTGTACGACACTACTATGATGTTCATGACTGGTATGACGACCTTGACATTCTCAACACTAGTTCAGGTAAAGTATAGGCAAATTATCATCTAACGGTTTTGCATTATTACATGTAAGATGTAATAATACCTATTGATTGTTATAATTAATGTTAATGTTGTTAAGGTAATATCAAGTTACCATCGTCAATCTTAAATGGTCCGTATACCGATATATTTGTGTTTGACATCGTTTTTTGAAATGATTTTTATGAAAAGCGTGAATGTGTAGCAAAATCAAAGTATTTTACTAAAAATGGACGAGTTTGCTAAATTATAAAAAAAATACAGTATTGAGATTATTGGATGTATGTACATTTCACAATTTGATTCGAATTTCGAATGACCTCTCCCTCGACGAGAGGTAACTCTGATTTAATTTTTCATTCACGTCTACTGATAGAACATCGAAGTCGCAAACCACGGCCAATAGATCCTCCCCAATCTGGCCGGGTAGGAGAGATCTATCCGGACTCCGTACCGTTGCTTGAGACGTTGCATGTACATAGACTACAGACATAACAGTGTGTGTGTGTGTGTGTATATATATATATATATATATATATATATATATATATATATATATATATATATA
>WFKH01007768.1:42408171-42426592 GCA_016163765.1 Magallana hongkongensis
GTTGTTGGATGCCTATTTTCGGTAAAATTACTATGTAAATTTGACAAATTTGAATTTTCCAGGGGGTCCTGACCCCTGAACCCCCATACTAAGATCCGCGCATGGTTTTGGGTGAAAAAGTAAACTTGAACTTCACATGAGGAGAACTACATGTAGGTCCGATATCAATATCTATATATGTTAGATATCTATCATATTTCCGAAATACGCCTGAACTAAAATAGAAAAAAAATCTTTTATATATTTTAAATGATTTACATCAGATGAAGGGATGAATATATTTGATTTTTGAAAATTTGCATTGCTTCTATAATGACTTGGAGTATCGGAAGAAATTTGAAACTACTTGTAACTATTGGTTTATGATATTCACATCGTGAACTTTCAATTATTATCATGTTGGATTTATTAAGTTTCTTAGATAACAAACTGTCTTCCTGAATTACTCATAATATTAATATCTACATTCATACACGGGTCAAAAAATAATTTTTTTCAAAGGAGGTGGGGGGCTCCGAGGGACAGAGGTTAGGGAGCCAAGGTCTATCTTTCGGTAAATTTACTTTTTGAAATTCATCAGTATATATATAATTCCCGGGGGACCAGAACCCCCTTTACCACCCCCCCCCCAAAAAAAAACCCCTAAAATCAAGATCTGCGCATGACTGATCCGCACAAGACATTCTTCTAAAAATATAATTCAAAGAAATTGCCAATATGTGCTTGCGTATGAGCATATATACAAGAGTCTTTATTATCAAAAGGATAGATTTGCTTCCAGAAATTAACTCGATCTATCAGGTATAAATTATCGTAAGATACCCAAGTTCTACAGTCCGTTTCCCATAAAATTCGACGTAGCGCGCGCCCCTGTCGTCATAATGGTACATTACCTTAAAAATCTTGAAATACAAATTACGAATGACGCAAGTACAAATGTCAAACTTGCATCGAACGAATTATGAGTCAACAATTTACCAAAACTTGGTAAGTCTTACAAATGACGATTGCAAATGGTTATTTACAATGTCCGAAGACCAAATAACAAAGTTAACGATTAACATTTCTCTATTAACATTTATCGAATAACGCATTTAGAAAACACAAATGCATAATTGCATGGATAGAATATTGAAACCTTTGGCTTTCCATAGCTCCCAGGTCGTCCATCTGAATTTTTTCAGACCTGCAGCTTCTAAATTCCCAGAAAATTTGATGAAATATTTTTTAAAAGGACGAACCCTATTAGAAATAAAAAGCTAGTCGTTTAAAATTTTTTTTTTTTCATCATCTGTTGATCAATCTGAATACAATGTAGTTTCACATTTTAAAGCTACACAGCAAGTCACCAAAACCATAACAAAAAAGTGTGGAAAACAATGTTGGGACAAAATGACTGTCAGACGGCGATAATGACTATAGTCCCACCCGGTTT
Organism: Magallana hongkongensis; assembly: GCA_016163765.1. Classification (NCBI taxonomy): domain Eukaryota; kingdom Metazoa; phylum Mollusca; class Bivalvia; order Ostreida; family Ostreidae; genus Magallana; species Magallana hongkongensis. The sequence continues at coordinate 42,409,607 of WFKH01007768.1, forward strand.
CAAAGGTAGGGGACTAATTATCAACAGACACCACTCCTCCGAAAAAAAAAATGAAAACGGTAGACTGCAAAATAGCAATTTAGAATATGAGTCAGAGAAAAGCAAAGCAGTTTATATAAAAATAAAAATAGTAGTTACAATAGTAGTTACAATGTAGTAAGATTCTCATTAGCTAGTGAAAATATTAGCTGGAAAAATCATCAGCAGTGAAAATAAGAGTTTAGCTTGGTGAAAACAACTGTTGAAAATTATATATAATTTTATATAACTTTATACAAATTATATTTGTAAGTATTGGTTGTTACAAAAGTCAGCAGGGTTTCATACATGTAAAATGAAAGGATAACATGAAATAAGCCTAGCTTTTTCCATAATTATACGGTAAATTTTCCATTACATCAGTAGACATACCCACGTAGTTTAAAAGCTCTACAACTTAAACTTTTAGAGAAAATTGCCTTGTGAGCAGAATTCAGTTTGTAAAAATGTTTATAACTTTATTTAAATGATACAGTTCCGAAATTATTTCTCAAATTTGCTCAGATGGAATCAATAATGAATATCTATTTTATCATTTTGTCCGATGTTTGAAAAAATGACACATGAATAATTATAGCAGATTAATATCAGCTTAGGCCCGCGGTTACGTCGGGAAATGATTTATGTAGTTGCATTACATTACGTTCTTCATCAGACTTACCTTTAGATAACACAGAACCCGCTACAGAGTAAACAGAAATAATCAATACAATAAATGCACAATCACATCCCCCTTCCTTTGGAGAGTTAAAAAATGACGAAAGGGAAAAAAAGAGGGTGCTAAGAATACAATGTAAAAAAGAAGGAACAAAATAAAAAAATATCTAAAACAGAAATAAATCATATCCCAAGTCTTCAGATTGATTATTATCATATTAAGGAATAACAGGATGCCAATCATATTAAACTGCATAGTATACACAAAATCAATAATGATCACGAAAACCAAGCAGTGATTGCTGCTATTTCAAAGCACCAAGCGAAAGGGGAAGTCTTTTTATGTGGAGGCATTGATTCACAGAAAAGTGATTGCTTGTCCAGTTTTATCCACTTTAAAAATGCAAATAGATTAGTTTTCAGAATAATAAGCATTGAAGCCAGTTCATAAATAAAGATTCGTATAAGAAATAGTTTCTTGATAACTCAGTTAAAATCCACAAGTACAAAAATATCAACAAAGTACAAAATTCAAAGTGCAATTGAGTACTTTCAGTACATTGATTTTTCTGGAAGCTTCCTACATATATTATTATCCCAGTATAGTTGTTTCAAATCGTAAATTTAAATTAATTTTCTCTCTCTTTTTTTTTTTTTTATCAAAACAGGTCCAGCGAAATGAAACTTTTGGAAAATTTGAAGTTCTGGTGAGACGTTGCGCAACTTCCTGTCTGCCTCATTGTGGTATTTGGGGTGACGATATTGATACAGAAAGATGCTATTCCTGTTGTACTACAGATCTCTGTAACACAGACAACTCTGCAAACAAAAGACCGGTGCTTTCAGTGACATTTAAAATGATCAACATTTTCCTTTTACTATACATGTATTCAAATACGTTTTCGTAAACTGTTTTATTTTTCGTTGAGTTTTTATTCTTCTTTCAAAACATGACCTTTCAGGTCCATGAAAAGTAGAGGCTGTGGTTTATATTCTTGGGAGAGCGAAGGAATAAGTGATATACTTTTGATTTGATTTATTGACATGGTTGGCATAACACTCTTTGACTTTGATATAATCTACAATTGTATACTTTTCCTTTTTCCGTGCTGGTCGACCAATAACTTGATTGATGCTTTGCTTGATATTACTTGTTACACTGACTGCCTTAGCCATTACACATGGACAACAGGCATATGAACTCTTTTTGTATAAGAATTAATTAAAGTCTGGTGGATTGAATCGTTTTCCCTCAAGTAACGAAGGACCTTATGACGTAATCCTCTTGTTTCTATTCATATATGTTTTAAATACAAAGACGTGTTGTTTAAAAATATTATTCCTTGGTATTATTATACAGATCACGACAAGGAGACTGTGTCCTCAATAAATCAAACATTAACTGAATTTAAGAGGCAGCAAAATCGATAGAGACATTTACAGAGAAACCTGTAAAGGCAGATGTTCTCTCTCGTGATCACAATGATCATCAGTATACAAAGAAGAAGTTAACCATGATCATATTTTATTTTTATGAAATCAAGACCTTATGTAATAACGAAGATAAATTTGAGATGGCCGAGAAATTACATAAAAGAAAAAGTAAAAAGTGTGCGCCTTGGAAATTTTACACACAGAATTATGCTATCCTTAGAATTTATTTTCTGAATTTTTGGATGAATCCATTGTACCATTTGTGATACTCAAAATATATAGCAAAATTTGGTGCATTTTTATATTTTGAGATGACCCTTGTTAAAAACTAGATGGTAGGTAGAATTCAGTATTTTGTTTTACATATATAGTAGAAAATGATATTACTAATCACATATTACAATTTAAGGAAAATCGCTACTGTAGTATTTTTTAAATCTGCTTCGAAGTGTGGAAAATGACAATTTCCTAAGCATTCCTAAAGTAAATGTGCCTGTATTTTGAGATGGCCCCTAAAAAGAACCAGATGGTAGATTTTCTTGAAACTTCGCATATTTACTATAGTTGGTATAAATTACATATGGTTAAAAAAGAGTTTTGCTATTGTAGTTTTTACGCAAAAAAACCAAATCGGCCTCCTTAAGTCAAGATTTGCTGTTTCCATATGGAAACAACTTTTCCTTCTTTTAGAAGACCAAATGCTTATTTCTGTTAATGATGCTTAATAACAATAGTTTGATTAGTAAGATGTATTGGATCGTAATTTTAGGCGAACATGTTGCAAACTTGCGTTTTTAACTGTTATTTCCATTAAATATGATTATTATTCACAAATACAAATTATAGTTTATTCTATGCCCGACGAAAGAAATATATTACGTTTGCCTACAATCGCTCTTAAAACAATATTTCACATGTTACTGACACTTCGTTAAAAATAATATTAAATTGAATTTAGGTATCCGGTCACTTTTGACGTACATACAAATGTAATGTCCAGAGGCTGTTTTATTTTCTACAGATTAAGATCTAGTAAATGAGTGAAGATCATATTGACTATTTGTTTGTTGCTATAAAAAAAAATAAAATATTTTTTACGCTTTTCAAAAAGGAGTTTTGTAAAAATGAACGTTTTTTGACATTTCATGTGAAATTTTGCAACAAGAGGCCCACAGGCCTTGACGGTCACTTTAGTACCATAGCCCTTAGATGGACCTGTCAGGGAGTCTCATGTTTGCATTTTAAGATTCAATTTTGAGTCTTAACCCTAATCCAACTCCTCTGACAAGTACCCTGGCTTTATTATTTGACATTTGCAAACATCTATTTATAAATGGTGGTGGTGGTGGGGGGGGGGGGGGTGGGGTTGGGGAGGAGGAGGCAAGAGTCAGAAAAATTTCGGATTATCTATACCCTAGTTCCAGGGGCCAAAAATAATAAACTTTTGGTAAAAAGAGACCTTCAGGCCTTCATGGTCAATTTTTGTTATAATCTTCACAGTTTCATGTAAACTGCAAACAAGTGTACAATGCACAGGACATATTAAAGTAGATTTCCTAAAATAGAACACATATTTAATTTAATATGGCCATGCCACAATTTACCTTGAAGTTTTTAAGTTAAAAATGTAAAATTGTTTACAGACAACGTACGACCAACGGCAATAGGTTACCCGAGTGACTATAAGTGACCTAAAAATACATTATCACTATATAGCTATATTTGCACCCCCCCCCCCCAAAAAAAACCCCCCAAAAAACACACACACTAAAAAATCCTCAACCCCTGCCCCATGGCAATGAATTTCACTATTTATAAAAGGACATTATGGACGTAAAACATTGCATTTAGTTTATCTCCAACAACAGCGAAAGTACAGAAGAAAATATCTAAAATTTTAATAATTTTCACTTTGTTGCCATATTGGCCCTACCCAAAGGGCCTCAACCCCTGACCCAGGGGTCATGAATTTTACAATTTAGGTAGAATGCTTCACGGACATCATAACCATGCATTCAGTTTTTCTCTAATATATATGGGAGTAGAGAAGATTTTCGAAAGATTTAATACATTTTCACTATATGGCAATATTTGCTCCACCCTAGGGTCTAAACCCCTGACCCAGGGGCCATGAATTTCGCAATTTTTGTTTAGGGCTTTATGGACATCATAACTGTGGATTAAGTTTTTTCCCCACATGTGTGGGAGTAGAGAAGATTTTTGAAAATTTGGCTTTTTGCATATTTGGCCCCGCCCATGAGACCCAGGGGGTGGTTAAGCCATGAATTTCAAATTTAGATTCTTTTTTTTATAGAGGCTTCAAACCAAAAAAAGGTAACAAGTAAAAATGTAAAATTGTTAACGCACGACGGACGAAGACCGATAACAATAGATCTACTAAGTGACTCAGGTGACCTAAAAAGACATTGGGATACCTGTTTAATTTCGATATGACATTATTTTAATATAAAGAAGTTCAGAAGATTTAAAATGTGTTTTTTTTTTTATTTTACATGGACAAATTTTAGAAACTAATATTGAAAATGACAATTTAAATTGAAATATTTTATAATGTTTACAAAAGGATTTAGCTCGGATTCACCTAGTACGAATTTGTATGAATCATCGTTGGAAGAATTCATACATAAATTCATATATCAAATCGATTATTACATTAGATGAATCCACTATCAAAAAAACTACTATATTTGAATTTTCAAATATGGGGGAAAATTACGATATTTGTAACCGATGTTTTTTTTTTGTTTCCTAGACAAGAGGCCAACAGGCCTTAAAGGTCACCTGAGTACTAAAGCCCATACACAGACCTGTCGAGGAATCCATATGCATTTTATTCAGTTTCATTTTGGAGTAAAAAGAATTTAAAATGGTAATGAACACCCCCTCCCTACTTAAAATCTTGCAAAAAGGACTATGAAACCTATCATTTTGGTGAAAAACTTTAAGATCATTATAGAGTGCATGGCCTGATATTGAAATGGTGAGAGACCGATAGGAAATAATTTTCCTATCACTGAAAGACTATTTTTACCAACACCCTGCATTAAGAGCCCCTTCTCTGGGGGTCATAAAATTTTAAAAGAGGGTTTAATAGTCTATCTAAATATGCAGTCAGTTTCAATTCTGTTTCAGTAGAGGTAAAGATGAATTTTAAACATTATACATGTATACATTTACACTACATGACCATTTTTTGCTCACCCTAGAGTCAGAACCCCTACATCAAATTTAAAATCTTGTTAGAGGGCTTTATAGTTTTGCAGTCAGTTTCTGTTCAGAACAGTACAAGACACAGGATGCAGACCTGCCATTCAGTCAACTGAAATGTGACTGAATGACATAGCAATGCCATTCTGTCACCTTTCCACACCTTTTAGTTAACATCTAGTTGACTGAATGGCAGGTCTTCATTCTGTGAGAGTAAAGAATAAGAATTTTTAACATTATATACATTTACACTATATGACTGTTTTATGGCCCCGCCCTAGAGTCTGAACCCCTACTTTGGGGGACATGAAATTTACAATTTTGGTAGACTGCTTTATTGTCTTTTTTAAAACTAGACTTTTACCCGTGCGTACACGGGTTGACATTGCATATAATATCAGACATTTACGAAATAGATACATCGACACACCGTATTGTTAACATTTACATAACAAAGCTATAAGCCTACAATAATGCTATTAAATTCACTACACTCTCCTTAGTTAGAATAATCTAATTGTGTCTCGGGACAGGCCCTCACCAGTTAGAATGCCTCCCATATACCCGTAATATGTAGCAGAATATTGCAGAATCACTCCGAAACGATTTTGGAGAAAATAATGAAGTTGCATTGAAAATAACAGTTAAATTAATCCTAACAAACATTTTTTGGGCTGTAAATTCCTTTCATCTAAAAATTTAATTCATATTATAGAAGAATTCAACACTTTTTCACCAACTATTTTACTCGTTTTAAATTTACACAGCATGTTGATATTCGGAACTCTCGGGATTTTTCATAGTAAATACACTGTGTTAGAGTTATCTCCTAAAGAGACAATACACGGAACGTATTCTATCGTTAAACCGGGTCCGTAGGACATTTATCATTTTAACGATAGAACATTCTATCTACACTCTCCTAAGAAATATAATGTGAATTTTTTGCATGGAATCAAATATTTCTTTGCCATTACGAAGACAAAAGTAAGTACTAAGTTGATATAAATTTTTTATTTTATAATTTCTCTCATCAGAAATCAGAGATATATATGAACAGAATATATAGCAAATTTCCAATGAAAATTTACACGTAATTGTATTATCGTTTGTGAGTTTATCCATGCAAATGTGATATTGTGGAAACATAAAGAGCCTCCCGTGATTTAGCGTGAATGTAATGCGCACGCGCAAGATTGTAAAATCCAAAAAATCCAGATGATTTCCGGAATTTTTTAAGAAATTTTCGTTGATTATTAATTAGCGAAGCTTAATTGAGAAAAAAATAAAAACAAATTGGTAATCTTCAAGTACCAAGGATGTTTAAAGTATATAAAACAAAAGACAGTACTCTTCCAATTTAATGGTATTAAAGGCCAAATATTCGAGTCTATTATTTTAATATAGTAGTATAGATGCAGTCAGATTCTATTTAGTATCAGCAGAAGTAAAGAAGAAGAATTTTAAACATTAAATGCATTAACACTATATGACCATTTTGGGTCCGCCATAGAGTCAGAGCCCCTACCCCAGGGGACGTGAAATTTACAATTTTAGTAGGGGGCTCCCTGGTCTACATAATGATGAATTCAGTTTTTCTTACTGATGTGTAAGAGTAGAGAAGATTCTTAAACATTATGATTAAATGCATACTATATGACCCTATAGCCTCGCCCTAGAGCCAAAACCCCTATCCCGGGGGACATAAAATTTATAATTTTGGTAGTGGGCTTCCTGGACTACATAATTATGAATTCAGGTTTTCTTAAAGAGGTGTAGGAGAAGAGAAGAAAATTTTTAAACATTAATGCATTAACACTATATGACTATTTTGGCCCCGCCCTAGAGTCAATCCCCCTTTTCCGGGGGACATGAAATATATAATTTTAGTAGAGGGCTTCCTGGTCTACATAATTATGAATTCAGTTTTTCTAACAGATGTGTGGGAGTAAATAGATTTTTGAAAAATTGTCAAAGTTTGATCATTTTTGCCCTGCCCCTAGGACCCCTGTAGTGCAAGAGTCATGAAATTTACAATTTATGTTTCCCTAACCCTTAAGATGAATCATACTAAATTTGAAAAGAATTGGCCATGTAGTTTTTAAGAAGTTAAAAATGTTTAGTTGGTACATGTAACACACGACGCACGACGACGGACGAAAAGCAATTGCAATAGTCACTCAGGTGACTTAAAATGGCAGTTTAAAACACACTTCACCCTGTTTACTCAAATAATTAAGCTCTGGTACGTTATTGTTATGCAGCATCATTTAGAAAATTCATATATCAAATTTAAACATGTATTTATTTATTTTATTTTATTTAATTAATTATTTAATTTCTTTGTTTATTTAATTATTATTTAATTTCTATATTTTAAAGCCATGACAACAACTCTTTTTGCTTAATATTTAAGTTAACATTTCGGATTTGTTGTGATTTATCTCAGCCAACTTTTTTGTTAGCAGAAATAACGATTATTTAAAATTTTAAATTGTGTTTAACGATTAAACGATTAGTAAAATTGTTGTCTTTTTACCCCAATGTACCCCAAGCAACTTTGATGTACCCAAATTAACCCCTGTGAAACTCCACTGAACCCCAATGAAGAATGTACACTATAAGTAATGAACCCCATTGATACCATAATGAACCACTTTGGTAGCCAAATAACTCTAGAGCCCTAATGATACCTAAATGAACCCTAATAACTCCAATGATACCACAGTGATATCCGAATGAAATCTGATGATACCTAATAACAAGAGAAAGGCTGTCAATATGACAGCAAACCAGGTTTTCTTTTGTGTGAACAGTATCCACAATCCATTTGTCAACCCTGAATTGATAAACACTAGTCTACCCATCCAGAGAAATGGGGTACTCTATATGCAGTATTTTGCCAAAAATGATGAAGTTCAAAAGGTATATTTTTTATAAGTTATCAAAAATCAAAATTCAAGTAGTATGCGCATCTCTAATATTTGTACAGTTGATCTGCAAAACAACTTCCTCTCTTGAAAACTGTAGGAGGAGTTATCACTACAATATGGGTAACCTATATGCAATATTATGGGAGGGAAAAAAATTACTAAGTTTAACAGCTAGTACTTTTTTCATAAATTATCAACAATCAAAATCCAAGCAATATGCATATTTCTGATATTGATTTGCAAAACAACAACTCCCTATCTTGAAAACTATTAGAAGGAGTTATCCGTACAATAAGGGTACCCTTTTGGCAGCGGCCCGCCCGCCATTTTCACCATTTCAATAACCGGATTTTTCCTTTGGAAAATCCGGTTAAAAATGTGCTCAGCTTATTGGGCCAGACCCCCTGCTTACAAATATTTTGTATCGAATAGACTCCATACTCAAATAATATAAATGATCCTTAAAGGGGAAGGAAAGTAAAAAAATATATTTATACTAATAAAGTAGTTTAAATTATTACATTTGGTCATGCTGTTTTGAAAACAAACTACATATTTAAATATAAGCTTTAATACACGTTTGAAGTTAGAGAACTTATTGGAGGGTGGCATCAACAGGCATGATGTAGAACTCTTCTGTATTGGAAAACAAAAAAATTAATCATTTTGACGTCACACCATCTATTCTGGTTTGGGTTTACATACACAATGTACACAGTGATTTGGATAAAACGCTGGTTTATGCCTTTCTGTTACTCATGTAATCAACTGAACAAAATTTATAATGTTTATGTTCACACATCAATCTAAAGAGTAAATACAAGTCATATATTATGCATAATCATATGCGTTTTATTAAATAAATGACAGTTATTATTATGTTAATAGTCACGAATGTCGCCTATTCAGTATTGTATCAATATTTGGTGTAAATAAATGAGAAACAGACAAAACCCTACCATTGAGCTTCGCGATTTGTATTTAAAGAGAAAAATTTCAAAATGCTGCAAACTTTACAACTAACATTTTAAAGGATCTTAATTCAGCACATTCAATGACGCCGAGTAAATTTTTATTCCAAGTCGAGTTCTTCGCTTACTGAATAAGAATGTTAATTGTAACCGGGATGTTTTAAAATACATTCTCTAAATTCGGAATTACCATGTCGAAATAACGACAGCAGGGATTTTCTACGATACTTGACATCCGTTGACCATTCCCACAACTACGCGGAGATTCCTCCGACACTAACTCTCCGCCTTTAGATTTCAACGAACATGCTCCGTTTGTCATTGATTAATGGTTTGTAATTTAGCGGAAAGTCAAAGTTAAAATAACGGTCTCTAATTGATATTATTTCATATTTTCCAGAATTTTTCATTTAGAGCGAATACCAGTACCATGATTTGCTAATACTGATGCTATGTTGATAAAACAAACCGGAATGGATGGTGTGACGTCATAGATTAGAGTTCAATGACAACTCTCATAGCGGCGGGAAATTTAAATTAAGCAATCGATATTTCTTGATTTATTCATTGTTCCAGGGTTTTTAATGAAAGTAAACAAAATCTACGATCTAGATGTTAATTAATTGATTTATTGTACAACATAAGTACAGTTTCTTTCCCGTTTAATGATCCCGTATGAAGCCCTAATGTATTTAATGAACCCCATTCATATCATAATTAACCCCAATAATACCCAAATGATGCATCCATGTACCTTATGAACCCTTTATAGACTCAAATAATATTCAGAATAAACAATAATTTCTTCATAAACCTGAATGTTGCAACAAATGTGTTTCTAATGTAACATATAAATTGCAATATTTTAAGGTGAAATAACACATCAGCACAAAATGGCTGACCTCTGATCGAAACGACATTTCGTTTTATTAAAAGGATTTTATCGACGGCAACATGTAACTTTCTTCATAGAGTGGATTAAGTGTCGGGCTTGTGATCCGTACATCCGGAGTTCGAATCCCGCGGGGGCTTTTGTTGTTACTTACTGAATTGAATTTTTTAGATATTCATTTTTTTATCCCCAAACTGCAAATTTTTCGCTTATTTGACATATGTACAGTTTATTTATCATTATATCTTTCTTAATCAAATAATTTACTGTTAATATGAGAAACTTTTTCCAGGTGTGTTATTCCACCTTAAGCAATGAAACGCTTTCTTGAGTGTTTCTGCAGTTATGTTCTAATTCACCCGTTCAAACGAACATAAAATTGTTATAAAATAAAACTCAAAACACCAATATGAAGGAATAACTCGCTTGCGCGATTGCAACAGACCTCGAAGATAAAGAAAGAACGAACAAGATATCTGTGAGCCAATGCTCACTAATGATACCCCCGCTCTGATGTGAATATACAAAATAAGCAAAGTCGTTAGGTTAAAAAAAAGTTGACATCCGATTGGTACAAAAATAGATCCCACCATATGGCATGCCTAAACAAAGAGTGTGGTAAAAAAAATAAAGCACCTGCGGTTTATAGTTTCTGAGAAATCTTTTACGAAATTTTGTTAAAAAATTAAGGTTAAAAGTAAACAAAGTCGTCATTTAACAGAAAGTTGACGTTCGATTGGTACAAAAATGATTCCCACCATATGGCAGGCCTAAACAAAGAGTGTGGTAAAATTTAAAGCATCTGCGATTAATAGTTTTCGAGAAATCTTTTACGAAAATTTGTTTAAAAATTAAGGTTAAAAGTAAACAAAGTAGTCATTTAACAGAAACTGGACGTTCAATTGGTACAAAAATGATTCCCAACATATGGCATGCCTTAACAAAGAGTGTTTTAAAATTTCAAGCATCTGCAATTAATAGTTTTTGAGAAATCTTTGACGAAAATTTGTTTGAAAATGTAGGATTAAAATAAACAATGTCATCATTTAACAGGAAGTTGACGTCTGATTCGTACAAAAATAAATCCCACCATATGACATGCCTAAACAGAGAGTGTTTTTTTAAATTTACAGCATCTGCGATTAATAGTTGCTGAGAAATCTTTTACGAAAATTTGTTTAAAAATTTAGGCTAAAAGTAAACAGTCGTCATTTAACAGGAAGTTGACGTCCGATTTGTACAAAAATGAATCCCACCATATGACACGCCTTAACAAAGAGTGTATTAAAATTTCAAGCATCTGCAATTAATAGTTTTTGAGAAATCTTTGAGGAAAATTTGTTTGAAAATTTAGGTTAAAAATATACAAAGTCGTCATTTAACAGATAGTTGACATACGATTAGTACAAAAATGGATCCTACAATATGGCATGCCTTAACAAAGAGTGTGTTAAATTTTCAAGCATCTGCGATGAATGGTTGCTGAGATATCTTTGACGAAAATTTGTTTGAAAATTTAGGCTAAAAATAAACAAATGTCGTCATTTTCCAGGAAGTTGACGTCCGATCGATACAAAAATGAATCCCACCATATGGCGTGCCTTAACAAAAAGTGTGTTAAAATTTTAAGCATCTGCGATGAAAAGTTGCTGAGAAAAATGCGACAGAAATTTTTGTTACGGACGGACGAACGGACGGACGGACAGACAGACACACACACACAAGAACATGTACATTTTCTGCGACATAACCGTCTTTTGCAGAATCCGATTTCCATGGACCATGTTTAACAATTCTGTCCCAAATACCCATATTAGCATACCCTATGTAACCCGAATTTTGATTTTCTAAACCAATTTCCTGGAGAGCCTCTCTAATAATATCTCTTGCTGTTAAATAAAACATGCTTTTTTACCTCTTAAAACATGTGAGTTTTTCTTTTTGCAAATGAATAAACGTCTCATCTATAAATATCTGAACATCATATTTATATGACCAAACTGTAGTCTAGAGTCTAACAGCACAATCTCACTGCTAACACTCTGGAATTAAAATACTGTGAACCAAACAAAGATTTTTAAATTATGACCACGTTCAAAAATAGCATGATTTGGTGCAAACTCCAGAACATCAACAACATATTCTCTGAAAATCATATTTTAATCAAACAGCATAGTCCAAAAAGGAAATGAAGGCAACTTTGGGACAATTAAAGTGCCGCAAGCTTTACATGCTTGTATGTATTTGATCGTCTTGCATATTAAACTTATAGGAGGAACCAACCAATTGTTCTCAATATGCCAGTTTTGAGAAAAGGTGTCAACTCTTTCGGTTTTTGGAAACCAAAACAAAGAATTAAATTTTGGTAACTTTGTGTTATTAACATTATCAAATCTGTCAATTGTATTGTCCCCAGAAGGAATCTATAAACTGAAAACACTCATAACTTGTTTGCCAATCTTCATAATCAATAATGTTTGACAAGTAATCTGCCTTTGTATTCAAACTTCTAGAAATCCAAATAATTCTCAGATTATTTGAACACTCAGCACATTTAGCAATTATACCAATTGCTAATGATTGTAAATGCGGTTTTGTACTACGTATACCTTTCTGCACAATTTAGGTTAGAAGTGTCCCATAAAACGTTTTTACCAATGAGGTTACATGAAAAAGATTCTAATGCTAACTGTATTGCTTTAAGCTTTCTCCATGTTGAACTCGTTAATGTTTCACTTCTGTCGACCTTTTGTGAAAAACATTTTCATTCAATTCAACGGTATAAGCAGCAACGTTACTTGCACCGGAATATACTTGAACGTTGGAAAAACAATTTTGACCCATACGCTCGAGGTTAAGTTTTGAATTCGTAGATTTTCTAACCAAAATAACAATTCCTTTTTAACTGCTTCTGGATAAGATAATAACAGACGATCCCAACATACTCTATTTTCAATGGTTCGATAAATTTGTCTGGTCATTTACCTAGCAGGCTAGCAACTTTTCCCACACCTAGATACATAGAAATGATCTTGCCTGCAGCTCTGGCCAGTTCCCTTGTTGTAAAAAGAGAAAATCTATCTATTAAATACTTAACTGAATCAATTGCATCTTCAATTCTTCTGGGTGGTATGCTTAAAGAAAAAGATGTCGAGTTCCAGGTTAAACCAAGCCACTCTAAACACTGTACGGGCTGTAATACAAATTCTTAAAAATTAATCAATAAACCCGCTTTTTCTTAAGTATCTCTCACATGATCAGAATTCTGAAAACATTTCTGAAAATCTGGACCAAAACCTAAACCGTCGTCCAAATATAAAATTATGTCTGTTCCACTATTTCTCCGGTATTTGACAAGAGGTCTTACACATTTTGTGAAGATGTAAGGAGCCGAAGTCAGGCCAAATGGTAAAACGCTGAAACAATAAAAACTTTTATTCCAAGACAAGAAGAATTATGTCAATTGCTGTTTACAAATATCTATGTGATGATACCTTGATTTAAGATCGAACTTTACAAAAAACAATCTTTTTTGGAACAAATCTATACATTGTTCCAATTTTCAAACTTGATTCTTCTTATCAGAACTGTTAAATAGTTATTTAATTGACTCAGATCTAAAATTAACCTCTTTTAACCAGAACCTTTTTTAACAGCCACACTCAGTGGACTGACAACATAAGGCCGGAATGGGACTTTTTCTTAAATGCATCCGATCTCTAATTAATCTGAGACTTATCTACAAATTCAACATTATCTTTTGCGGATTTATTTTTTTTAAAATACAAAGAAGGTGGAATACTTTCAAAAGGAACAACATAATCTGAGACTTGTCTACAAATTCAACATTATCTTTTGCGGATTTATTTTTTTTTAAAATACAAAGAAGGTGGAATACTTTCAAAAGGAACAACAAAATATTCCAGTATTGGATCTAATACAAATTGGTTAGCACCTATAGATTCCCCAAATTTTTGATATGTTTACACAAATTGCCTTTAACTCCTTTACCTACAATACTGTGGAATCATTAGAATTCGTGGTGGCTCAATTTTCGTTGTATTCGTGGGTAGCCCTCTCACACGAATTTGCATTCCCGACGAAAACAAATTTTGAGAGAGTTTTCTTACTAAAAATTGAAAACCGACGCATCCATGAAAAACATCCCCACGAATAAACAAAAACCCACAATCCACGAAAATTGGCCCCCACAAATTTAAATGATTTCACAATAGCTGGTGTTCTATCAAAATATTCTATTTGATTTAAGAATATCTTAATCTGTTCAGACAAGAGTGAATCAGAACACGGAGATACGTACTGTTTTTGAACAGATTTACTGCTTTCCGTTTGTGTAGTTTGCGTTTGAGCTGGACATTCTTGGCGGGGCGGGGCAGGATGATTTCCAGTGACAGTTAAAGCACATGTCGAAGGCCGAGGGCGCCTTACGCTGTTTAAAGTTGTAATTGCGAAAGGAAAGAGAAGGAGCAGACAAAACCTTGCTATTAGAGTTGGATACGGTAGTGGCTCATTTTTGGTAAGGTTGTACACGGCGCTTCTCTTTGATTGTCCGTAGGGCGCGGGTCTCCGCCTGGCGCATGCGTTTCTCATCTTCGGAATCTGACGCAAGATCATCACTCTCATACTCTCTGACCGTTGTCCAACCTGCGGGAGACTTATCTGCTATTCTAATCAACGTGTTCCTCTTAATGAGCTTATTAATAAGCCCCGTCACCAATCCTAGAGCGGTGGGGTCAGACACACGTTTCTGCACCTTGGCCAAATCACTCAATGAATCAGAATTAAAGTTATATTGTATCTTATTTCCTTCGTGTTTAAACTTTACTGACACTTCTCTCTAGATAGACTTAGTAATGTTATCAATATCTTTACCAGAAACTGAGATTTCCTCCTTGAAACTTTCCAGCTTTGAGTCCAAGTATGTCCAGAACAAGTTAAATGTGTCGGCAAGGTCTGGCCGTTCAGGAACTTTGTCCGTAGATTGTACAGATACTGCAAGTTGTGGTATACTTTCAACTGCAGGTTCTTCCAATAAATTGTTTTCGTCCATTTCTCTGTACGACGCAAGGGAATCAGTCTTGGACTGTCGATATATCTCAGAAGTCTGTTGCACGATAGGCAGCGAATTCTCGAATAACATGTACTTCTTAAAGCACGTTCTCAGGTAACTTTCGATACACCTGAATAACTTAAACGACCAATCAGAGATTGGATATAAACAACAACATTCAAACACGTGTTACTTGTATCGTTTATAAATATATGTATGAACCGAGCTTAATTTTTAGGTCTCGTCTTCCCTGTCATCTGTTTGCACTGAGTGTAATAAATTCAGTCAAACTTACAGTAATTCTTCATTACCTAATTATAGGTTTCTGCATTGTCTTTGAAGATGGCAATTATGCAAATGAATAAATTCTGCCTAAAGTAAGTTTGCAGAAGATTGTTAGCTTTTACAAAGAATTCCTACTGCCAAAAAAAATTGTTCATATAAAATCAATGTTAATGGAATAACCCGACTCCCCTTTCTGATGGACTCTCCCATGTTTATATAAGTGGGCGAAGCTGAAAATGAATGTCTTTCGGTGCAAGCAGCGGGAGGAGAAGGTACATGAGAACTGGTTTTAGACTTTAAGACCCACATTCCTGATCCAGTAGCCCTAATAGAGCCGAAGCTGTTTAGTTGTATGGTATTGTTTATTTGTGGTGGTTTGAGCCACAGTACTGACAGTTCATCAGGGCTAGGGGCCCGAATAGAGCCAATCTGTCCTTGGTGTTTGTCTATTTAGTATCAGAAGTTTAGCCTTCATTGCTAATTATACCCCACGCAACGAAATCGCGAGGGATATAATGTTTTTGACCTGCCCGTCCTGTTTTTTGTAAGCCCGACTTCTTTAAACCGTTGCACGGAATTTCGTTAAACTGTGTAGGTATTAAAGACACAATGGGTTAAAAGCATAGTACCAAGAAACTCTGATTCCATTATCTTTTTGGGAATTTTGGCACTTTTTAATTGAATTTAATTGTTGTCAAAGACAAAAGTATAGATGTGCAAATTTTCAGTTTTAATGTGAGTATTGTTCGAGAGTTGTGCCCCTTTTCAAATCAAATTATTGTGTATTATCTACTATCTAATGCCCTGCCATTCATTATGTATAGCAGTGTCAAGTAATGGGGAGCAGGGCGGGTGATACGTTTCAGGTGTGCTTTTCCTCAGCTTCGTCATTATCTGCTTCCCCTGTGAAACCAGTTGTTGGCATCATCTTTGTTGAGCACACGGTGTTATTCTCACAGATCTGCCTGCAGCAGCCCTAAATTTTAAGTTGCTGATAACATAAAAATAAAAATCATAAACCTCCTCTGGATGCTTTAAACTAGCTGCCTGTAACTTGAAATTCAAAATTCTAAGACCATCGTTTGTTACACTTCTACCCACTGCTACACCGATCTGACATGGTGCAACCAAAAAAAAAAACAACACACAAAACAACAAAGAAAAAAATCAAACCAAAGAACCCCCAACAATAACAAAAAAAACAAAAACAAAACAGAAAAGCAGTCTACTTTATCACACTCTAAGGTTTGGACATGGGCTTTGTGCACAGGAAGTGCAAAAGCTAATTGGAGTGGATACTACGATCTCTTAGCAAGAGTTATCTGTTGCTGTGGGTTGTACACATAAACTAACACTTAGCAAAAAATGTGTTTACATTGATTATAATTAAAGGTTCCTTATTACCGTCTTTCTTGGAAGACGGTATCAAGGAAGACGGTATACAAAGTTGAAATGATTCAGTCTGTGGGTTGTGCA